>CAUOFW020000914.1:57780-135278 GCA_963454935.2 Ilex paraguariensis
AAAAAAAAAAAAGAAACAAGTGAAAGAAAATTTAAAGAACCAAAAGAGACACATCAGGAACATAATAAGAAAAGCAATAACGACAAGAAGCTAGATAGATCAGAAAATGAATTAATATGCACCAAAAATTACTAAACATCCATTCTCATGCATTGATAAGGTATACCATTTATAGCATTGGAGAATCTTATATAAGTGGTCCATAATATCAAGAACTAAATGCCTATTAGCAAATCTTTGAGCTGGGATTTTCCTGCCAAGATATATCACTTGCAGAGAAAAAAAAAAGAAGGTATTAGGGGCTATGAATGTCGTGCAAAACACATCCTCAATGTGTAGATATCCCTAAAATAGATTCGGTCTTAGAATTTTCCATCATTATCCATTCCTGTAAAATTTGTAGTGAATGCTTATGACATCATTTTGACATGCAGTTCACCATAAAAGCTGTGTAGAGACTTCACAAAAGTACAAAACCTTGCAGCAGAACCATGAAACAGGAGACACTAAAGCAGATTCAATCTCTAGTGAATCAGTTCATCAAGTAAGATATGATGGAAAAAAGTAATTTGTTCTTGTTGTAAAGTACCACCAAATAAATCAACAAACTAGAGAACCCAACAACTTCTCTGATCCAGGGAAAACACAATTTATGCTTTAAATTCCATCCAGTATAAAAAAGAAAGATGAATGACATAAATGGCTACGAAGAGGAATACGGCTGGCTCAACCTAAAGGAACAAGAATATGCACACAGAGTCATTGTGCCAGATTAGCTGTTAATAATATGACTTATATGAGGGTATCTTTGTCCACTCTTTAAACATTGTTCAAGTCATCTAGCCTGTATTTTGAAAAATTGAAATCATTTATGAGCTCTAGTTAAGCTGAAGCTGACGCCATATTTTTGTTGATTAAATGAGTTAGAGTCTCCAAATGGTGCAGCTCTGCTTGGATAAGCTAGTGAACGGGCCGTATACCATCTAAATTCAAGGCAAAATGAATATTGAATGAAAAAAGTACAAGCAAAGCTTTTTAACTGTCCCATAGTGAGAGATTACTGACTCGGCCAACATGCACATGCGAGCTTCATTGAACTGGCTACAAGGAAAAAGGATATGCTGATTCAAGAAGTACAATTGTTTGGGTATATGGTTACATATCTTTTCTTCTCTTCATTCACCAGAAGTAGGTATGGCAGAAGGCAGCAGCATATCATAGAAGTGTTGATGTGCAACATGGGTATGATACCTTTTTAAAAATGTACATGCTTCTTGGTCAAGATGAATAAAGCCTACAACTAGTCAGGAAATATGCTAGTATGACAGGAAAAAGCACCTACGTACTCTGATC
Organism: Ilex paraguariensis; assembly: GCA_963454935.2. Lineage (NCBI taxonomy): Eukaryota > Viridiplantae > Streptophyta > Magnoliopsida > Aquifoliales > Aquifoliaceae > Ilex > Ilex paraguariensis. The sequence continues at coordinate 59,134 of CAUOFW020000914.1, forward strand.
ATCTAAGCTGCCAAAATGATAGTACAAAGAGTAATAATGAGGCTAAATATGATCAGTTAGTGGGTGGGTGATTGAGCAAGCTTCCATAATGACTGACATCAATGAGAGCATAAACGAAGCATCTGATCATAATGACCATAGTGCATTGTCACAGATCCAAAATAAAGGGGAAAAGATTTTATCACTTCAATGGTGATTCTAACTATTAAGGTTTGGCACCTATAAGGCATCCAATCAAAAAACAATGAGCTATTTCAGCATATAAAATACTTATAACCACCTATTAGGTAAGACAGCGTTATCCTGTTTTTTCAAAAGTTCATTCATCATATATGGCATTCTAGAATTCTCTTATAGTTTCTCTACGTTTATCTCACTGCAATATTCCAGATATAAGATTCAATTTAGCATCAGAATCAACATTCAACAAATAGAACATCAACATTAGCACGGAGATGTTGTAGAATCATCATTCATCCTAATTTCATTTTCAAGCAACCATTCAAATGTCCAACAAAATTGAATAATTTCTTCTTCAAATGCCATTAAAATGGCTCTGAGGCGATTCAAATTCATAGAAAGTCAAAACTCCTAAGTAGAACACAAGCTGATCAAAAAGACAAAAGAAAAAACCACAAACACGCATACAACATCAGAAAGATAGAGATACCAGCTCCTAAGCTATGGATGGACAGTTAAGATATAGTAGAATGTTCTCTAAGCATTGATTGGCGTGATCAACAAACAGACTACACCCAGAACCACTGCCACCGCAAGTCCCCATCAGTTCCACCACAAAAGCGAAGTGACTAATAGCAAACATTATTCACTCTACCAGCTAAATCACCCTCAACATCAGCAATTAACCACCCAAAATAACCAGATATCTTTCACATTTCAAAATAAAAATCGGAAACACATAAATACACCACAAACCCATTAACATACACAAATAATCAAAAAAACAAAAAACAAAAGTGGACATATAAGAAAAATCTACACTTGAAAGAGCGATTGAGGTTAAATCGATGATGGAGGTGTTACCAGTAAAAGGCTTGCGCTTAACGCAAGGGTCAAGCTGATTACACCACCGTAGACGGCACGACTTACCGGACCTTCCAGGAATCCCTCGCGCGATCAAGCTCCAGTTCCTTGCTCCGAACTTACTAACCAGTCGACCTAAAATCGCGTCTTCCTCAGGCGACCAAGGCCCCTTAACCCTACCAGCACTAGAACCACCACCATCGTCGTTGCCATCGCCATCAACACCTGCTTCCACAGCCGTGCTAACGCCGCCGTCAGCGGCGGCGTCCAGGAGAATTAAATCGTTTAGCTCTTGCTGCTCTCGGTCCATTGCTGTTTCTGTTTCTCTCTCTCCCTCTCCCTCTGCAACTGAACCGTACCTACCTCCCTAACTGCAAAATTGGACTCTGGCAAGGGGCGAGGAATTGATATTGACCGGAGAGAATTTCCCTTTATACCTTCAAACATTCAATAATTATTCCTTTATATCATTAAAATTGAATGACTATTTTAATATATACGCAGGAATATATAACTATTATGATTATATTTTTTTATTTAAATGAGTATTATATTCCTTAACTAATTTAATTCAAATATGGGTATGAATATATGAAAAATATAAATATTATTTGAATGTGAAACCCAAACTCACATATGAAACTCACCTCTCTTGGGTTTCATGAAACCCATGAACAGGGGTTTAATGATCGGGCCGGATTTTAAATCCTCGACTAAATTCTTAGTTACTAAATATAGATTTAAGGGGGTTTAGTCTCCGACTCATGTTTCAAAACCTTCCTAAACCTGCATACCAAACAGTCCCTAAAAATGTTTGAACGGGGAGGACTCTCTATTGTTACTTTTGATTAAAACATCACTTTGCACCAAGGTAAAATTCTTTTGTTAAATAGAATGACATCATTTTGAAGAAAAATTGACACCGCTAATCAACAGCAGTGGATCTGGACCCTTTTGAATGTGGCCTTCTATTAGTACTTATTTTTTTCAACTTTAATGGGGTAAATTTTGATAAAATAATTAATATAAGGGTCACATAAGAATACTTTTAATATATTCAAACTATAATATAAAAAATCTCATCTTTAAAAATATAAAATAAAAAAATTTAAATAGTTCAGGGTCAATGTGAGATTCGCCATTAGCTAAACGTTTCGCATTCCGCGTTGTCAGGGTTTTGGAAAGCGGTTTTTTTTGTTGGGTTAATCTTATTTTATAATTCGAAAGATTGTTCGAATCTCAATTTGTACCCTCAAAGAGCAAAAATCTCAATTTACACCCTCAAAAATAGAAATTTGTATCAATNTTTGGGTTAATCTCATTTTATAATTTGAAAGATTGTTCGAATCTCAATTTGCACCCTCAAAGAGCAAAAATCTCAATTTACACCCTCAAAAATAGAAATTTGTATCAATGTTCACTCCTAAAAATCAAAAATTTTAATTTACACCCTCAAAGATAAAAATTTATATCAATGTGCACCCCCAAATATCAAAAATCTCAATTTACACCCTCAAAGATAGAAATTTATATCAATGTGCACCCCAAAGATAAAAAATCTTAATTTGCACTCTCAAATATATAAATTTGTATCATTATGCACCTAAAATTAAATTGATAAATTATACCTAGATCCCCTCATGTTTGTTACTTAATCATTTGGACCTCTTTACATTCAGAATATTACTCCTACATCTCATGACATTTATGCACGTACAACATATAATCCATTTTCATTGATATCTGTTAATATAACCGTTAAAAAATATAATTTTATCCTAATAAAAATTATAATTTCATATTACCCTTATTCTATGGGTCCAATATACTCTAAAGTTCAAAATCAAGCTTACCATTTGAATGTCTAATAAAATGTAGATATTTATATAATNATAAATTGAGATTCGAACGATTTTTCAGGGTGCAAAATGAGATTAACCCTTTTTTTTTTATTTAAAATGACCGATGCGTCCTCTTTCTTGTGACCCAAACTGAATTTTAGACGGCGACGTTTTCAATTTTATCCATGCGAATAGGCATCCAAATAACTAAATGCATCCCAGCACTATTTATTATTAATATTAGACACCCTGCACATATAGTTACTTTGTGGAAATATAAAAATAAGCAGTTGAATATAGTAAAAAAAAAAAGAGTTGATTGGCTATTAAAAAAAGAGAGGATATTATTGACAAAAAATATTACACAACCCAAATAGAATTCAAAAATTATAATTCAAATACATATTATTTCTTAGATGAATATTGGATGAAAGGGTCCCACTGAAAAAATTGATAGAACCCTCTCATCTAATATTCATTCAAAAGATGATATATGCATTTGAGTCGTAATTTTTTGTGTTCCATTGAGCTATGTAGCATTACTATATTGAAGAGGGAGTTATTAGCAATTATTTAGGAAGAAATAAAAGGTATTTATACATATTTTAGGATTGGATACTAAACTCTCTCCTCTCTTTTTAATTAAATTGTTTATAAATTAATCTAAATTTATTGACTTTGTAGCCTAAATTCAGTGTAATTTATTGTCCATCCAACAACAATTATAAATTAAATTTGAAAAAAAAATGTGCCAATGTGGTGTTATATATTATAACAAATTTATTAGTTCCAAAAAAATGGAGGAGATAAATATCATGGACACAAAAAATTTATACACTATTTTTTTAATGTTCAATATAAATAATCAATTATTTAATTGAGCCCCACTCGGTGGTTATTTCAGATACGTAAAGACTTTGAAGGACTCTCGCAGTTAAACCAATAATCCATTGATCTGGTGAAAGATTAAAAATTTTAGATTTGTAGCTTGTCTTTGATTTGTGATGAACATGCTTAATATTTTCTAGATGTGTTTTATTTAATGCATATTATTTTTTATCAATTCAACAAGTTAATCTATCGATTGAATGAATGATCCATTGAGCTAGTGTTTTTGTCAGGTTTATATGGGCTGGGTTTGATACCTGTGGATATAAGCGTGTTATGGGCCGCTTGGTTACAAGCCCACTGTTCTGAGCTCAACGCCTCATCGGTGCCCCTGATCCGATAGGCCATTGCCACCAGCCCAATTACCCATCTCCTACTGTTGGAAGCTGGAACTGTGATGACAATCCCTCCTACGCCTAACCCCTATGGGTGATTTAATGGTTGAGACTTTCTTTTAGTAACTCAAAGATTTTAGATTCAGTTCCTTCTTATATCTCCCAAGGGCTAGCTATCATTGTCTCATTAAAGACATGCTCTAGGTCAACTCAAACCACAGTAATTAATTGTTGAATTCAATAGCGTAATCGATTCAAATTTAAACACCGTGTATCAAAAAAAAAACCCTTACTATGCCCCATAGTGGGGGAGAAAATTCTAGTGAAAATTTAAAACAAGTGTATACTAGGAAGTAGCATGGGAAGTGGTGGTAAAGAAATAAAGATTTTTTTTTTGTAGGGCGTCCGTCAAGATTTGCGCCAATTATATCCTTGAGTTCAATGTTTAGCCACCGTGATAAAGAAATAAAGATTTGTTGTTCGTGTAATGCAAAAGAAGTTGAATTGAGGCTGCGATATTCTATCTTTATTTCTCTAAACTGCCTAAACCCTAAAAATATGTTCGTAGAACTAACCAGATCAGGATCCAAAAGATTAGAAAGAATAACCCGATTGAGACAACATAGTTTCATCCACGTTCCCATGGATAATATGGTTGGGACAATTTGTTGAAAGTTGTTTCTCTTCTTGTAAATCACTGCCTGGTTTTCTTTCTTCTTTTATAGGACTATGGTTGCTAAGAAAATGATGTAATATGGGGTTTTGAGTATACCTGCAAATGGGCAAAGGAAGTGACTCAAGGTACAAGAATAGTTTTCCTTCCTTTAGATATTAGTCTAACACCACGAGAAAATTATATGATTATACTAAGGGAAATGCCCAAAGGACGAGTAAAAATTTCAGTACTAAGATTGTCTCGTGAAAACTATAGTTTAGAATGTCACGGATTGAAAAATGAAAGAAAAATATAAAGAGTTAAAGAATCTAAATATTCTCTTAAAAGTCAAAATTTTTTGAAAGACGAATCAGACGTGAATTCTTTATTTCAAAGAATGACTTGAGTAAAAATTGCAGTGACATAAGGCAAATTGAAACAGAGAGAAGAGTGTTTGAAAACCAGTCCTTCCTGATTAGCATTTCAACTAGACTTGATTGATGGAGATTGCCCAATTCTGATTTTGATTATACTCGTCTCGATCTAATAAACATGCATAAACAAAACTGGAGGTCTCCTCAATTATTATAAGTGGAGAATGGTGATTCTGCTAAAACTAGCAATTATATTTCTTTTCTCAAAAGTTCCTTTTGCATGGAGACGAAGTTTTACAAGAAGAAGGCACGAGGGTACAGTGAAATTTGTCGAAAATAAAAAGGCAACCTATCTTTTTTTTCCCTTAAGAGTCTCTATCTGAGGAAAGTTAGCACTCTCTCTCACTATAATTTCTCCTTTAGTATAGGCAGCATATGAACAAATAAACTCTAGTAATTAAAAATAGTAACATACTTAACAAAATTTAGTTTGGCAAATCGAGGAAAAACAACCTTTGCTGGCCAGATCATGATAGACAGCGCCACATGAACCTTATTTAATAATTTTTTTTAGTAACTTTATCATTTTTGATTATTAAATTAACAATGGACCTCACTATTAATTAAGACCTACTATCAATTTATTGACTATAATTTATCATATCATCAAATAAAGTTATTAAATTAGATACAAAAAATATTTCCCGATCATAATATAGTATATAGGGAGAGCCACGTTGATTCGTGCACGACCATTAAAATTGGAATATAAAATTTCAACCAACAGGTTGGATCTGTTTGGATTTTCTACTGTAATTATCTCAGTATCAATTATATGATCACATCATTGAGAGGTATATATTTTTGCGTCACAATACAATAGTATATGTATGTATGTACATGTGGAGAGAGAGAGAGAGAGAGAGAGAGAGAGAGTATTCCTTGTGAAATAAGCATATAAAAGTTTGGTGGGTGAGAGTAACATGGATGGGACCAAGTCCATTCATTAAACAAGTAAATAATAATTGAAAAACAATGATATACTGTCATCCAACTTATTGAGAATTTCTAAGAGATGACTGACCCACACCACTGGTAAAACCCTCTCCATGTGTATATGCTTATTAAATTTTCCTACTAAATCCCTATTTCAAATTATGTGATACAATTTTTTTTATTGGATAAGTGAAGCCCGCTAATATTCAATGATAAAGATTGTGTTACATCATTTAGAATAAAAGATTTGATAAGAAAATTTGATAAATATAGCATTTTTCTAGTTAGAGAGTGGGGTCTATAAATAAACAAATATGTAAGAAAAAATATTTTCTCAAGATTTTGCAAATAATAAGACTCCCAAAAAAGAAATGGGAATTTTAAAAATGAAAATTTAGTGCTTGTTAAAGCACTTTTCCCCTCTTTTATATTGATGCACCCTTAGACCACTGAGTGAGAGAGAGAGAGAGAGAGAGAGAGAGAGAGAGAGAGAGAGAGAGAGAGAGAGATGCTTGGTTTTTACTGCAACTGAAGGAGGCATCCAAAGGGATCGCATTGATCCCAACTGTCTTTTTGACAATATTTGCCAAGTTTGTGTAGAATTTGGATCATGCAATCCCTTTGGATTCCTACTTTGGTGGCTTCTACATGGACAGATATATACACTGTTTGAGACTTCCTATCATGCACTGCTAGTCATTAGGACGATTCTCCTGCAATCTCGCCGGCGAGAGAGAGAGAGACCTGGTCAGCCCCGAAAGGCTCAGAGTTACCCGGAAAAAATTGCAATGCAGCCATCCCCAAAGAAGTAAGTAAAAATCTGATCTTTCACAAACCTTTTGCTTCAAGCGAAAGCCATGATTATTCATAAGTAATCAGATAGTCAAAGGTAATGAAAATTATTATTATTATTATTTTTTTTTGTTTTTGTCGGACACTATTACGGTGAGAAGATGAAGAAGATCGAACCCACGACCTTAACGTCAACATAGAGGACGGTAGTCATGAAGTGTTTAATCACTTCTTCTACTTTCTTTCATTATACTTTTAATCCTCTCGACTCCATCAAATTGATTTCAAATTTATTTTAGTAAACATTAGAACAACTCCAACGTGATGATCTTATTGCTTTACGTTATCAAGATTATATAAATGTTGATTACAGTACATGATTCGACATATGAAAAAGAAAATCTTGAGTAGGATAAAATAAAAATTATATTGAGAGATATATTTTATTATTTATTAGGAAAAATTTCAAAAACACTTTTTTTTAGTTTATCATATCTTCAAAAACATCTACTTTATTTTAAGAATATTGAATGACCCTCCTATTAATATGTTAATTAGAATGCAATTTTATTAAATTACCCGTGAAATATTTTAGAAAAAAACTTCATTCACACCCCCTCTAAATAAGCATATCTTCAATGAGACTTCCTCTATTTTTAAAATTTTTGTATGTATTAAAATTTGGGCAGATTAAAATTTGATTCGAGCTAATTGAAACCTTTTTTTTATATATTAAAATTTAAGTTGATTAAAAATTATATTTTTTTACATATTAAAATTTGAGCCAATTAAAATTATATTCGAGCCTCAAATCAAATTTTAATCAACTCGCATTAAATTTTAATCGGCCCAATTTTTGATACAAAAAAAAATATAAATTTTAATTGACTCAAATTTTATTATGTAAAAAATAAATTATAATCGACTTGAATTGAATTTTAGTAAATAAAAAATATATAAATTTTAATAGATTCGAAACGAATTTTAATCAGGGCTAACTGCTCAAGTAGAGCTCAAATTGGCTCGAATTTTAATACGTAAAAGAATTGTAATTGGCTCAAATTTTAATATGTAAAAATTAAAATTTAATCAGTTTGAATCAAATTTTAATCGACTCAAATTTTAATATGTAGAAAAAAGAATTTTAGTCAACTTGAATTTTAATATGTAGAAAAATAAATTTTAATCGACTTGATTTTTAGTCGAATTTTATATAGAAAGATTGTTTAGAATTTATGTAAGAACAATTTTGGTTTTTTAGATAATTTATTTTTATTATAAATGGTGGTTTAATGACAAGAGGTGTAAGTGATGTTTAAATATAAACTAAAAGGGGTGTCAGTAATATTTTTGATAATAGATAGAAATATCCTTGAAAATATGATAAACTATGAGGATGTGGCTGAAATTTTACCTATTTATTAAAAAACAATCATGTAAATATAAAATGCAGTATGTGAAGTTGGAGGATGCAATTGAGACTGACAATTTTTTTAACCTCCTTTCATTTTAGGATAAATTATACTTTGACCCTCTTAATTATGGACTATATTTTACTTTGTCTCTTGAACAATTGATTTTTTTACATTGCTCTCTCAAGTACTTGAATGAGTTCACATTGCTCCAAATGAACATGTCTGACAACTATTTGGACAAAAATTACCAACATATCGGGGCAAAGTGAATAAAATCACTTAGTTCAGAAAGCAAAATGAAATAATTTTTTGTAGAACTTATAACAAACGTTAATATTTAAGGCAATGTGAAACTAATCACATAATTGAATGTGTAATGTAAAAAAATATGATAGTTGTGAGGGGTAATGTGGAAAAAATCATAATTGAGGGGGTCAGAGTGTAATTTTCCTTTTTTTTTTTTTTTTTAATCTCTTAATCTTCTCTTTTTGGTCCGTGTATGAATATGAACATGTCCATTTTTACAGATATACATAGGGGTGCAACTTGGGCGGGTTAGACAATCAACCCTAACCCAACCTAGGTATAAAATCTTCAATCCTAACTCTAACTCTAATCCTACCTCGGGTTAAAAAACTCAACCCGAGCATTGCCCAAGTTTAATTCGGGCGGGCTCGGGTTGAATTCGGGTTAATGAAGTTCGATTGAGATGAAGGGAGAGTCGATTGAGCTGACAATGTCTGAGAGAGAGAGGAGGCTAGCTGAGACTGGCTGAGAAAGGGATCTGAGAGTTGGACTGAGGGAGGTGGAAAGCTGGCTGAGAGAGGATCTGAGAGTGGGACTAAGATCGAATGACTGAGATCGATCGAGTGAGGGAGGCTGAACAGAATCACAAATTAACCCTAAAATTGGAAAATGTATTTATGGGATTTTTAATATTCGGGTTAAACCCGATTATTAATTTGGGTTGAGCCCGATTTTAATTCGGGTTGAGTCCGATGAGTCAACCCGAGACCCACCCAAATTGAATTCAGGTTGACATTTTTCAACCCAAGCCTAACTCAAATTTTAAAAACTCTAGTCCAAGCCCGTCTTTTTTCGGGTTGAATTTGGGTTACCCAACCCAAGTTGCACCCCTAGATATACACTCATATAGCACCCATTGACACATATTATATATAAATTGGACTAATCTTGATCGTTATTTTATTTTATTAGTTAAGAATTTAATTCACTAACTATAATATTAGATAGATTGCACCCCTATATAGATATACATTCTTCTTCATTTTTTTAGTATAACAGTCAGTGTTGTCCGAACTAGTTTATGTGCATCTCAATAAATCTCCTCCTTGATTTTGGTTAAAAGTAGACTATCCCAGTCGAAATTAGAGTATTTATCCCTCATGGCCTAACATTAAGGAATTGTCAAGATTTAAATTTAGAACATCTAAATTTACGTGTATATAGAGTTAAAAGCTGAACCTGCCCATTAACACCCTCTGTGAATGGAACAACAATCGACGGAAGGGGGGGGGGGGGAAACAATTCTAATATGAAGTGACAAATTACCCCATGTTAGAACGTTTTGATGGTTACGTGATTTCATTAATGATAACGGGGAAAACTAGTCATTTACATGTGTTAAGATAAATTACAACGAATTACCCTAATGTGGGAAGTTACTTTTTTACCATTTGATTGCATACTTCCATTCATTTGATTCACCTTTACAAAAGGTTACTTTTGCCAAGAATGTTTTAATTCTACAATTGACCTTAAGCACTGTTAATCTCCGGTAATCCACAAGAATGTTTTACATTTTGAATTCTGTCACCAAAGGTCCTAGAACANTTTTCCAGGGGACCCAGACCTCTTGACCTGTAATCTAAATTCAAACTCCATGAAACCCACTAGTTTCAAGTTTTGAATTTTGTTCTCAAATGGTGAAATCAATACCTTCTAAGTTATTAAAGAAACCCCAAGGTTAACTTAAGTGTAATAAGGACGGGTTATAAAACAACACGCCTTGGGTTTGAAATTTGACAACCCTTAGGATCAGACCATAAGGATATATCTCATGAATGTCATAATCGTGACATGAATGATTTGTCTTAAACCGAATCAGAAAGACAATTAATTGATGTGTGCATAAGCTAGTCCGAATGGTCCCACACTTACAATTCCCATTTAGATTTTTCAAATGCTTTGATTGATCAAGGGGAATTGAATGCAGGACTACCACATTTGTGATCAAGTGGTGGAGCATCGAAACATTGCTCTTTTCAACTAGATGGCCAGCAAAAAAAAAAATGTTGGAACATTCAAACAAAAAACCCCATTTCCATGGACTTTTCACCTTTGATGTTGAAAATAAAAGTTGTTCAGACCAAGCTACTGAATTTAATTTCACCGAGTTCGACAAAAAGTCTACGTAGAGTCCCTTGCACCATTCCAGTGTATTTGACTAATCTCTACTAAATCAACATTACCACCAGAGTCGATGATCATTTGGTCCAATAATACTATTTTTTTATGAAGGCATTGTTTTTGGAGGTCAATGTTTCAAGTCCTCTGGACAAAAAAAAAATGGTTGGTTTGTACGACGAACTTCAATTGATTGGACGAATCATATTCAAATATCTANGCACCTAACTTATCTAAATCATGTTTAAACTCTACAGTAAGGGTGTTAATCGAGACGAGTTATTCGTGTTTGGCTCGAACTGGAGCTCGTGTTTTAAACGAGCTGAGTTTTGACAATTTTTTAGGTTAATTTATATGTAAAACAGTCGAGTTACTCGTGCTCGGCTCATTTTCTAAACAAGTCGAGTTTGAACATTTTTTAGGTTCATTTCAAAAAACGAACTCGGCATATCTCCCTTAATCAAAGCTCGTGGGAAAACCAAGCACAAGAACAATTAAATTGTNATGGAGCTTGCCTTCTATTCTACCCAAACTCACAAGTCTGAGCGACATAAAAGCGACTCTACTCGCAAGGGGCTGGCTGAGAATTTCCTCCGTTACCCAAAAAAAACATGTCCTAAGTAAAAGCTACAATTTTAAGGTGATAAGCCCACAATTAAAATTATATCGGCCTCATCTATTGCTTTTTTTTCCTTTAAAACCACAAAATAAAAAAAAATATAACTCAGAACACAATACTCCTTCGATTGCCGAGATAGGAAGGATTAATATCGGCATGTAGCTTGGATAACTCAAGTTTGTTTCTAAATTTCAAGTGTATCTGCCTACCTGAATTTGATGGATTGTTATCATTCAAATGTTGGTAACAACTGGTGGTTCAGTTGGCCTGGCCCAACCCCATGTGCTTACCAGAAAAATAAAAAAATTAATAATTTATACTTAGTTTCATTTTATTTTAGTTGGACAATCATTATTTAAGCTCGAGAGAATAGTTGATGCAAGTCTAAACACTAAAAAAAAAAAAAATTGACTCTATTTGAGCATTTTTACTAAAAAAAGTCATTTATAAGGGATGACAATAGATCAAATAAAAATGAACATTCGTCCAAATTCGTCCCGTTTAGACCGAAGATGGACTATACGTATTAGACGGTGGACGTATACGAAAATACTCATATAAACCCGTATGGAGATGAAGGCGGGGATGGACTAACACTTACCCCCGCCCCACCCTGCTTTACCCATTATTATTATTATTATTATTTTATATATACATATGTTGTTGTAAATACAAATCTACATATTATTAAATAATTTTTTCTTTTAAATTTTTTTTTATTTTTTGACTTTTTTCATGTTTTTGGCTTGTAAAACTATAGATCTTTATGTTTTTGTATTTTTTTATGTTTGATTATTTTATGTTACCTTATGTTGTGTTGCATTACATTGTATTAGATTTACATGGTTTTAATTATATTATGTTGTAAATGACAAACTTTTAATTATGTTATGATATTCTATAATTATGTTCAATTATTTAAAATGTTAAATTTATTTAAAATTTTAAATTATATTCGTTTGGGCTTGGGCTTGGGATAGGCCAAGTAAGGTGGATCGGGGCGGGGGTGAAGGTGGGGGCGAAGATTACAAATNGCTTTTAATTATGTTATGATATTCTATAATTATGTTCAATTATTTAAAATGTTAAATTTATTTAGAATTTTAAATTATATGGGCTTGGGCTTGGGCTTGGGCTTGGGCTTGGGATAGGCCAAGTAAGGTGGATCGGGGCGGGGGTGAAGGTGGGGGCGAAGATTACAAATTTACCTGCGAACGGGAACGGGGATCGAGATGAAAAATATACTCGTTAGTCGGGATGGACCGAGAATAAACATAGTTTTTTTAAGCAGATACAGGGATGAAGACTATATCCGCACCCCCGCCTCAGTCCACTGCCATCTTTATTTATAGCTGCATTAACTTACGGAATTATCCCTTCTAAGTTGCCCAAAAACCTAAGGCAAAGAGCTTTTAGGAGTTGCAGACAAATACCCTTGTCGGAATGGTTATGTATTGGGAATAAATTGATTGATTTGGCTTACGAAATGAAAGTTTTGGATGAAATCTTTTCTCAAGGAACCTTATACCTTGACAGCATAGATATTTAGTTTAGCCCATCCATGGATTGGTGGCTTTTTGCCATGGAGGAGAACAGTAACATGAGATTCCGAAGGATAATGCATGGTTTCACAATTCCTTTGTTCGACTGTTACTACTCAGCAACATGTTAACAAAGCTGCTCTAGAATCTCCACGAGGATGGCCAACTTGTCTTTGAGGGCCAAAATCTTTAAATTGTGGCTCCAATAACTCCACCTAGATTTTAGTTGGTCCTAACTTAATTTTTTGTTTTAGCTGGTGAAAAAAAAGGGTGGAGGTAAGAAAGAGCGTCCAACGACTATCTCGATAGGTTCTCACCGGTGAGATCATAAAATCTCTGACCGCTCCTGGAACACCTCTTAGAAGGAGACCTACCTAGACTAGCATAACGACAAACCAACAAGCCATAATAGAGACTCCAAGATTCAAACTCCTAACCTCAAGATGAAAAATAAGACCGGTACCCCATTAGACCACCCTACTTGGTGGTCAAGTGGTTAATTGACGTACATTCAAATAATCATTAATGTTCCATCTTCTCCCAAATAGTAGGTTGTGAATTCTTTCTCCAGTAATATCTCCATCAGGCTAGAAGGAAATGAGGACCAATGAAACTAGGCCCAAGTTACTTAGGATTTTGAGAATATTCTTTCCTTTTGGGTAGTAGAAAAAGACGTACATACAAAAAAGCTCATGTTCGGTGGTTTAAAATAAAATAAATTAAGATAACACTGAAGTAGATTTGAACCCAATAGTACTGTAAAGGTGTGTGGGATTAATAAATAATAATAATAAAAAAAAAAAAGACAGTTCAATACACGAGATTTTTATCTTTACGAGATCTGGGATGCAATAGATAATTCTTTCTCAATTTTCGTAACTCATGTCTTCGAATGTACGAGGTGATTTTATGCATGTAGGATAACTATTAGCTAGTATTCAACTTAACAATGATACCATATTTTTATTAATTTTTTATATTACCAATTAATTATAAACCGCCAAATAAAACTAGTGAATGCAGTCATTTTAATAATCATCAATAAATCATGTATTGTTAAAAAAAAATTGAATATTCATATTTTGGATGTGCTGTATCTCTCCTTACAAAAAAGTTCTTGGAAAAATTGTTGTTTTTTGGGTAGGCAAGAAGTCCTTGTCAAGTACTTTCAAAAATGTGAAGTGGCCATTATCAAAAAGAAATTATAAAATGACCACCATTGAATAAAACAACACCACCAATAGTATTATCATACTCATGGTCCCAATGATGGACAAGAGAAGACAAAATTTATAAAAAATATATATATATGCAATTTTTATCATTTTTTTATAGATGTTATATACACTATTTTTTTAATATAAAATGATATGGTTTTTTAATATCTTTTATTTTAAAAACTTTTAAGGTCATGATATTTATGAGGACACCATTTATCTTTTTTTTTTTTTTNGTCTACTGAAAGTTTCCATACAGGAAGGTCAGGTATTAGTAGTGTGGCTTCCGCGGGTGTTACTGCGGTGAATTCTGCGATGAAATCTGTCAAGATTTTCCCTTTGATTGCAGTCCTTGACTTATACCTAATATCAAATTCGCTAAGCTCTATTGCCCACTTAACTAGCCTTCCTAAAGACTCTGGTTTATGCAACACTTGCTTCATTGGTTGATCTGTTGGAACCTCGATAGTATGAGCCTGGAAATATGATCTAAGTCTCCTAGCCATAGTCACTAGGGCCAAAACTAGCTTTTCCATCTTTGGATATCTCTCCTCTGCCCCCCTCAAAGCTCTACTACAGTAGTAAACTGGTTGCTAAGCTCTGTCTCGCTCCCTAACTAGTGCTGCGCTGGTTGAGAAATTCGAGACAACTAAATAAAGAGTAAGCACTTTCCCTTCTAAGGGGCTTACCAGAACAGGGGGAGAGCTTAGGTACTCCTTCAGTGCTTTGAACGCTTCCTCACACCGGATGTCCCACTAAAATGCCTTCTTTAAGACCTGAAAGAAAGGTTGGCACTTGTCACTTGATTTGGATACAAAACGACTCAAGGCGGCTATCCTTCCTGTCAGGCGTTGGATCTCCCTGATGTTGGACTGTGGTCGCATATCCAGAACTGCCTTAACCTTTTCTGGGTTTGGCTCGATTCCTCTGTTATTGACTATGAATCCCAAAAACTTCCCTGCTGATACCCCAAAGGCGTACTTTGCAGGGTTGAGTTTCATTTTGTACTCCTTGAGGATTTGGAACGATTCTGCTAGGTGCTTGATGTGCAGCTCTACCTTCAGTGATTTTACCAACATGTCATCAACATAGACCTCCATGGATGCCCCAATTTACTTCTAGAACATTCTATTCACTAGGCACTGATAGGGGGCTCCAGCATTCTTCAATCCAAAAGGCATGACCCGGTAGCAGTAAGTTCCCTGTTCAATCAAAAATGATGTCTTCTCCTGGTCCGCTGGGTCTATCCTGATCTGATTATAACCTAAGAAAGCATCCATGAAGCTGAGGAGTTCATGCCTAGCAGTGGCATCCACGATCAAGTCGATTCGAGGTAAGGGAAAGCTGTCCTTGGGGCATGCTTGTTTGAGATCGGTGAAATCAATGCATAGTTGCCATTTCCCATTGGTCTTATGGACCAGCACCTTATTCGTCAACCAGGTAGGGTAGTCCACCTCTCTGATGGCTTTGGCATGGAGGAGTTTACTGACCTCCTCGTTAATTGCCTTCTGGCGTTCTGGAGCAAAACTTCTCCGCTTCTGTTTAACAGGTTTGCAAATGGGATTCACGCTTAGCTTGTATGTGATGACTGAGGGGTCAATGCCTTCCATGTCCTCTTGCTTCCAAGCGAACACCCCTAAGTTCTTCCTCAAGAACTGGGTGAGTAGGTCTTTCATTTCTCTGCTCAACTTAGATCCCATGTAAACAATATATTCAGGCTCTTCATCGAGCTGGACTGGCCCTAGCTCTTCTGACGGCATGGGCCTAGTGTCCAGCTCGTCCCTCATGTCAAACTCATCTAGCTGGATATTTTTAACCTCTTTCTACTTTACCGAGGCCATGTAGCACTCCCTGGCTATTCGCTGGTCTCCTCGGACCATTCAAACTCCATTTTCTGTAGGAAATTTTATGACCAAGTGATATGCTGAGGGGATAGCCTTCATTGCGCTGAGGGATGGTCTCCCCCCAAGTAGCATATTATACACAGAAGGGGCGTCAACCACCAGGAATTTCACAGTGGTGGTGGCTTGGCAAGGAGGGTCCCCCATAGCGAGCACGAGTTGGATGGATCCCAGGGGTAGCACCCTCTCCCCTGAGAATCCTATTAAGTGAGCACTTACTGGCTCAAGCTTCTCCCTTCCTATGCCCATTTTGTCAAGGCAGAGGCAAAAATGATGTCGGCCGAGCTCCCATTGTCAATTAGAACTCGATGAATCGTTTAATTTGGCACAATGACCCTTACCACCAACGGGTCATCATGGGGATATTGGCAGCCTTCCAAGTCTGAATCCAAAAAAGTAATGGTTATGCTCAGGCGAGGTATTTTGGACACGGTGTGCACTTCCAGCGCTTCACTAGCTCTGATCCTGCGCAGGTATGCTTTCCTGGCTGCACTGGATTCTCCACCGCCAGCAAATCCTCCAGATATCACTCTGATCTCCCCTAAGGGGTACTGGTGCTGTGCAGAGGCTTGTTGCTGAGGTGCTGGTGGTGGTGGAACCCTGTTTTGGTTGTCATAGGCGACAAATCGTCATAACTACCCCCATTGGATCAAGAACTCGATCTCCTTCTTTAGCTGAATACAATCGTCGGTGTGATGGTCATGATCCCTATGATACTCGTAATACTTCGTAGGGTCTCTTTTAGCTGGATCTGCCTTCATTCGTGGAGGCCACCTTAGGAATTTCTCGTTCTGCACCTCGTATAGGATCTGCGACACTGTTGCAGTGAGAGGGGTATATTGCTGAGGTGCATATCTCGGCTGTAGTTCAGGTTGCGGGGGTCCTAAGCGGTCCCTAACGTTCCCCCTTCTTTTTGGGGATCACTCTTTATTTCTTCTGGGAGATCTATCTTTCTTTGGAGATCTGTTTCTTTCCCTCTCTCTCCTGGGACTTCGGTTCCTCTTTTTCTCTTCCTTTCCCTTATCTCTATGTGCGAAAGAGCTCCCTACCTTAGAAGAAAAGTTTTTTCGCCGTTTATATATTTCTCTGCTTTGGCAAGCACCTCGGTCATGCTTGCTTGGAGATTTTTTAATATGGAGAACATCAAATCTTTAGATTGCACTCATAGACCAACTATGAAGGTAGTGATGGCAAACTTTTTGTCTGGGACATCCACCTTTAACGACTCCGAATTAAATTTTTGGACGTAAGACCTGAGATTTTCTTGAGGTCCCTATTTCACATTCAAAAGGTGATAGCTTGACTTTCTATAGGTCCGAGTCCCTATGAAGTGGGATACGAAGGAAATGGAAAGTTCTTTGAATGAAGAGATTGAGGCTAGGGGGAGCCTGTTAAACCACGCCAAGGTTGAACCCTTCAAAGTGATGGCAAAGGCTTGACAGCGTACGGGGTCCTGGTACCCGTGCAACTCCATCTGGTTCTTATAAGTGTTGAGGTGCTCCATGGGTTCTTTGGTTCCATCAAAGGACTCTATCTGTGGCATCCTGAACTTTGGGGGGAGGGGAAAATGCAACACCCCAGGCATGAATGGAGATTCAGTCTGCTACACCAAGGCATCCATTGTAACTGGAGCTTTACTTCTAACCGCTTCCTTCATGTGGCTGAGCTCCTGTTGGATGCCCTTGAAGCGTTGCTCCCAATATTGTTCCCTTCTCTCCTGCTGATAAGGGAAGACATCATTCTTTTCACCTTCATAGTTTTGACTTTGTACTTCTTTATTGTGGCCATTCCTAGGGGGTAGTTCGGGAACCTGCCCCAAGGTCTGGCTGTTCTCCTCTCCTTCGTTGTTTTCTCTGAGTAGATCAAGGTGTTGTTGATCCTTGTGACAGGGACTGTTCTGACCTTCTTGGGTCGGACGTGCCTCCTATGGGCGCTGTAAGAGCTTCAAGAGCTCTTCATTTTGCTTTAACAACCGTTGATTGACGAGGCGAAGGGCATCCATCTCGTTATTCATGGGGGGATTCCCCATGGGAGGATCAGTCTCTGGGACGTTCTCGGGCTGTCTGCCATTGGTGGCTCCTTGTTGATCCTGCATCCGAGGTGGGTTTGTTTGACTTTTGCTCATGTTTCGTGTTGATACCATCAGTCACTGAGAGATCAGTTTATTTGTAACAAGAATAATTGTTCCCACAAACGGTGCCATATTGATGGTGCAGACTAACATGGGTGAACAGAGTGCGTAGGACCATAGGTGAATCTAGGCTGCCAACTTCATAATGACAGTGATGAAGTATTTCTTAGGGGGTAGGGGAATTTGAACAGTAGGAATATAGTGGTTCACCGGCTCTGGAGCTCAGCTAATCCACTTTCTAATGGAGGCTCTTGCTCCTTTTTTTCTATTGATTACTCTAATGTATTACCGTACAATGCATGATCTAATTAGGGTTTTTCTAGGGTCCTCCTATCTCAATGAGGTGTTACATAGTATTTATAAGGCTGCTCCCTATTCTGTGGGATTTCAGCCGAGATCTTTGCCAATTATTCATGGGATCCTCCTTGATTTTAGGAGAGAATCTTGGTTGGTTGAGAGTTTCATGCATTGGGCTCAATTTTCGCAGTCATCCAGCTGTTTTCTGGTTGGTTCTGCTACGATCTCCCTAAGGGGAGCTCTACCCCTGGTTCTCTGAGTTCTCCGTATCTTTCCTGACCTCCTGACCTGACCATCTTTCTTGAGCTCACAGCTAGGGCTTGTTTGAGGTATCATCATCATGAATCTATATTAGGCTCATAAAGAATTGGACATTAATACTGTGATTTTCTATTAATTTAAATTAATCAAAAGATTCTTACCAAAAGAATATATGGAGATGGTATAAATGAGCACACTAACTCAACAAAATTACTCACACAAACAACAAAAACAACTGAATTATTGGGATAGAATCAATTGTACCCGAGAATACATGAAAGGTAGCACCGACTTTGATTTAGAGATCTCTCTTTCATAATTGAAGTGACGAAATTAGGGCTAGAGTTCAATTGAAGACCTCTTAATTATGCTTCAATTAAAATCCCTAATTGCTCACTTACCTATGTACATCACAAGTTTTATCATCCACTCCTCTTTCATCGTATTGTTCACCATCGGCCCCATTTTTGTTACTACAATTACCCAGCCATTGGGTTCTCAACTTCGAGGGCTTTGAAGCATTGTTCATTCCCATCCATGGCCAATTCCAACACAGAGGGATTACGTGTGTCTGTGGGCATGTGTGTGGTTTTTCAAGTTTAGAGAGAGAGAGAGAGAGAGAGAGCGGGGCAGACAAGCTAAAATGTTTTGGAGTTTGGTTTGTGCGGTGGTCAGATTTTCCATGCCATTTTCTAAGCAGTGCTAAACTGTCCAAATTTTGGGACCAAATCAAGAGCCCAAATGACATGTCAGCTGGCTTGGGCTTCTTTATTTAGTGTCATGTCATTTGAGTCTCAATAAAGACTTCAAATAATATGTTGTCATGTCATTTGAGCTCTTGCTTTGGTCCCAAAATTTGATCAACATAACATTACTGTTTTCTAAGAGGGGGGAATTTTCTCAAACAATGTTAAATGAAAAAAATAACTATTGAAAGCCCAAAATATGGTGATGTATTAACTTTACTGAGGTAAATACACTGTTACATGTTGACGTGTTCAAGTTTTTTTTTTAACATGGCCGGTTCAAGTGAAAAGGTTCTAATTAACTATATAAGATTAGTTGAGGATAAATTATAAATTTAAACATTGTGCATGTTAGCTAAGATGTATAAGTAGTGTATATATAGATATAAATAATGATTTTATTACAATAATAATTACAAGATTTAAAAATTTCATTAAATATAGAAAATAGTATGCGGATTAGTTATTTTACAATGGCTATTTCGATCAATCTAAAGTTTTTTACTTTTGTTGACATTTTAAAGTAGTATAGATCTATCCAAGGTATGGGGTAACTGTCATTGGGACATGCTTTATTGAGATTTGTAAAATATATATAGAGTCTCCACTTTCCACTTGTCTTTTTTACAAGTACTACATTAACTAACCATTAAGGGTGTTACAATTCTCGGACAAAGTCCGCCTCGAAGAGTTTGGTCACCTTTTTGTTGATTGATTGGTTTTTCTCTAGAGCGAAAGCTCATTTCTTCTATTGAACTGGCTTGCAGTTGGGGTCTATATTAAGTCAGTGTATCATGATCCTGGTTCAATTCCAGACATGTCTTTGTGATCCCACACGAACACATATTGAGCTTCTTGTAGGCACTCCAAAAGTTACACTTTGAGTTTGGGAATGAGCAGGGTGCCAATCTTCACGGTCTTTTCCAGGTGCTTCGAGTCGACAACCACTTCCTTGAGGTCTTCCACTAGGGTTCCCCTATTTTCATCTTCTAGTACATCAAGCACTTCAATTTATAGGGCTTCGTTTGGCACCTTTTCACACATAGAGGCGTCATAGCATTCTTTGGCCATGAGTTGATCTCACTTGACCTACGCCCTCCGAGTTTGGAAAAATGTTGCATTAGGTGATAAATGTAGGATCAGGAATTTGACCATGATGGTGGACTATCTTGGAGGGTCCACAACTATTACTCGAAGGAGAATAGATTCCAATGGAAAGGTTTTTTCTTCGGAGAAACCAATGAGAGGCGAATGACTGGTTGACCTTTCCTAGCCTAGACCTAGATGGTTGAAGGTTGAGCTATAGAATACCTATTGAACTTCTACTATCGGAGAAATTTTTGCATGGGTTATACACACCACGTGGTAGGCTGATGTGGTGTGTACACCCAATCACAAATTACCAAGTGGACAGGCTGTCAGACACAATACAGCTCAACATTTAAACAATGTTTCCATTAACTCCCGTTAACCCACCGTTATCAAGTACAAGTCCCAATAAATTTTTGTAGACAATTTCAGCTGTCTTGGAGCTTGTATCCACTCTACTGTACACAACCCAAGACAGAAATTCAAAATTTTAACCAAGTAAAAATTCAAAATTCACAGCCTATCTATGCCATTTCTCTCCCCCCCTCTCTCTCTTTACTCGTACAGCCCATCTTCATTAATGGTTTCTCTCTTTCTCCACATCGCTTCTCTCTCTTTGTAAATTATCAGTCACAGCGGAGACCGGACCTTACCCAGATTGTAATGGTGAGTGAGAAATCTTGTCTCTCTAAAATAATTCTCTATTGGTAAGTCTCAATGAGTGCCTTGAATTGATTTCTTTCACACTCACTAGAATTTTTATTATGAGATTTGGGTGGTGTGTGTGAATATGGTTAAGTCTTTTGGAAGTAACGATAATGATCTTAAGGCATTTTGAAGAATTAAAGTCATTAAGTGTAATTGTGGTTTTCTTTTCATCGTTGTTTTTTTGTGAAATGTTGTTGCTTCTTGTAATTTTTGGCTTCAATCTATAAAATTTTTCTTCTTTTAAAAAAAAATAATTTACATTATACGTCACTTCAGGTGCCTATTGAGTAAGCTAACTGTGCAGCATGCTACTCCACATCTATAGAGATGCAAATACACCAATAGGGACATTAGTTCGAGAGGGAAGTATTTTGGTTTAGATTTTCTTTCTTATGATTTTGGATTGGATGTGGTTAAAATTCAGAAGAGGTTACTGGGTTGCTGAAGCCTAGGAGCTTTAGAGTAACCTCCGTTAGGATGACTACTGTAAAGGAAGTTGTAGAGGTCAACTCAACTGCATATTTTATACAAGTGATTGACTAGATACTGTTGCATTAATTACCCATTAATAAAAAATTCATAATTGTTTTAACTATTACTCATTCACCAACCACTTGTTTATTACCATCTTTCACCCACTGTAGAACTCTCATTCCCACTTCAAAGTAACATCTCTCCTTCAATCTCTCTTTCTTTTTCTCCATAGTCACATTTTCTTTTAACATTTCAAAAGTCTCACTTGAGGATTGGTAAGAAATTAGTTTCTTTTCTCATTGTCCATTATTGTGGGTATAATGTTTTTTACTTTGTATTTCTCACATGTTGAGGTTTATTGTATACAGAGTCAACGTGAAGAGTGAGGACATAGATTGAACAATGGCTTCAAATCGTGGCAAAGAAATTGCACAAATTGGTATTTATTTTCACCTTTTAGATACAAATTAATTATGTATGTTTGATTTAGTTACACATGGATGAAATTTTAACTATATGTCATTACGTAATTTTAGACTATAGAAATCTATGACGATGACAACGAAGAAGTTAGAGCTGACTACTTTGAGATTAATGCACCTGATCAATTTTTAACTGCCAATAACGATGATTATGAGTTGAAAGTTGGTATGTTAGCATTTAACATGTACAAAAAATATGCATACAGTAAAGGTTTTAGCATTTGACAAGGGCATAAGAGCTTTTCAAGAGACACAGGTGAAGTTAGCAGACGCATATTTTTATGTTCAAAAGAGGGATTTAGAGAATTTACAGACCCAAGTGAAGAGAAAAAATCTTATAAATTAGACACTAGATGTGGTTGTCAGGCTCATGTTATTTTTACGGTAAAAATGGCGTGTATGAAATTTCACAGTGTTTCTCTAAGCATAATCACCCTTTTGTTGAATATGAACAACGACACTTGATGAGATCCTCCCGAAAGATACAAAATACTAGTAAAGCTATTATTAAATCTATGGTTGATGCTGGTATACGAGCTACAAAAACATTTTCTTATCTGGTAAATGAAGCTGGTGGATATCAAAATGTTGGATTTACTTAGAGTGATTGTCATAATTTTATAGAAGCTGAAAGGTCAAAAAACATTTCAACTGGTGATGGTCAAAGTTTGATTAATTATTTCAAGCACTAGAAAGCAGAAAATCTCATGTTTTTTATACTGTGCAAGTTCATGAGGAAAACCAAATGACCAATTTTTTTTGGAGAGATGGAATATCAAAATTAGATTATGAGATTTTCGGAGATGTTGTTATCATTGACACCACTTACCGTATGAAATAAATACAATATGATATGTGCTCCATTTGTGAGAGTAAATCATCATTGGAAAAATATGTTGTTTGGTTGTGCGTTTTTATGCGATGAGACAACTACTTCATTTGTTTGGTTGTTTGATGCTTTTTTAGAGTCCATGGATCATAAGGTGCCAAAAACCATTTTTACAAATCAAGATCATGTGATGACATATGCCATTGCAAGGGTGTTTCCTAATACTCGTCACCACTTGTGTTAGTGGCATATATCAAAAAATGCCACTACAAATATTTCTTCTCATTATTGTGAACCTGGTTTTAGGGATATGTTTTCTTATCTTTTGTATAACTGTGACTGTGAGAATGATTTTGAAGAAAAGTGGACTGAGATGATGGTGACTTGGGATTGTTTGAATGTGTCATGGCTTCAAAAATTGTATAACCTTCGTGAAAAATGGGCTCCTGCATTTAGTCGTGATACATTTTCTTGTAACATTAGCTCAAGTCAAAGGAGTGCGAGCACAAATAATGTTTTTTAACATATGGCTTGTAAGACAATGATTTTGACAGAATTTGTGCATCATTTTGAACAAAATGCTCAAAAAATGCGTGAAATTGAGGTGATTGATGATTATAATTGTGCTCATGGTAAACCTCGAGTTTTAGTTCGCGATTCTGGAATTTTAAAGCATGCATGCAAGGTGTACACACACAAGATTTTTGGATTGTTTCAATATGAGTTTTTACAATGTGTTTCTCAAAAGGAGATTCAGTTCAATTATGACAACACAACTCATATGTATAAGATAAGAAAGGAAGGAGATCATCGAGACTATATTGTGCAGTTTGACAGCTCGAATTATTCAATAATGTGTAGTTGTAAACAATTTGAGTCACTGGGCTGGTTATGTCGTCATGCATTAAGGGTATTCAATTTGAATTGTGTGAACAAAATTCCCGAACAGTATATCTTGAAAAGATGGACCAAAAATGCAAAACAAGGGTGGAACTTGGTATGACTAGTACTTTGTTGTTAGACAACAGTGAAAATTCATCTAGGACATTGTGCCTCAAGAAATTAATGTAGAAGGCGTTTAGTGTTATGAATCTTAGTGTGGATGAAGATATAACTGTTGAGATTGCAGAAAATAACATGGATAACATTGTACATCAAGTGAGGAGATACAAATCAACTTTATTAGGAAAAAATACAATTGATGATGATGATGATGAGAACACTCTTTTAGAAATTTCTAGTACGCCAGTGTTGGATCCTCCATGATTGAGACAAAAAGGAAAAACATATGGTAGGCTAAAAGGTTTCTTGGAAAAGAAGAAGAAAAAATCATCAAAGGCAGATGCATGTACATCCCGAATGCCAAAACCTAGGACAACCATGTCAGGTAGCAACCTATTGTCCTTCATAAATTATGAAATTAATTTTATCGTATGAATTTGTTATAATGTGTTTACAAGCAGGTAGTGGGATGCAATCATCAGTTCTAGGAATGGAAGATAACACAAATTTTCAAAATCAGGTATAATTACATTTTAAATTTAAAAATAATTACCCAATCATTAATTGTATTTTAATTATGTGATTTGCGCGTGTATGTAGTTTGTACCACTGTCTGGCATGCATACTGCCAATGTATACACAGATATGTCTCATTTCAACTCAGCAATTGTAACGCCCCAAAAACCCCCTTGGGTGACATTACATTCTAAAAACCATTCACCCCATGAGAGCATTACATAAATTCATCACGATGAAAGTTCATTCATCAACCATTCATATTTTAACAAAATTTGGGCAGAGTCTCCTTTGTACGGGGAGCTTTACCCAAAACACAACCTGTACAATTATATTACAATTGACCACACCGGGTCCACATATGCATAACTATTGACCACACCGGGTCTATTTATCCATCATAAAATAAACTTTCATTCATCATATGTCATATCCACAATGCCATCCCAAAAGAATAGGCCAAGTATGACAAATATATTCCCAAAAGAATTAAATTACACTTGCAGTGAAATAACAAAATACTAGACTTTACATGATTTCAAAATAAACTCTCTAGTCTAGTACAAAAGAAATATAACTCTAGGCATCCAGTTCAGGACCCCCGTTCCCCTCTAGGGGAGCTTCCCCATGCACTGGTTCATCTACTTTTTGTAACTCCTCATAGACGAAATCTGAAAAGATATTATTTGTAGGGGATGAGCACTAAGCTCTGTAGCAACATTCCTTCCATACTCATACAAGGTTTAGAAAACAAGTAAAACAGTTCGGTCTTATTTTCCAAAATATCATATAACATTTGAAGTAAAACCGTGACATTTGAAACAGATCTCAAGTTTAAACATTCGCAATAATTTAAATGAACAGTAAACCCAAGTCACAATGAGCAACCATAACCATTTCCAACAAGTTCTTGTAGAGTCCCATACCTCCACAAGCTCTTGTGGGAAATGCAATAGTAACACCATAATACAAAAAGGAACGCTTATTCCACCATCGATTATTATATTTCCTTTGGCAGGTGGCATACTTAAAAGTAAACTCCACCCCCTTCAAGTCTTTGTTTCCCATAACCGCATACTTACAAGTAACCACGGTCGTTAGATTCTTTTTAGGTAGGTAGCATACTTACAAGTAACCCTCTACCCCCCTTGAAGTCTCCCACACATAACCGCATACTTACAAGTAACCTCGGTTCATAAATATCCTCTTTTGGTAGGTAGCATACTTACAAGTAACCTCTACCCCCCTCAAGTATTCCACACTTAACCGCATACTTACGAGTAACCTCGGTTCATAATTATCCTCTTTTCATACCAACAATCACATACAAGATAAAATCCACAAATTTCCCTCAACAAGCAACCATTATCAAAATCCCCAAATTTTATCATGCGACAATCCAAATAACCAATTAAGAAAAATACAAGAGATCACCACCACATCATTTTCATTACTCACACAAAGCACTAAAGTTCTCAAAACCAAGCTTGAGCAAATGTAGAAAGAGAATTCCATATTTCCCCAAAAACTAGGGTTTTAAAGCTATAAAAGAAGTTTCATGGGTAATCAATCCTAACTTTGTTTAAGACATGCCATAATTGCAAGAAAACCAAGAAACAAGGAATTCCTAGCAAATACATACAAGTATGAGTCAAAACATATATATATTTTAGCCTTAGCCTCAATGGACAAGCATGGAAGAAAAACCCCTACCTTGAATCAAAGTTTCAAACCAAAAACCCAAGCTCTAATGACCTCCTTTCTCCCTTTCCTCCTTTCCTCTATCTTCCCCAAGGGTGCTAAGGGGTTTGGGGGTGAGAGATGTGAGAAAAAATGGAAGGAAATGGGCTGGTTTCTGTGTTTTAAACACAGCAGTCCGCGACAATCACTGTTCATGGGCTGAATTTTGAGTTTTTTTCCAAAATTACAGTTTTGCCACTAGAAATCTCCAATTTGATCCATACGACTACCCTAAGGTTTTTCGACGTTCCGGATTCATTTTTAATGTTATTTTAACCTAAAAACATTGCTTTTTATGATTTATTTCAAAACTAAAATAAATTCACACTTGGAACATTAAAATTTCTATTTTATTCCTTCGAACTACTATAGGTGATATCCTTACGATTTTAATATATATATGTTTTATTCTTAAGTCATTACATATAGAAGAATCACTAAACAAGTACATTAATATATTAATGTAAACATATGGGGTTTTACACCTTCAAGGTCTAATAAGAAAGCACAACCCTTTACTATCCAAGGAGCACCATAGTGCAGATTTTTGGTCAACTTCATAGAATAAACTGATTTGACTCAGGTATTTCTAGGAGGTGTAACCTATATGGTTGGAAAGATATACGAGTTAGGGTTCTAACAAAAATAACGGTGCACAATTCGGACTTTCCAATAAAGAGTTATGATGAAATTAGCGAAAGGTAGTCTGCCGGACAGATTTTTGGACAGTGTAGACACTACTTCGTAATATGGACATAACTCCTTCCTCCTAGTTCCGATTGAGATGATTCAAGGTGATATGGAATCCTAAGAGAGAGCTCTACAAATTTCATGTTTTAAGTTTTGAGAGATATGGACTGCATCAAGGTCGAAATCGAGCTTGATGTTACAGCCAGTGCACTGTTCATCCCTTTTTCATTCTACCAAATTCAAACACACATCACTACACATATCCCCATTTTTACAACAATTATTTACTATATATCTATATACATATATAAAAGAAAATGCGGGGTGTTACAATACACCCCCCTTAAAGAAAGTTTCGTCCTCGAAACTTACCTCAAGTAGCGAACAAATGTGGGTACTTCTCTCGCATTTCTAGCTCCGGTTCCCATGTAGCTTCTTCCACTCCATGGTGTTGCCACAAGACTTTCACCAATTTGATGACTTTGTTGCGAAGCACTTTCTCCTTGGCGTCGAGAATCTTCACTGGTTGTTCTTCATAGGTTGCTCCATCTTGAATTTCTATATCTTCTAAGTCTACAACCGGCGTTGTATCCGATTTACACTTCCTCAACATGGACACATGGAATACGTCGTGTACTCCCGATAACTGAGCTGGTAACCGCAACTGATATGCCGCCTTGCCCACCACTTTGATCACTTCAAATGGCCCGGTATACCTTGGCGCTAACTTTCCCTTCTTGCCGAATCTAAATACTCCTTTCTGGGGCGACACTTTGAGAAACACATAGTCCCCCTCTTTGAATTCTAATGGTCTTCGTCTTTGATCCGCGTAGCTTTTCTGTCTACTCTGTGCTGTGCGTAGTCTCTCCCGGATGAGTTGAATTTTCTCTGTAGTCTCTCGAACAATTTCTGGCCCAAACAAACTACTCTCGCCCGCTTCTAACCAACACGTCGGGGATCTACATGGTCTTCCATACAAGGCCTCATAGGGTGCCATTCCAATACTGGTCTGATAGCTGTTGTTGTATGCAAATTCCACCAACGGTAAATGGTCACTCCAACTTCCCTTGAAGTCCAACGCGCAAGCTCGTAACATGTCTTCCACGATTTGTATCACCCTCTCGGATTGGCCATCCGTTTGGGGATGAAAGGCTGTGCTGAAATGTAACTCTGTCCCCATAGCTTGTTGTAGACTTTGCCAAAATCGCGCCACAAACCGAGAATCACGATCCGACACAATGGAGAGCGGAACTCCGTGCAACCTAACAATCTCACAGATATAGAGCTTGCTCAACGTCTCTAATGAGTCTGTGGTCTTCATACCCAAGAAATGAGCGGACTTGGTGAGTCTATCCACAATGACCCACACTGCATTATGCCTGCGCGACGTCCGTGGTAAACCCGACACGAAGTCCATGGTGATGTGATCCCACTTCCACTCTGGAATAGGCAAAGACTGTAGGACTCCTCCTGGCCTTTGATGCTCAATCTTCACCTGCTGGCACACCGCACATTTTGCCACATACTTGGCTACATCTCGCTTCATTCCCCTCCACCAGTATTGACGCTTCATGTCCCTATACATCTTTGTGCTACCGGGGTGGATAGCAAACTTGGAGCGATGACACTCCCCAAGTATCTCCTCCTTTAGGGACGAATCATCGGGAACACATAGCTTCTCCCCATATCTCAACTCTCCATTCTTCCAAGACCATCCTCCCATCGCTTCCCCATTCTCCAATCGGGCTCTAATCAAATCGAGTTCCGAATCCAGGCATTGCAACTCCACAACCCGTTGTCGAAGCGTCGGTTGAGCTACAAGGTTGAATAGATATGATTGATACTCCGGTCCATCCACCCATAGATCGTACTCCTCCAATGCATCAATCATTTTCCACCTATTTACCGCAAGAGAATTGATTTCACCCCGAGACTTCCTGCTAAGAGCGTCGGCAACTACATTGGCCTTCCCTGGATGGTAGTTGAGTGTGAACTCATAATCTTCCAAGTACTCAATCCACCTTCTCTGCCGGAGATTCAAGTCTTTCTGTGTGAAGATATACTTGAGGCTTTTATGGTCCGAAAACACTTGAAATTTCTCCCCGTATAAATAACATCTCCACAACTTAAGAGCAAACACCACTGCAGCCAGCTCCAAGTCGTGTGTGGGATAATTCTGCTCGTGCACCTTGAGTTGCCTCGAGCCATAAGCCACTACCTTCCCTCCTTGCATTAGAACGCATCCCAATCCTCGTAGTGAAGCATCGGTGTAGACATCGTAGCCTTCCCCACTACTCGGAATAATGAGGATAGGGGCAGTCGTCAACTTCTCCTTCAAGGTGCGAAAAGCTAGTTCACACGCTTGAGTCCACAAAAATTTCTCCCCCTTCTTTGTAAGGCGAGTCATCGGCATCGCAATCTTGGAGAACCCTTCCACAAACCTACGATAATAGCCGGCTAACCCCAAGAAACTCCGTACTTCTGTCACGTTCCTCGGTGGTTCCCATTTCATCACGGCCTCAATCTTTGCTGGATCAACCGCTACTCCTTGCTCGGACACAACATGGCCAAGGAACTTCACTTCCTTCATCCAAAACTCACACTTGCTCATCTTTGCATATAACTTATGTTCTCTCAATGTTTGTAGCACAATAGAGAGATGACGAGCATGTTCCTCCTGAGTCTGTGAGTAAATCAATATGTCATCAATAAACACAATGACAAATTGATCGAGGTATGGCCGGAAGACTCTGTGCATCAAATCCATGAAGGCTGCGGGGGCATTAGTCAATCCGAATGGCATCACCGTATACTCGAAATGACCATATCGGGTACGGAAAGCAGTCTTAGGAATATCCTCCTCCTTAATTCGCAGCTGATGATACCCCGTGCGAAGATCAATCTTGGAGTAATACTTTGAACCCTCCAACTGATCAAATAAGTCATCAATTCTCGGCAACGGATACTTATTCTTCACGGTAACCCGATTCAACCTCCGGTAATCCGTGCACAACCGTAGAGTCTCATCCGTTTTCTTCACAAAGAGGACCGGGGCTCCCCAAGGTGAAGTGCTTAGACGGATAAACCCAATCGCCAACAATTGATCCAACTGCTTCCTTAGCTCCTTCAACTCCAAAGGTGCCATCCGGTAGGGAGCAATGGATATGGGTTCGGTTCCCGGATAGAGATCGATCTTGAACTCAATTTCCCTATGTGGCGGTAATCCAGGTAATTCCTCAGGAAAAACATCCGAAAACTCCGATACAATTAACACCACATCCGTATGGAGTTTATCCATGTTATCTCCCATCAAGCTAGCTAAGAAACTCAAATGACTTCCCGCTTTCGCTTTTAAGAATCTACTACCCGTAGTAGGAAATGGATGGAAAGAATCTCGGTTATTCACAAAACTGAAAATTACTCCTCCCGGCAATTGAAATGTAATCCGCTTGCGGAAACAATCCAGTACCGCACGAAAAGTGGATAACAAGTTCATCCCAAAAATCACGTCATACCCCTTCATCTCTAAAGCAATTAAATCCACAATCAATTCGTGCTCCCCAATACGAAGCACACAACCCTTGCAGACTCGGCTAGTACCCAATTGTTCTCCCGTAGGCAAGTCAACAGTCAAAGCATGTTCTAACTTCTCGAAACCCAATCCCAAATTCATAGCATATGCAGTACGTATAAAAGAATGAGTAGCACCGGGATCAAATAAGATTCGGGCCCAGGAATTGTAGAGAAGAATGATACCTTCCACAACGGCATTGGCAATGTCCTCCTCCGGCTGAGTCAAAGCAAATACTCGCCCTTGGTTGGTGCCGCCGGGGGCTTGAGTTTGTATCGGTCGATGCGGTGCAGGCCTCGGTGGTGGTGGTTGGGCTGCTGGTACTTGTCTTGCGGTCTGGATAGGCCCTTGAGGTGGAAAAACTGGGCAATGCATCCGAATATGTCCCACACCTCCGCATGCAAAGCAAGATCGTGGGATAATACCAGCTCTAGTCTGAGTGTCTCCCTCTCCTCGGGCTGTCAAA
Organism: Ilex paraguariensis; assembly: GCA_963454935.2. NCBI lineage: Eukaryota > Viridiplantae > Streptophyta > Magnoliopsida > Aquifoliales > Aquifoliaceae > Ilex > Ilex paraguariensis. Next base: position 90,181 of record CAUOFW020000914.1, read on the forward strand.
AGTCGCTGTCCACCTGTTGGGTCTGGGCGACGGTATGGTGTCGGTCTCTGTGCCCCACTAGTGGTAGCACCCGTCCGGATTGGACCTCCTCTCAAGAAGCCCTGTCGTCGCTGGCTATCCTCTATGTCTCTCTCTACCAGTGCAGCTCTGTCCACCAAGTCCCCATACTCCCTAATCTTGAGAGCCACCAACTTCTCCCGGATGACCGGCCTCAGTCCCTGCTCAAATCGCTTAGCCCTGTCGGCCTCCGTAGATATAAATCCTGTAGCATAACGGGAGAGCTCGTCAAACCTCCTTTCGTACTCGGCCACCGTCGTGCTACCCTGTCGTAGAGCAAGAAAGTCAGCCTTCATTCGATCTCTGACTGATTCAGGAAAGTACTTGTCCTGAAATATTTGGTCGAACTCCTCCCAAGTGAGTGCATCAGTGTTCCTCCGTCTCTTGACCGAATCCCACCAATGGTCGGCCTCCCCCTCTAACAAATAGGTCGCCAAGCCAACCCTCAAATCTTCGGCAACTCCCATGCCGTCACATACCTTCTTCACTCTGCGTATCCACTTGTCCGCATCCAAAGGGTTAGAGCTCCCTTGGAAGGTGGGTGGATGTTGTCTCAGAAATTCTCGAAGAACCACCATCCTTCGATCTCCATTTCCAATTCCGGGTACTTGCGCTAGTGGTTGAGCTCCACCATTATGGTTGTTGTTCCCATTCTGGTTTTGTACCAAAGTGGTGAGCTCCTTCAAGCATTGATAGATGCCATTCATGGCATCGGGAGGTGGTGGTGGTGGTGGATTTGCTTGACCTCCACGACCACGCCCACGTCCACGTCCTCGTCCTCGTCCTCCATCCATCCTGCACATCAATTCACAATTTAATTTCATTGAGGTACAAGACATCCTAATTATTGCTTTAATTTAAAGCCTAAGATTTATATAAAACATAGATCAACAATTTTGTTCAACCTAATCCTGCCTTTCTAGTGGTAATCCATAACCTACAGCTCCCATGTAAGACCTAAAGCCTAAGCTCTGATACCAAATTTGTAACGCCCCAAAAACCCCCTTGGGTGACATTACATTCTAAAAACCATTCACCCCATGAGAGCATTACGTAAATTCATCACGACGAAAGTTCATTCATCAACCATTCATATTTTAACAAAATTTGGGCAGAGTCTCCTTTGTACGGGGAGCTTTACCCAAAACACAACCTGTACAATTATATTACAATTGACCACACCGGGTCCACATATGCATAACTATTGACCACACCGGGTCTATTTATCCATCATAAAATAAACTTTCATTCATCATATGTCATATCCACAATGCCATCCCAAAAGAATAGGCCAAGTATGACAAATATATTCCCAAAAGAATTAAATTACACTTGCAGTGAAATAACAAAATACTAGACTTTACATGATTTCAAAATAAACTCTCTAGTCTAGTACAAAAGAAATATAACTCTAGGCATCCAGTTCAGGACCCCCGTTCCCCTCTAGGGGAGCTTCCCCATGCACTGGTTCATCTACTTGTAACTCCTCCTCATAGACGAAATCTGAAAAGATATTATTTGTAGGGGATGAGCACTAAGCTCTGTAGCAACATTCCTTCCATACTCATACAAGGTTTAGAAAACAAGTAAAACAGTTCGGTCTTATTTTCCAAAATATCATATAACATTTGAAGTAAAACCGTGACATTTGAAACAGATCTCAAGTTTAAACATTCACAATAATTTAAATGAATAGTAAACCCAAGTCACAATGAGCAACCATAACCATTTCCAACAAGTTCTTGTAGAGTCCCATACCTCCACAAGCTCTTGTGGGAAATGCAATAGTAACACCATAATACAAAAAGGAACGCTTATTCCACCATCGATTATTATATTTCCTTTGGCAGGTGGCATACTTAAAAGTAAACTCCACCCCCTTCAAGTCTTTGTTTCCCATAACCGCATACTTACAAGTAACCACGGTCGTTAGATGTCCTTTTAGGTAGGTAGCATACTTACAAGTAACCTCTACCCCCCTTGAAGTCTCCCACACATAACCGCATACTTACAAGTAACCTCGGTTCATAAATATCCTCTTTTGGTAGGTAGCATACTTACAAGTAACCTCTACCCCCCTTCAAGTATTCCACACTTAACCGCATACTTACGAGTAACCTCGGTTCATAATTATCCTCTTTTCATACCAACAATCACATACAAGATAAAATCCACAAATTTCCCTCAACAAGCAACCATTATCAAAATCCCCAAATTTTATCATGCGACAATCCAAATAACCAATTAAGAAAAATACAAGAGATCACCACCACATCATTTTCATTACTCACACAAAGCACTAAAGTTCTCAAAACCAAGCTTGAGCAAATGTAGAAAGAGAATTCCATATTTCCCCAAAAACTAGGGTTTTAAAGCTATAAAAGAAGTTTCATGGGTAATCAATCCTAACTTTGTTTAAGACATGCCATAATTGCAAGAAAACCAAGAAACAAGGAATTCCTAGCAAATACATACAAGTATGAGTCAAAACATATATATATATTAGCCTTAGCCTCAATGGACAAGCATGGAAGAAAAACCCCTACCTTGAATCAAAGTTTCAAACCACAAACCCAAGCTCTAATGACCTCCTTTCTCCCTTTCCTCCTTTCCTCTATCTTCCCCAAGGGTGCTAAGGGGTTTGGGGGTGAGAGATGTGAGAAAAAATGGAAGAAATTGGCTGGATTCTGTGTTTTAAACACAGCAGTCCGCGACAAATCACTGTTCATGGCTGAATTTTGAGTTTTTTTCCAAAATTACAGTTTTGCCACTAGAAATCTCCAATTTGATCCATACGACTACCCTAAGGTTTTTCGACGTTCCGGATTCATTTTTAATGTTATTTTAACCTAAAAACATTGCTTTTTATGATTTATTTCAAAACTAAAATAAATTCACACTTGGAACATTAAAATTTCTATTTTATTCCTTCGAACTACTATAGGTGATATCCTTACGATTTTAATATATATATGGTTTATTCTTAAGTCATTACATATAGAAGAATCACTAAACAAGTACATTAATATATTAATGTAAACATATGGGGTTTTACACCTTCAAGGTCTAATAAGAAAGCACAACCCTTTACTATCCAAGGAGCACCATAGTGCAGATTTTTGGTCAACTTCATAGAATAAACTGATTTGACTCAGGTATTTCTAGGAGGTGTAACCTATATGGTTGGAAAGATATACGAGTTAGGGTTCTAACAAAAATAACGGTGCACAATTCGGACTTTCCAATAAAGAGTTATGATGAAATTAGCGAAAGGTAGTCTGCCGGACAGATTTTTGGACAGTGTAGACACTACTTCGTAATATGGACATAACTCCTTCCTCCTAGTTCCGATTGAGATGATTCAAGGTGATATGGAATCCTAAGAGAGAGCTCTACAAATTTCATGTTTTAAGTTTTGAGAGATATGGACTGCATCAAGGTCGAAATCGAGCTTGATGTTACAGCCAGTGCACTGTTCATCCCTTTTTCATTCTACCAAATTCAAACACACATCACTACACATATCCCCATTTTTACAACAATTATTTACTATATATCTATATACATATATAAAAGAAAATGCGGGGTGTTACAGCAATTGCAAATATGCCTTGTCCGAATGTGTCTTTTATTAGCTTATTACAAACCAATATTGCAATGTCGGAAATGAATCAGAATTCCTCCAATAGTGTTTTTTACAAGGGCATGAATGAGTAAGAATCAATGAGAAATTTTGTTTGGACTTTTGGGAATCAATAATGAGACTTGTTTTTGATGATAAGGGCTGATTTTTTATGTTTAAGTGTTGATTTGTTTGAAATATGAGAAGATCCAGTGTTGTTATGTTGCTAGGTATGGCTTTTCTGTGGAGATGGTTTATTTGCTGCATATTATGACTTTGGATGGAGCTACTGTCTTGTGTTGGATATTTTGATATGTAATGGCTATGGTCTGTTTTGCTTCTTGTACTTTCTGTTTTGGTTGTTTTGCTGTAAAGGCGTTTGTGCCTTTCTTTGGTTTTTGTAATGTTCTGTCATTTAACTAATTTAAGATTGCTAAATATAAATGAGTTCTAAGTTACTCAAAATTTCAATTTAAATAAGTAATGAGTTTTTTTTTAATAGAAAAATATTTATTTATTTACAAAAAAAATCATTACAAAAGCAAACAAGGCAAAACCACCTTATAAAACCAAAATAAAAATAAGGCACAGGCGCCTAATCAAGTAAAATGTCAAAAAAAAAATGATCAAGAGGCTTCAACTGTTTTTTTGCTAACTGGACTGTGCAGCACGAGGCTTCTACTGATTTTTCCTATCTGTTAAACATTCCTGATCAGGCCAAGAAGCTACAACAGCTAGATCAACTGGCTACGAAAGTTTTAAGGAAGAAGACTGCTATACTGCCTCTTCATGTCTCTGGACAGGGGGATTGACGATTGTACAGAATGGTTGGTTTTTTTGGAGTGCTTAAAGCCTTGAATTTTAGGCTTTTCATTGTTTTGATTCTTGTAATACTTGATTTCAATCTATAAATTTAAAAAAAAAATTAAAATTAAAATGTCAAAAAATTACTAGCAAAACCATTCAGTCCATAATCTCCATTCCAACAAATCAACACTTTATTTCATTTGCCAAAAAAATTACAATAATCAAACCCCCTTTATCTTACTACCCAAACACCCCCTGCATGTCCATGCTTTTCCTTTCTTTTTCTATGGGAAAACAACAAATTTGATTGGCACACCACAAGTTTGAACCTAGTAACCTCTTTTGAATTTTAACCACATCCAGTCCAAAATCTTAAGAAAGAAAATCTAAATCAAAATACTTTCCTCTCGAACTAATGTCCCTGTTGGTGTATTTGCATCTCTATAGATGTGGAGTAGCTTGCTGTACAGTTAGATTACTCAACAGGCACCTGCAGTGAAGGATAATGTAATTTTTTTTTTTAAAGAAAAATTTTATAGATTGAAGCCAAAAATTACAAGAAGCAACAACATTTCACAAAAAACCAACAATGAAAAGAAAACCACAATTACACTTAATGACTTTAATTCTTCAAAATGCCTTAAGAGCATTATCGTTACTGCCAAAGGACCACACCCTTTCTGCCCATAACTTTAGCAAAATACTTAACCATATTCACACACACCACCCAGATCTCATACTAAAAGCTCTAGTGACACTACAACAATTATGGGCTTTAGTGGCAAATTGGTAAGTGACCCAATAATTTTTGTTATTAATGATACCCTTTTAGTGATGACATGTAAAGTTGTCACTAATGGTCTAGGATGATTGACGACAACACTATTTGTCACAAAAAGTTAACTTTTAGTGATGAATAATTGTTTGTCGTTGTAACATCATCACTAGAAGTGTGAGAAATTGGATAAATAGTGATGAATTTTATTGTTGTCACTCAAAATGATAAACAATTACTTTTAGTAATGAGATTAGTCACCTCTGAAAGTTTCAAGGTTTTGGTGATAACTTTAATGTCGTCACTAAAACACTAATGGTTTTAGTGGTGACTTTGATGTCATCACTAGAACTTTCATAGTTTTAGTGACAACATTGGTGTTGTTATTAAAACTTTTATACTTTTAGTGATGATTGTCAAGTCATCACTAAAACTTTTATATTTTTAGTAACTAAATTAATTATGTCACTAAAAATAATTTAGTTCATGTCACAACATTGGTGTTGTCAAGTGGCTTATTTTATATTGTTTGGCAAATTTCAAATTATACCACATCACCTCCTAACCTGCAAAAAAAAAAAACACTCTTGTAATTTCTTGACTAGACTACACCTTAATTAAGTTTGTTAACAAAATTTTGAAACATCCTTAATACATAAAAATAGTAAAACAACAAATTTATTTAATTTAAATATCAATACTCATGCCACAACCTAACTAGTATAGTGGTTGTAAGGCAAGTTGAAGTCAACTCGAGTTAAATCAAAAATTTTAAAACTCTCAAACTAAGCTTAATTCAAAAATTTCAATGTAAGTCATGGTTAATTTTTGAAATTGGATGATATGCAAGTAGTGGTGAAATTTGAATCAAAATTGACTTCAATTGAGGTTTGATTTTTGAGGTAGATAACATGGATAGAAATTCAAGTTGAAATCCAATTTAATTGAAGTTTGAATCTCAAGTTACGCAACTAGGGTGTAAATTTGATTTCAATTGGATTGGATCCTAAAAAGTAGAGGCATAAATTGAGTATTGTTTGATTTTAAATTGAGTTGATAATTTTTTATCCATACTTTGCTCAATATTAATTCTTTTTTTTTTGGGTTGGCCTACGTTGGATTTTAAATTTGACCCATCAAATTTCACTTTTACACCAAGTTTCACCTTTCATGAACCATCATCAAATCCAAAGTGGTGTGACTCAAATTATATTGGGTTGTGTTCGGGTAATGTTATATCACGTTCGTGTCAAGTATTAGACAACCATAACTCGATTAGTTTAATTAATCATGTCAAATATTTAAGTACTAAATAGATAACCCTTGAATTAATTGTGTCAAGTATTGTGTCACTTTCGAGTTGACCCATATAATCCATGAATTAAAAATATTTTTTGGGCGTGTTAAAAATATTTAGATTTTATTACACATCTATAGAATGAGGAACAATAGAATTTGAATTCCCAACTTATAAAATTATTCGAACGTTCTACATTGTTTCAAATTTATTAATCCAACAAATAATATTGACCTTTAAATTTTTTTATTTTTGTGTCCTTCTATCATGCTTTCTAATCCTAAATTTTTTATCACATAAATTCTCTTCCACTATTTTTTTAATATCTTAATAATATAATCATATCCCCTATTTTTAAATCAAAATCCCTAAAACCCTATCAGCAAAACCCTCCCTTTTTTTATTTCGGTATCACCAGGCGTAACAACTAGTTTGACTCCCCCCTCCTCTGTCTCTTCATCCCATAACACCTAGCAAAGCAAAATCTCTTTCTCTGCCTTTTGCCTTTTTTTTTTTTTTTCTTTCATTCACTCCTTACTCACGGGCCACCCATCTCAAAGTTTGGTAAAGATAAAATGTATGCTATTCTTTTGTCTTACATGAAATTGTTTTATTTTGATAATTTATTCTATAATTTTATTTATATTATTTTACTAATAATGTAATGTATTTTATTTAGCTTCCACTACTGCCAAAAAAGGTCGAGATAAGACAAAAGGTCTTGGTTTAGAAAAGATCATTCGTGCCACTGGTAGGCTGCGAATTAGCATTCCTAAGGAGAAGAAAAACCAGTTGGGATAGGAGCAGCTACCTTTACCAATGAGTTGGGCCTTATTGTTCGCCAATATGCTCCTCTCCAGGTGAAAGAATGGAAGGATATAAATGAAGAGGATAAGATTCCCCTTTATGACCGCATCTTAGTAAGTGACAATCTAGTCAAGGTTTTTTTTTTTTTTTTTTCCCTTATTATGATTTTTGTTAGTTGATTTTATCCACAACAAATGTTTATTTTTGTTACTTTGATTTTTAGGCAGAATTCAACATAGACATGACTCAGGAACCTATAAAGGATTGTTGTGAGCAACTAATGAAATGTCGATATAGGACTTATCGATATCATCTTCGCAATCATTTTAATAAATTTGACAATGTTAACATTGCAAGAGAGCACCCATATGATGGAGTACAAGAGGAGGATTGGAATTATCTGTGCAACATATTCTCTGATGTTGATTACCAGGTGAAATTACCACGTGCAATATTTTAATATAAAAAGGTTATCTAACCTATTAACATGTCTATTGTTTCAATGCAGAAACGATGTGAAGTCAACAATGCAAATCGAGCCAAGTTACAAGTTACCCACTTCATGGGTACAAAGTGTGAGGGCTCGATATGAAATGGTATATAATATTGTATGATTTCAAGTTACTTAGTACAATATTATTGTTAAATTTATATTCGTTAATTCTAATTTTAAATCATACAGGGAAATGAAGAGACTAATGAGGAACCTGATCCAATTTTTCTTCTACAAAGACACTCATTATAATCCAGTGAAAGGGTGGTCATGCGATGAAGCTAAGTTGAAATATGTAAGATTGAGTAGTATATTATACTTCAATTTTTAGTTTTTATACAAATTGTTGAGTTGTTGTATTACACTTTTAAAATTGCAGAATCAGGTGTTGGAGTTTCAATCCCAACCTATACCAGAGGGTGGCACCATGTTAAATCCAGATCAGATATGTGACTTTGTACTTGGAACAAGGCTGGGGTATATACGTGGTCTCAGGCATGGCCCAAAGCCCCACACATCTGCCAATTCAAGTCAAAGAGCTACTTTGAATGCACAAGAGGCTATAAGGAGGGCTGATGAGGCTTGAGCATGAGCTGCTTGAGCGAGTAGAGGTTCAAAATCAAAAGATACAATCACAGAATCAGATGATAGAGTCCCAGCAGACTCAAATTGAAGAAATGAGGATTCGACAAACCCAATTTAAAAATATGTTTCATGCCTATATGTCTTATGCAGGGCATCTAGCTAGCCCTCCTACGTCATGGTAAGCTATATATATTACGCATTTAGTTTCTTGCATATTGGAGAATTGTCATTATTATAGGATGTAAATTTTGTGTGTTAAAACTTATAATATACAAAAATGGTTCATCAATTTATCTGTTGAGACTTTTATTGTGAATATTGAGTAAAATTTGTTGGCTATGGAAAAATTGCAATATTTTTTTTCTTGGGACTTTTTCTTTGCTTTTATGTTATCTATACATAGGAACATCGTTTATGAGGAGTGTTTTACAAAAGTTACACTTATCTTCAACTGTTTATGGATATTGAAAACATACGAACATCATTTTATTTTGTTCTTATGTGCAGATTAATGGCTGGTGGTGCGAGTTGTTTACAACGGAGAAAACCACACTTGTGCCTATTTTATTTCTTTCTTTTCCGTACTTGTGACTTTTATTCAGTAGAAAAACACTTGTTTCATACACTTATTTTGTATTTGCTTGGATGATATTTTTATTTGAGAAAAATTAATTTTAAGTTCTTTGGTTTTGAGTTATTATATTAATTGTTATTTATCGTTTGGATGTGAATAACTAGATAATACATTATTGGTTTTGTTACATGGCTCTTATCAGGTTATTTCAAGAGTCAATTGTTATGCAAAAAAAATATATATATAAATATAAATATACTTTTCGAAAGAGTTTGAGTGACAAAATGAGAGTTTGTCTCTAATCTCAACTTCTACTGACAAACTTTTTTTCGTCACTGACAGTCATACAATTAACGGCTCTATATTTTGTGACAAGCTCAATTTGACACTAAAGACCCACAGTTGGTGATGAATTTAAAATTCGCCCCTGGAAGTAGACCTCTAAAGACGACAATATATTGTCACCATAACATAACTTACAGTGGCAAAATATTTTCATCACTACATTGGTACTTTCAGTGATGTTATTACTCTTTTAATGACACATCTTTTAGGTCTTTTGTGACTATTTTATTTGTCACTAAATGTATTTTTTAGTGATGAGAGAGTGTTGCCACTACAAAATATAGAATTAATGACGGTTATTCTAGATTGTCATTATAGACAATTACTGACAAGCTTCTAATGACCACCTAGTGATGATAGAAATATCATTACTAAAACTCTTCAGTGATGAAATACACATTTATAGTGACAAAAAATTTTGTCACAAAAAACCTTAATTGTTGTAGTGTGAATGCGAAAGAAATTAATTTAAGGCACTCATTGAGACTTACCAATAGAGAATCATTTTAAAGAGACAAGATTTCTCACTCACCATTACAATATGGGCAGGGTCCTGTCTCCGCCGTGATCGATAATTTACAGAGAGAGAAGTGATGTGGAGAAAGAGAGAAACCATTAATGAAGATGGGATGTGCAAGTAGAGAGAGAGAGGGTGGAGAGAAATGGCATAGATGGGTTGTGAATTTTGAATTTTTACTCGGTTAAAATTTTGAATTTCTGTCTTGGGTTGTGTACAGTAGAGTGGATACAAGCTCCAAGATAGTTGAAATTGTCTACAGTAGTGGGGTAACAGGAGTTAATGGAAACGTTGTTTAAATGCTGAGCTGTATTGTGTCTGACAACCTGTCCACTAGGTAATTTGTGATTGGGTGTACACACCACATCAGCCTACCATGTGGTGAGTATAACCCATGCAAAAATTTCTCCAATAGTAGAAGTTCAATATAGACTTTGAAAAGGATACATGAAAAGGATTTTGACTAAGTATTTTGACTAAGTATGAGCTCGAGAAGGGAGGTCTGATAGGGGATCAAAGGCCTAAACCTCGAGTTCCGTTCGGGTGAAAGACTTGAGGAAATGAGAAAGGAACAGCTGGTTAACAGGGGGAATCTCCAATATAACGGAAGGCAGAGATTAAGGCATGAAACTCTCAATCACCCGAGATCTTCTCCCTCAAATCAAGGGAATTTCAGTAGATGAAGGGCAATGATCTGGCTGCAGATCCTTTAGATATAGGAGTTGAACTATAAATACTGAAAAATGGCCTCTATATGGGAGAAGAACCCTAGTGTTATCAAAAATACTCTGTAAATCACAGCCGACATATATATAGACAAAAGGAGCAAGAGACTCCCTTCAAGAGTGGATTAACCAAGCTCCCGAGCTCGGTGAACCACTATATTTTTATTATGCCAGTGATCCCAATCCAAAAGGATCTGTCCATAGATTTTTCGAGTCTTGTAGCTCAGGTTAAAACTTGCTTCTGTGATACATATCTTCTGCTCATTTGCCTAATTACACCATCAGTTTGGCGTCGTCTGTGGGAACGATTATTCTTATTACAGGTACTCTGATTCTTTATTGATTGATGGTCTCAACACGCAACATGAGCAGAAATCAAATGAATCCCCCATAGATCCAAAACCATCAAGAAGCCTGACTTGATTCGAAATGTGTACACCCAAGTGCAGGCGGTCAAGTTGTAGTAATAATCCGGTGAAGTCCGGAGTCGAATCCACAGGGAACTATGATTGGTGTTTCTAAAGTAAGCAATAATAAAGACCAAGTAACTTGAAAATTTTGAGTGTTTGGAGTGGTGGGATTTTCCTGAATAGAATAGAAGATTCTTTTCAAGAGTTTTCTAGACAAAATATAAGATTCTCAAAATGTAATAGCCACCCTTTAGCTCGAGGATCAAGACATATAATAGAGTATCCGTTTTATTATGTTTGTGTTGTATAACTCAATTAACTCCCGTGTCAACAGCAAGTTAATCGGAAGATAAAGATAGACTGTGGAAATTAAGCACATGACTCCGATGCCTTTCTAGAAGTTTACAAAAATTGTCTGTGCTGAGACTTAACTCGTCTACAAATAAGCAAGTGTTTCTACAAGGCATCCAACCATGGCATTAATGATCCATTTTCTGAATAAAGCGTAATAATGGTGGAGACTGAAAGGTTGGCATGAAGAGCTAGCCAGGGTACTTGCATTGAACCAACGAGTCTTTCTATGCAGGTGTCATCCATATCGTAGATAGAGCCCTTGGTTATACAAAGTACCTCAACTTTAGTAAGTACATTCAATCGTTCAATGAACAAGCAGAGTATAAAACATTAAAGCATGAAGAAGTTGCACAAACATAACTTTCGGATAATCTTTACATACTCATCCCCTCTTACTAAAGAGTGAATGAGGAACTACTCACTTTCATGGCCTTGGCAAAGCTAGAAAAGTGAGTGTTACTAATCCCTCCAAGTAGAGAGCTACAAAATAAAGCAACTAAACAAAGAGCTTTTCTTCAATGAAGAATAAGTGAATCACTTTTCACCCTTCACGGCTTTGGTAAAGCTCTAGAAAAGTGGAAGAGTTTCACTCTTCTAAGAAAGAAGGATGCTCAAGCAATGGAAGTGAAATACATGAACAATAAAAGTAGAAGAAAGCTAGTTGCTTTTGCAGAGTTTCCACCACAACCAAAAGATGAACTACCTTTCTTGATACTTTGTAACTAAAAGCAAGTACAACTACAAGGGGAGTCTAAGCCTCCATTATGGTTGTCACAACATGAATGTAAAGACTTAGCATAAATAAATGAATTACTTCAACTACAAGGGGAGTCTAAGCCTCCATCATGGTTTATATAAATGGAAAATGAAAGAATAAACATGAAATGTTCAAGAACTAGATTACTAAAACACTCTTATTTTACAAGAATAATGATTGCTCCATCCTTTCTCTAGAAGAGGAAGAATGCCTCTTAAGCTCCCAACAAGGGAGTATTTATAGGCAAGGAAGGGGAGGCAGGTAGGAGATAAGTGAGGATGAGTGAATAGTATTTGTCGCCCATGGGAATCAACTATTCTGTAGGCAGTCTACAGGGGGACGTTCGAACTTGATATGACGTTCGAACGTTAAGTCTGTCTTTTCTTCAAGGACGTTCAAACATGAGATGACGTTCGAACGTTGTCTGTGTCTTTGCTTTGAGGGCGTGCAAACGTGAGATGACGTTTGATTTCTTCCACTCAAGTAGCTTGTGGTCACTACCTTAAACAACCTTGACTGTACACTCAACAACTTGGTCCTCAGTCACTCAAGACAACGTTAGAACGTGGAGTGACGTTCGAACGTCGTGCTCAAGTACTTCTGGTTCTTCTTTTTTTTTTTGTTGACTGCAACACGCCATGTCTCAACAGTTGGTCTTAGCAGGGTTTCAAAGGACGTTCAAATGTGGGTTGACGTTCGAACGTTCTTGCTTTGTACCAGCCTTTTGCAATTTTGTTTCCTTTTGTGCTGGTATTATATTCAAGTGTGATTTTTTGTTGTTCTTAAGCCTTTGTTCACTTTAGGACTTGAAATGTCATTACTTAAACTCCATCAAAGCACAATTAGTCCAAAAAGACATAGTAAAAATTATTAACTTTATGCACGAATCACACCCCCCAACCTAAATATTGCTAGTCTCTAGTAATATAATGACAATGAAGGGTAAATCTATTCCTAATGCCTTTTTCGTGGGTCATCCGGTTGCATTTAGCTTATGCAACAAGCCGTTGAACCGCTAGGTTTACCCTAGTGGACGAGTGTTGTCTCGTGAGGGTTTTCAGTGAAGCTACCCACAAACTTCAGTCGAACAAATGTGTGTGTAAGATTACTGACTAAAAAAATGAATTAGCATCATGATCGTTGGGACACTCAACCCTCAATCGTGACTTATCACCTACATTTCTCTTCCATTGGTACTCACTCTATGCAAAAATTAGCACCTGTCGCGTTAGCATTTGAGATTCTCTGAATAGTAGGATGATCAGACTGGAAACAAGAATTGGTATATAACAATCATTCCCTTTTTCCACCTTTCATGGATAGCTTTGATTACACAAGTCTCTCTAGGAATGCTCTCAGCAAAACAAATCGCTCCTATTATAGTGACATATCTCTCAAAGGCGGTATGTGATCAGAAGATGGCCAGTCGAAAAATCTCATGTATCATTAGTATAAGAGTGAAGTTCTGAGGAAAACAAACTCAACCTTTGCATAATCTCAAGGAATAATATTGATGTAAATAAAGAAATTCTAGTTAACACACCCCACTTGTAGTAGACAATACACATATGCATTATACTTGAGATCACCTAGGGCTTTTTATAGGTTGTAATGGGGCCACAGGTCAGTGGCTAATGAAATAACGTCAATAGTGATCAAAGGCTATCTTACGCAATGTTGCACACCTCCTTCTAGTTTCTAGACATTTTGTCTGGGAAAGGGATTTCTTTTATTTTTCCCATTTTTCACTTTCTTGGCAATTACCTATCTCACAATATCTCTCTCTCTCTCTCTCTCTCTCTCTCTCTTTTAAACATGAAATGATTCCACCAACTTTTATCGAATAGTAGCCACTTTTTTCTTCTCTATTTTTCTTGCCTTTTTGTATCATATTGATCTGCAAGAGGGTGCAAGGCATTAGATAGCAAGGTATGATGAATATCTGCTTTTGTGGCTTTGGTTATTACACGGGTGAAAAAGAATTCATTTATTTTAAGAATTAGGGATACACATTTGTACCTCAGCCAAAAGTTTTGTGGCTTTTGTGACTAGGGATACACTTTTGTAAAAGAATTAGTTAAGGCTCAAAGTCGATCCAAAGATGGCCTAAGATCCTTTCCCAAGTATGTGCATATGTATGTATGCAAAAGTTCCCCGTGAGTTATGAAAATAGATAGCTTTAGTTGCATTAATCAAATCAAGTTTAATGAGATTTTTGAAAGAGATTAGAAGTGAAAGAGTTTACCTTGAGTAATTGTTGATATCCTCTCAAAAAGCACCGTAAAGCTCAAGACTTACCATGGTTTTCTTTGTCATATCCACTAATTATGTCGGGTGTTTCAAGTAATGTTAGTTATATAACGATTCCGGTTTCTAGTCTGATCACCTTGTACTTCAAGAATAACAAATACTTATGTACATTTGACAATTTAAGCATAGTGATAGCATCGATGTTCCAAAAAATTGAGGTTTTATGTCATGGTTGTTAAGTTAAGGTGTCAAACCGATCATGTGCTTAGTCATTTTCACAATCAATCTTAACATCCACATGTGTTTCGTTATTAACAAGAATTAGAGTACTAATCCTATACATGCACTTTAAACAAATAAAAGTGATAAACTGAATCATTCATTGCATAAAGGATACTTTTTTTCCAATAATATCAATGATGCAGTTCATCCATTCAAAACATAACTTCAATTATCCACAATCAACTCTAAAAAGACATATACTAGTATCCACAATAATCACAAAACATCCACAACAATTATCAAAAGGAACTCCTTCACAATAGTACAGAAAACTATTCAAAGAAGAATCAACAAACAACAACCAATCAAGAACAGAAATCTACTCCCCCTCAAGAACAGAAATACTCAATCCTCTCCTCTATCTCCATCAGCACTACTAGCTCCAGTAGCACCACTAGCACCACCCCTCAAAAGCCTTAGGATCTCATCCAGCTTAGCTTCAATGGTAAGCATGATGTCCTGTAGAGATCGTCCGGTGGTCATGCTGGGGCCTGCTTGATCTGGCTACTCTCTCTCTGTCTCCATCTATCTCTCTTCTTCGGCGTCCAACTCCTCCTGCACCTCATCAATTCCTTGAGGAGGGAGCATCTCTTGCCTGGCCACCGGGGCACCACTCTGTCCTAAGCTTCTTTTGAATGACCCTTTGTTCAGTGGCCCCATTGGCTTTTGGATGTTCATTTTCGGCCTCACCCTCACTCCATTGTCAGTGCAAATTTCAGTTACAAGTGTGCCAAATGGGAGTGCACTCCTCTTTGCATCGCACCCCTTCTTCATCTCATTCAAAATCATCGAAGGGAGGTCAATGCTATTCCCTCGCCCTAGTGCATAGAGCAATCGTGCCATCTCAGGCAAAATCTCATTTTTTCTTCCTATTGGCGCTAGGTTCACCACCGTAATCAAATTAAGCATCTTGTACTTGTTAGTAAGTTCTCCTTGTTTCAAAAATTTTCTCCTTCCCCATGAAAATTCAATCTGCCCTGTCAACTCTCTTCCAACCACATTCAACACCACATTTTTCTTGGGCATGTACATTGGGTTTTGTACCCGAGGCATCTCTCTTCTTACCTCCAAAAGACATGCCTCATCCATATCGATGTGGGTGCCTCAAACATAGGTTCGGATTGCGCCGTTGATGATTTCGGCGTTGGAGTAGAACTCCCTCACCAAATCAACAACGGCGTCTCCGCCATTTCGCAAATGCCACACCCATTCCCTCCTCTCCATTTCTTCCAACAAACCCAACTCAGCAAAATCAGCGATTACTACATCTCGTTCACAAACCACAGCGTGATTTTGAAAGAAGTTTTCATACCTCTCAGCTTTAAGGGCATTGGGAAATCTGGTGCGATCGTATCTCTTCCTTCTTTGCTTCCCTTCTCTTTCTTGAATGACTTTTTCTACGAAGTTGGGTTCTTGGTTTACTGGTGGAGTGCACATGGTAGGGAGCTTAACCCTAGGCATTGTACTATTCTCATTTTTTGCTTGAGAGGTTGTGAAAAGTCCTGGTTATTTTGTGAAAATTGGGGATTTTTTATGTGGAAAAGCTTTTGGGTGGCTTATTTGTGGTGGAAATGAGGAATGAGTGGAGTATTGAGGGCTGGGGAGTGAAAAGGGATCCTAGGGTTTAGAGAAATTTGGAGTTTTTTAGAAATTTTGAACTGAGGAAGACAACCTAGGTATTTATAGTCTGAGGAAGAACGTTCGAACGTGATTTACTTTCGAATGTTGTATGAAGGATTTTAAAATATCGTTCGAACGTTGTGAGCTCTCAGTACTTTTGAGTTTTGTCAGAGACCAAAGTACTGTAAGCTTCTATCGTTCGAACGTTCTATTGGCGTTCAAACGTTGTGAACTCCCAGTACTTTTGTTTCCATGAGAGACTTCATCAGAGGCTGAGTACTATAAGAAAACTATGTTCGAACGTCATTTGGTGTTCGAACGTAGAATCAAAACTTAATTAATTTTCAAAATTTTTCTGCACTACATTATGCAAAACAAAAGAGGGCAAAATATTCAAGTTTGAACCAAAAGTTCATGGCGTCTCAGGACAGATCCCTACCCACGCTCCAAGTTGGTATTTTGGGACGTTCCTTATTCGGCCCATGTTTTTATTTCAGTCAAAAGAGTTTGTATAGAACAAAAAAAAAAGAGTTTCATTTCAGCCCATGTTTTTTTTTTTATAGAAATTCGGACCCTTGGCTTTCATCCCAACTATTCTAATCTGAGTCTTCATCTGCCATTTGAAGAGCCAGTAACTCTCCCAATTTCCTATCTCACAAATCGGTTAAGCAATGTACCAGAATAGGATGACGTGTCAGGATAATCCTTACTCTGCCCATTCACTATCCAATCTAATCGATCAAGCGCTTGACCGGAAATTGGTTCGGAACACTGATTATATATCTTCTCGTGAAAGTATCTACCACACTATTTACAGGCACCCAGTCTTTTGGCACGACGGCGTTTGGAATAGGTGCTCCGGCCGCACAGGAGTTTTGCTTGTTGTTCTCAGATCTCATTCTTTCTTACCAATCTTGCTTGTCTCATGATCATAGTGTGCACATCAAAAGGAAATATGCGTAGAACTCCTAAACTAAACCAAAAAAGTTTAACATCCATGATTTTTATACTATTAAGACTCACTATCTGGTTCTTTAACAACTGCGAGTCATAAAGACGATCAGAGATGACCCACAAACATAATCATCAAAATATAAAACATTGTAATCAAACTACGATACACAATTTAGTCAAGAACAACAACAACAACAACAGAAATTTAAAAATTTTCTAATTCTAACAGGCTCAGACGCAGGCTCATATAAACTATAGTTCTCTCCTCCCAACCTAAACTGAACATTGTCCCCAATATTTCGAATTTACCGATCAGGTGAGCTTTGGAGATGAGGTTGAACGGTAGAGATCTTGTTTAGTAGCCGAAACCTACAAGCAAAATACACAAATCAACCATCTTGTTGCAGATCTGGGTTAGGATGATAACCCTGGATTTTGAGTGTAGACAGAAGAAGCATAGCCATGTACAAATAAAGTAAAGACACGCAGATTATGAGACAAAGGATGGGATCTTCCGGTAGTATGGTCATGGTGTTGTTGGTGTTGTTGGGAGATGGGTTGTGATTCCAGAGTATTGTAACAACGGAGAAGAAGAAGAAAAGTAGCAGAAGAAGAAAAAAGAAAAGAAAAGAAAGGGGAAATGCCCCGAGGTGCGGGGAAAGGCCCCGAGGTGCGTGGAAAGGGAGAAAACGGGGTGGGGCCTTATAAAGGCGGTGGTGTGGTTCGGGTTGGACCGAATTTTCCCTGACCCAGCCTTTTTTTGTGTCGGTAGGCGCTTTTCTTGAAGCGCTGTTCTGGATCCATTAAAAGAATGATCTCCACATTTTTGACAAAGTCCTCCACAAAGAGTTTCAATCTCTGACCATTGACGGTAAAGATATTACCGTTTGATGGGTTCTTCACTTCCACTACTCTATGTTCAAACACTTTTTTGATAATGTAAGGTCCAGTCCATCTTGATTTCAACTTTCCATGAAAAAGACGGAGTCTTGAATTGAAAAGCAGAACTTTTTCATCAGGTTCGAAGACTTTCACACTATGTTCTTGTCATGAAAATTTTTCATCATGGATTTTGCAATCTTAGCATTTTCATATGCTTCATTCCTTAATTCCTCCAATTCATTAATCTGAAGTTTTCTTGCTAGTCCAGCTTGTCCATGTCAAAGTTCATTGCCTTAATAACCCAGTATGCCTTATGTTCCAATTCCACAGGTAGGTGACAAGGCTTTCCATAGACTAATCGGTAATGAGACATGCCCAAAATTATTTTAAAAGTAGTACGATACGCCCAGAGTTTATCAGTTAGTCTTGACGATCATTCTTTGCGGTCTGGATTTACTGTTTTTTCTAAAATTAATTTAATCTCCCGATTAGCCAATTCAGTCTGTCCACTAGTTTGTGGATGGTATGGAGTTGCAATTTTATGAAAAATCAAGTATTTTTTTATCAGATTCCAAAAAAGGTCGATTACAAAAATGAGCACCTCCATCACTTATGATGGATTTTGGGTTTCCAAATCGGGATAAAATATCTTCTTTTAAAAACTTGATCACCGTTTGGTGATCATTATTCCGACATAGAATAGCCTCAACCCATTTGGATACATATTCTACGGCTACCAAAATGTATAGATAGCCAAAGGAGGGGAAAAATGGTCCCATAAAATCAATGCCTCAACAATCAAAAACTTCAATTATTAGAATGGGGTTTAGAGGCATCATGTTTCCCCTTGAAATATTTCCCAACCTTTGACATCTATCGCAAGTTGAACAAAAACCATGGACATCTTTGAAAAGTGAGGGTCAGTAAAAACCGCACTGTAGGATTTTCGCAGCGGTTTTTTTGGATGAAAAATGGCCACCACATGCTTCGGAATGACAAAATGCTATTACCTATTTGCTTTCTTGAGCGGGGATGCAACTTCTTATGATTTGATCCTTACAGTACTTAAATACGTACGAATCTTCCCAAAAGAAATTGCGAACCTCTCTCAAAAAAAATTTTTTGTCTGTGGGGGAAAATGACGGATGGAGTGTTCCAGTAGCAAGAAAATTAGAAATATCAGCGTACCATGGGGTCTCATCAATTATTAACAGTTGTTCATTGGGGAATTTTTCATTGATTGGCATTCCATCCTCATGAAATTTGTAAGTTAACCTGGACAGATGGTCTGCCACCACATTCTCAACGCCCTTTTTGTCCTTAATGACCAAGTCAAACTCTTGAAATAAGAGTATCCATCGCAAGAGCCTAGGTTTAGCATCCTTCTTTGTGAGCAACAACTTTAATACTGCATGGTCAGTGAACAAAGTAACAGAAGAACCAACAAGATAAGAACGAAATTTTTCCAAAGCAAAGACTATGGCAAGTAATTCTTTTTCTGTTGTCGAATAGTTCATTTGAGCATTATTCAAAGTTTTACTTGCATAGTAAATCACATACGGTTTCTTATCTTTTCGTTGACCCAACACAACACCTACAACATAGTCACTTGCATCACACATTAGTACAAAAGGTAAAGTCCAGTCTGGGGGTTACATTATTGGGGCAAAAATTAACATGCCTTTAAGCCTGTCAAAAGATTTTTGGCACATTTCACTCCAATCAAAGATTACGTCCTGACTCAGGAGATGACACATGGGTTTAGCTATGGTACTGAAGTCTTTTATGAATTTCCTTTAAAACCATGCATGTCCCAGAAATGATCGGACATCTTTTACAGTCTTGGGAGTAGGCAAATTCCCAATCAGATCTATTTTGGCCTTGTCAACTTTCATGCCCTCGGACGACACAATGTGACCTAAGACAATGCCTTGTGTTACCATGAAATGACATTTCTCCCAATTGAGCACCAGATTTGCTTTTTGACATCTTATCAATACTTTTTCTAGGTTGGCCAGACACAAATCAAATGAGTCACCATACACAGAGAAGTCATCCATGAATACTTCCAAAAATTTCTCAATCATGTCACTGAATAGACCTAACATGTATCCTTGGAATGTTGTAGGAGCATTACAAAGCCCGAATGACATCCTTTTGAATGCAAACGTGCCAAAGGGGCATGTAAATGTGCTTTTCTCTTGATCATTGAGTGCTATCTCAATTTGATTGTACCCGGAATAGCCATCCAGGAAATAGTAAAATTCATGCCCTGTGATTTTCTCTAGAACCTAGTCAAGAAAGGGAAGCGGGAAATGGTCTTTTCTGATCACCAAATTGAGTTTTTGGTAATCGATACACATCCGTCATCCTGTAATGACTCTAGTTGGTACCAGTTCATTTGCATCATTTTTGACTACTGTGACTCTAGACTTTTTGGGCACAACTTGGGTTGGACTAACCTATTTGCTATCAGAGAAGGGGAAGATTATCTTGGCATCTAAGAGCTTTAACACTTCTGCCTTTATGACTTCCTTCATGTGAGGGTTCAACCGTTGTTGTAATTGACCAGAGGCTTTTGAGTCCTCTTCAAGGTATATGACATGATTGCAGATTAACGGACTTATACCTTTCAAGTTAGTGATGGTCCACCCAATGGTGCTTTTGTGGCTTTTAAGAACTTCAATCAGTTTAAACTCTTACAAGTCTGTGAGCTTAGATGAAATTACCACTGGAAATGAATCATCCTTTCCTAGGAATGCATATTTGAGGTCAGATGGGAGAGGTTTTAATTCAAGCTTTGGTGGCTTGTTACTTGATGAGAGTGGCTTTGAGTCACTTGGTGAAAGTTCCTCAAATTTGAGGGCCCATGTATTAACAGCATGAATTGGGCAATTCTTTGGATCATCATCCATGGTTTCGGATAAGATGGATTCTGACAAAGAAAGTTCAGTGGAATTTTCACATAATGTGTTGTTGAGATGGTCTTGGACCAAAGACTCAATGGAATTTATTTCTCTTTCTTCTCTGTCCTCTGCTGGGTGTTTGACAACATTGAAAATATTCAGCTCAAGTGTCAAATTCCCAAAGGTTAATTTCATGACCTTATTCCTGTAATTGATTAGTGCATTTGAAGTTGCTAGGAAGGGTCGACCAAGAATAACATGAATTGAATTCTCTGAATATTGTGCTGGCTGAGTATCTAAGACGATGAAGTCAACAGAGAATACAAAGTTGTCCACTTGGACAAGTACATCTTCAACAATACCCCTAGAAAGTTTTACAGATCTGTCTGCTAATTGAAGTGTGAGACACTTGTGGGTTTGAGTTCCCCCAAACCCAACTGCTGGTAAACAGAGAATGGGAGCAAATTGACACTTGCTCCAGGTCTAACACTGCTTGTTCGATTCTGAAATTTCTAATGACACATGACACAGTTGGACACCCTGGATCTTTGTATTTTGGAGGGGTTTTGTGTTGAAGCAAAGAACTGGCATGTTCTGTTAGGAAGGCTCTTTTTGAACATTCTGGCTTCTCTTGACTGTGCACAAATCTTTCAGAAACTTGGCATAAGATGGGACTTGTTTGATTGCATCCAGAAGTGGGATGTTGATTTTTACTTGCTTGAAGAGCTCGTAAATTTTTGGCTGATTATTCAACTTCTGTGCAGTTTTGAGTCTATGAAGAAAAGGTGCAGGAATAGAACACGAGGGTTCTTCTTCCCGTGATTGTTCTGGTTCTTGTTCAATCATGGGCTCGGGTTCTTCCTCTCTCACAAGTTCAGGCTTAGTAGATTCAGGCTCAATTGGTGAGTTGACTAGGATGGATTTTGGCTTTGGAATTAGCTTATCTCGGATGGTCTTGTCAATCACCTTGCCACTTCTTAGTGTAGTAACAACTTGGGCTTGGCCTTGTGGATATTCCATGGTTGAAGGATTTCCTACTAGAAATTGGCCTTGTGGTGGTTTTGGTTGGGCAGGAAACTTGCCCTTCTCATGTGTGNACGTGTTGCAGCCAAGAAGGAAGACCCTGAGGTACTTGAGTACCACGTTTGAACACCAACTCACGCTCTAACGTCCACTTGAATTGAATGAGGACCAAGATGATGAGTGAAAAACGCCAAGATGTGCATGGAGTGTGGAAATAGGTTTCCACAGAAGACCACAGACCACTTTAGTGAGAAAGTCAGACCCCATCTGGCGTTAGAACGCCTATAAAGCAAAGATAGAAGAAATGTTCAAACGCCCAGAAAACANATTTTGGATGTGAATTTTAAGATCCTCGAAAGATTGAGTGGTCTATGTTTTGAAATCAGTGAAAGTCTGAGTGGAACTATGGTTGTAGTTCATTTGGCTTTGCATGAACTGGTTTGGTGTGTCCTCAAGGTTCCTCTTTTGTGGTGGTTGGTATACGGGAGGTCCTTGAGGTGGTGGGTGTGAACGTTGTTGGTTCATTGGAGTTGGCTGTGTGTTCCTTCAACTGAAGCTTGGGTGGTTCCGTCATTCTGGCGTGTATGTTTCAGAGTATGGGTTGGAGTAAGGCTTGTTGAAATTAGAGACAACATTTGTTTGTTCTAATAGAACCTCTTTGAATGCTGGAATTGTAGGACACTCCCCAGTAGGGTGTCCTGTTAGCGCACAGATCCCACACACTTGTTCTGTGGGAGAGCTAACATCAACTTGATGAACTTTTTTCGTCTCTAAAGCTTTAAGCTTTCGAGATAGGGTGGACATTTTTGCCCTAAGGTCATCATCATCTTTCAAGACATACTTACCCCCTTGGGAAGTAGATGGTTTGGCTTCAATAGTTGTGGGAGAGGCAGAGTCCCACATCTAAGAACTGTCAGATATGATATCAAAGAAATCGAATGCCTCCTCCGGACTTTTTCCCATAAACTCTCCTTGAGCCATCATTTCGACAAACTGGCGTAGTCTACTAGGCAGGGAGTCATAGAAAAATTCTACCAAGGTCCAATTCTCAAAAGCATGGTGTGGGCAAGACTGGAGTAGATCCATGAATCTCTCCCGACTTTAGTAAAAGGTTTCTTCTTCTTTGATAGAAAAATTCATGATTTGCCTTTTCAATGCATTAGTGTGGTGTAGAGGAAAAAACTTTATAAAAAATTCATTTTTTAATGCCTGTCAGTCAGGTATTGAAAGAGCTTTTAAAGAATTTTGTCATTGTCTAGCTTAATCCCTTAAGGAAAAAGGGAAAAGTTTCATCTTGGCCAGTTCAGAATTGTCTTGAAAAGTTCCACATACTTCCTCAAAATCATTTATATGCATATATCGATTTTCTGTTTCGAGTTCACAAAACTGAGGGAGTACTTGAACTGTCCCCGTCTTTATAGTAAAGGGAGGTGCATCTTCAGGAAAAATAAAACAAGATGGGACACTATTCCTTGTGGGATTCAAGTAATCCCTCATAGTTCGAATGTTAGGTACTTTCCGTTCCCTTACAGGAATTTCCTCTTGTCTCTCACCATTTGCCATTTTACTTTCACAAGAGTCTGTTACCGATTTAGGTGAAAGTGGTTCAGGTTGATTTACAGATCCAGAAGATTCAGTTGGCAAATTTTGATAGTGAGGGACGTTTTCAGACATAAAAGTAATGAACACAACTTTATATACAGTAAATCAAAGTTATACACAAAAATGAGGTCTTTTTACCTGTTACTGTAAAACACCTTTATGGTTCCCCGACAACGGCGCCAAAAACTTGACTTGATCCGAAATGTGTACACCCAAGTGCAGGCAGTTAAGTTATAGTAATAATCCGGTGAAGTCCGGAGTCGAATCCACAGGGAACTATGATTGGTGTTTCTAAAGTAAGCAATAATAAAGACCATGTAACTTGGAAATTTCGAGTGTTTGGAGTGGTGGGGTTTTCCTGAATAGAATAGAAGATTCTTTTCAAGAGTTTTCTAGACAAAATATAAGATTCTCAAAATGTAACAGCCACCCTTTAGCTCGAGGATCAGGACATGTAATAGAGTATCCATTTTATTATGTTTGTGATGTATAACTCAATTAACTCCCATGTCAATAGCAATTTAATCAGAAGATAAAGATGGAGTGTGGGAATTAAGCACATGACTCCGATGCCTTTCTAGAAGTTTACAAAAATTGTCTGTGCCGAGACTTAACTCGTCTACAAACAAGCAAGTGTTTTTATAAGGCATCCAACCATGACATTAATGATCCATTTTATGAATAAAGCGTAACAATGGCGAAGATTGAAAAGTTGGCATGAAGAGCTAGCCGAGGTACTTGCATTGAACCAACGGGTCTTTCTATGCAGGAGTCATCCATATCATAGATAGAGCCCTTGGTTATACAAAGTACCTCAACTTTACTAAGTACATTCAATCGTCCAATGAACAGGCGGAGTATAAAGCATTAAAGCATGAAGAAGTTGCACAAACAAAACTTTCGGATAATCTTTACATACTCATCCCCTCTTACTAAAGAGTGAATGAGGAACTACTCACTTTTCATAGCCTTGGCAAAGCTAGAAAAGTGAGTGCTACTCATCCCTCCAAGTAGAGAGCTACTAAATAAAGCAACTAAACAAAGAGCTTTTCTTCAATGAAGAATAAGTGAATCACTTTTCACCTTTCACGACTTTGGTAGAGATCTAGAAAAGTGGAAGAGTTTCATTCTTTTAAGAAAGAAGGATGCTCAAGCAATGGAAGTGAAATACATGAACAATAAATTTAGAAGAAAGCTAGTTGCTTTTGGAGGGTTTCCACCACAACCAAAAGATGAACTACTTTTCTTGATACTTTGTAACTAAAAGTAAGTACAACTACAAGGGGAGTCTAAGCCTCCGTCATGGTTGTCACAACATGAATGTAAATACTTAGCATAAGTAAATGAAAAATTTCAACTACAAGAGGAGTCTAAGCCTCTATCATGGTTGATATAAATGGAAAATGAAAGCATAAACATGAAATGTTCAAGAACTAGATTACTAAAACACTCTTACTTTACAAGAATAAAGATTGCTCCCTCCTTTCTCTAGAAGAGGAAGAATGCCTCTTAAGCTCCCAACAAGGGAGTATTTATAGGCAAGGAAGGGGAGGGGGTAGGAGATAAGTGAGGATGAGTGAATAGTGTGTGTCACCCATAGGAATCAACTATTCTGCAGGTAGTCTGCAGGGGGGATGTTCGAACGTGATCTGGCATTCAAACGTTAAGTCTGTCTTTTATTCAAGGACGTTCGAACTTGAGATGACGTTCGAACGTTGTATGTGTCTTTGCTTTGAGGGCGTTCGAACATGAGATGACATTTGATTTCTTCCACTCAAGTGGCCTGTGGTCACTGACTTGGTCACTGCCATACGTCTTGAACAACCTTGACTGTACACTTAGCAACTTGGTACTCAGTCACTCAAGACAACGTTCGAACGTGGAGTGACGTTCGAACGTTGTACTCAAGTACTTCTAGTTCTTCTTTTTTTTTGACTGCAAGACGCTATGTCTTAGCAGGTGGTCTTGGCAGGGTTTCAGAGGACGTTCGAACGTGGGTTGACGTTCGAACGTTCTTGCTTTGTACCAACCTTCTGTAATTTTGTTCCCTTTTGTGCTGGTGTTACATTCAAGTGTGATTTTTTGTTGCTCTTGAGCCTTTGTTCACTTTAGGACCTGAAATGTCATTACTTAAACTCCATCAAAGTACAATTAGTCCAAAAAGGCATAGTAAAAATTATTAACTTTATGCACAAATCACACCCCCCAACCTAAATATTGCTAGTCTCTAGTANAAGCCATTGACAGGGAGCAACACAAAATCCCTCAGAATTTCGTTCCTGCCACTGATATCAATTCCCTTGAGATCGATCCCCCAACGAACAATGAATTAGAGGCCCTTCACCTAGTAAACCAGCGCTTGCTTCGGTAGAACGAAGAGCTCTTGAAGCTCCTGCAAGGTCCCAGCAGACCAGACCAACCCAAGAGGGTCTTCCATAGGGAGAGCATCAGTGTCTCAACCCCCTTAAAGAAGTCAACGAAGGGGGAGAGAATAGCCACGCCCTCCTCTACCTCCTAGGATGGGTGAGAACGAAGAGGGACATAGTTAGAACGACCGGATCGAGAAGAATGATTTTCTCCCATTCCAGCAAGAAAGAAGAGAGCAATACAGGGAGCAGCGCTTCCATGACATCCAGAAAGAGCTCAGCCACATGAAGGAAGCTATGAGGGGTAAGACCCCAATGATAATGGATGCATTGGTGCAACAAATTGAGTCCCCATTTTCTGCTGGGGCGTTGCATTTTTCCCTTCCTCCGAAGTTTAAAATGCCTCAGATAGAGATATTTGATGGGACTAAAGATCCTATGGACCACCTTAACACCTACAAAAATTAGATGGAGCTACATGGATATCAGGACCCTGTGCGATGTCGAGATTTTGCCATCACGCTCAAAGGTTCAGCCCTTGCTTGGTTCAAAAGACTTCCCCCGATGTCAATCTCCTCCTTCAAGGAGCTCTCCATATCTTTCATTTCCCATTTCATAGGAGCTCGGACCTACTTAAAGCTAAGTTACCACTTGTTAAATGTAAAACAAGGACCCAATGAGAACCTACGGTCTTATGTCCAAAGGTTCAACTCAGAGTCCCTGAAGATGGATGTTCCAGATGAGAAGTTCGCTATCACTACCTTCATTGCTGGACTAGGAGTGCAGTCAAAGGATTTGATGTTTTCAATATCAAAGAACCCCCAGGCAAGCATGGTAGAGGTGTTGGCTAAGGCAGAAAAGTATATTAATGGCGAGAAAACACTTCTCTCAAAGGTAGGGAGCTCATCTTATCAAAAGGAAAAGGGGAAGGAAGAAAAGAAAAGGGATTGAAGTCCCAAGAAAGAAAGAGGATGAGATAGGTGTCCAAGGAGAGACAAGGATCGCTCCCCCAAGAGAAGGGGAGATGTCAGAGATTGCCTAGGTCCTCCACAGCCAGAGCTACAACCAAAGTACGCACCTCAGCAGCTCACTCTTCTCACGTCCACAGTGTCGCAGATCTTGTACGAGGTGCAAAATGAGAAATTCTTAAGATGGCCCCATCGAATGAAGGCAAATCCAACAAAGACAGATCCTACCAAGTATTGTGAATACCATAGAGATCACGACCGCCACACTAACGACTGCATCCAACTGAAGAAGGAGATTGAATTCTTGATCCAAAAGAGGCAAGTGCGTTGTTTTGTTGCCCTTGATAACCAAAATCGAGCTCCACCACCTCCAGCACCTTAGCAACAAGCCCCTGTATAGCACCAACAACCCCTAGGGGAAATCAGAGTAATATCCAGAGGATTTACAGGAGGGGGAGAATCCAACTCCGCTAGGAAAGCTCACCTGCGTAGAATCATAGCTGATGAGACATTGGAAGTGCATACTATATCCAGGACTCCATGTCTGGATATACCCATCACTTTCTCAAACTCATATTTGGAAGGCTGTCAGCATCCCCATGATGATCACTTGGTGGTAAGAGCGGTTGTCGCCAACAGAACTGTTCATCGAGTTTTGATTGACAACGGGAACACTGCAGGTATCATCTTTACGCCTGCGTTTGATAAGATGGAAATAGGCAGAGAAAAGCTCGAGCTAGTAACTACCCACCTGTTAGGGTTCTCAAGGGAAAGGGTACTACCCTTGGGGTTAATACAACTCGTGCTCACAATTGGGAACCCTCCCTATCAGACCTCCACTACTATGAAATTCTTGGTAGTTGATGCAGCTTCAGCATACAACATGCTGCTTGAGAGGACTTCCCTTAACGCAATGAGGGCTATACCTTCTACTTACCAGTTGGTTATGAAGTTTCTTACGAAAAATGTAGTATGGTCCAAGGAGACCAGCGTGTGGCACGGGAGTGCTACATGACATCTGTCAAGAGGAAAGAAGTTGAAAATGTTCAACTGGACGAGCTCGACATGAGGGATGAGTTGGGCACTAAACCAACACCATCGGAAGAGCTGGAACCAGTTCAGCTTGACGAGGAACTAGAACACCTTGTCTACATAGGGTCTAAGTTAAGCAGAGAAATTATAGACCTTCTCATTCAATTCCTAAGGGAAAATGTAGAAGTATTTGCCTGGAAGCAAGAAGACATGGAGGGCATCGATCCTTCAGTCATTACACATAAGCTCAATGTGAATCCCACTTGCAAACCTG
Source organism: Ilex paraguariensis (assembly GCA_963454935.2). NCBI lineage: Eukaryota > Viridiplantae > Streptophyta > Magnoliopsida > Aquifoliales > Aquifoliaceae > Ilex > Ilex paraguariensis. Next base: position 118,465 of record CAUOFW020000914.1, read on the forward strand.
TTAAACAGAAATGAAAAAGTTTTGCCCTAAAGCGCCAAAAGCCAATCAATGAGGAGGTCAGCAAATTTTTTCATGCCAAGCCCATCCGAGAAGTAGACTACCCTACTTGGCTAGCAAACATGGTCCTTGTCAAGAAAACCAATGGCAAGTGGTGACTCTACATCGATTTTACCCACCTCAACCGTGCCTGCCCTAAGGACAGTTTTCCTTTACCTCGTATAGACCTGATTGTGGATACCATTGCTAGACACGAGCTCCTCAGCTTTATGGATGCCTTCTCTAGATATAATCAGATTAGAATGGATCACAATGACCAAGAGAAGACCTCCTTCATGACAGAACCAGGGACGTACTGCTACCTAGTTATGTCTTTTAGATTGAAAAATATTGGAGCCACTTACCAACGATTGGTGAATCAAATGTTTCAAAAGCAGATTGGGACAACCATGGAGGTCTACATCGATGATACGCTGGTAAAATCATTGAAAGCAGATCTCCACATCGAGCATCTAGCGAAATCGTTCTAGATCCTTAAAGAGTACAGGATGAAGCTTAACCCCGCCAAATGTTCCTTTTGAGTCTCCGCAGGTAAATTTCTGGGCTTCATAGTCAATAGCAGAGGGATTGAAGCTAATCCAGAAAAGGTTAAAGTAGTGATGGATATGCATCCACCTTCAAAGGGAAGTACAATGACTAATAGGGAGAATTGTTGCACTGATTCACTTTGTGTCCAGATCAAGTGACAAATGTCAAACCTTCTTTCAAATCTTAAAGAAGGTTTTCCAATGGGATACCCGATGTGAAGAAGCATTCAAAGCCTTGAAGAATTATCTGAGCTCACCCCTATCCTAGTAAGTCCATTGGAAGGAGAGGTATTCACTCTGTACCTCGTAGTTTTGGATTTCTCAACCAGTGCAGCACTGGTGAGGGATATAGATAGAGCTAAGTAGCCAAGTCTACTACTGTAGCAAATCTCTGAAGGGAGCGGAGGAAAGATATCTAAAGATGGAGAAACTAGTCTTGGCCTTGGTTACGACTGTAAGAAGACTCAAACCATGCTTCCAGGCCCATACTGTTGAGGTCTCAATAGATCAATCAATGAAACAGGTGTTGCATAAACTGGAATCTTCTAGGAGGTTGGTTAAATGGGCCATTGAGCTCAGTGAGATCGATATCAGATACAAGCCGAGGGCAACAATCAAAGGAAAGATTCTAGCAGATTTCATTGTAGAATTCAAGTCAGAAGCACCTGCAGAGGCAACACAGCTGGTTCCCGACCTCTGTGTGCGGGAGCTTTCCGTTGACGGAGCTACCAATGCTCAAGGGAGTGGTGCTGGTCTGATTCCGACGTCCCCATATGGAATAGATGCCGAATATGCTCTTAGGTTTGGATTTAAGGCTTTGAACAATGAAGCAGTCATTGCTGGGCTAAACCTTGCGTTATCAATGGAGGCGGAACATTTCGAGGTCTATAGTGACTCCTAGCTCATGGTAAAACAAATAGAGCAGTCTTATAGGGCCAAGGGCGAGAAAATGGTCCTATACCTTAGAAAGGTACAAGGTCTTAGAATTCATGAGCAAACGCACTGGCAAGACTGGTAATTACCTCGCAGGAAAACCTGGATAGATTGACACCAGTAGAGCACCTAGTAGAGCCATCAGTGAGCACTGAGGAGGAAGAAGTGCTTCATGTTCTGGTCTCATCTAGCTGGATGGACCCCATCATAAAGTATCTTTAGAATGGAACCTTGCCAGCAGACTCAAAAGAAGCTGCAAAGCTGAGAACGAGGTTAGTCGGATTCTCTATCTTGCGAGGGAGCTTGTATAAACGCGACTTTTTGGCACCTCTTCTCAAATACGTAGGAAACGAGGATGCTAACTAAATAATTAGAGAAATTCATGAAGGAATATGCGGTAACCACATCAGAGCTCGAGCTCTAGCAGGAAAAGCTTTAAGGTAGGGATATTACTGGCCCACCATGCTCAGGGATGCTACAAACTTGGTCAAAAAATGTAAAGTCTACCAGTTACATGCCAATATCTCTCATTGTTCGCCAGAAATCCTAACATCAGTAGTGAGTCCTTGACCATTCCAGCAATGGGGCTTGGACATACTTGGTCCCCTTCCAATAAGTGTAGGCAGTGCAAATTCGCCATCATTGGAGTGGACTACTTGACCAAATAGGCAGAGGTGGAACCCTTGGCAACGATCACAAAATAGAAGGTTCAGAATTTCACGTGGAAGTCCATAATTTACAGGTTTGGGATTCCCAGGGCAATCGTCTCCGACAATGAAAAGTAATTCGACAACCCTAAGTTCAAAAAATTATGTGCTGAGCTAGGAATAAAGAATTACTTTTCAGCTCCAGCTCACCCTCAGTCCAATGGAGAAGTAGAGGTCACCATCTAAACGATAAAGGTAGCTCTTAAAACTCAATTGGAGGCTTTAAAGGGGAAATGGGTATAACACATCCCAGAAGTGCTATGGGCCTACTGGACAACTGTCAGGTCAGCAACTCAAAAAACACCCTTTGCTTTGGCATTTGGAATCGAAGTGGTGGCGCCCGTGGAAATAGGAATCCCGTCTCCTAGGGCAGAGCTCGCAGAGTCAGAACATAATGACGAATCACTTTTGCTGAACCTTGACCTCTTGGATGAAAAAAGGGATGGAGCCCTGCAATACATTAAGAACTACCAGAGGAGGACGGCGAGGTGTTATGATAGGAGCGTCAGGCATAGAAATTTTAAAGTTGAGGATCTAGTACATAGGAAGCTCCTGCTTGCAAGAAAAGATCCCATTCACGGAAAGTTGGGGATCTAGTACTTAGGAAGCTCCTGCTTGCAAGAAAGGACCCCACTCACGAAAAATTGGGCCCTAATTGGGAAGGTCCCTACATTGTTTCAAGAGTAGTAAGGCCTGGAAACTACGAGTTACAAATAGAAGAGGGTCAGGTCCTGCCTTATTCCTAGAACGCAGAGCACCTTAAGAAGTTTTTCCAATAAATTTCCTTTTGTAATCAGACAGTTCTTGGTAAAATGACATGTTCTGATTCATCCCCGTGTGACCTCTTGGAATAGCTAAGAAGCTAAAGATGAGCTTTTCAGCTCATAAATAAACAATGAGCTCTTCAGCCCATAAATAAAAGATGAGCTCTTTAGTTCATAAATAAACGATGAGTTTTTCAGCTCATAAATAAATGATGAGCTCTTCAGCTATAAATAAACGATGAGCTCTTCAGCTCATAAATAAACGATGAGCTCTTCAGTCCATAAATAAATGATGAACTCTTTAGCTTATAAATAAAAGATGAGCTCTTCAGCTCATAAATAAACGATGAGTTCTTCAGCTCATAAACAAAAGATCAGCTCTTTAGCTCATAATAAAAAAATGAGTTTCTCAAGCTCATAAAACCATTATGAGCTCCTCAGCTTATAAAACTAAGATGAGTTCTCCAGCTCATAAAACTATGGTGAGCTTTTTAGCCCATAAAGAGATGAGCCCTATAACTCATAAATATTCCACAGAACAAAGAATTCACTCAACAAATCTACGGCCCATAAGCGCTTATGAAAGAACAAACTTTCAACAAGTGAAAGGAAATTACAAAATAGCATGAAGAGGTCTGTCTCTAGAGAAACAAAAAAGAAAAAGTGAAGGGTTCTACACTCTCCCAAGTCTCTCCTTCAGCTCAGCTATTTCCTCCTCCAGCGAGGCGTGCATTCCCTTCCCTTAGCTCATCTCTCTCCTTCTCCACCTCCAAAAGAAAATTCATAAGTCTCTGCCCAGCTGANGAAAAGTAATTCGACAACCCTAAGTTCAAAAAATTATGTGCTGAGCTAGGAATAAAGAATTACTTTTCAGCTCCAGCTCACCCTCAGTCCAATGGAGAAGTAGAGGTCACCATCTAAACGATAAAGGTAGCTCTTAAAACTCAATTGGAGGCTTTAAAGGGGAAATGGGTATAACACATCCCAGAAGTGCTATGGGCCTACTGGACAACTGTCAGGTCAGCAACTCAAAAAACACCCTTTGCTTTGGCATTTGGAATCGAAGTGGTGGCGCCCGTGGAAATAGGAATCCCGTCTCCTAGGGCAGAGCTCGCAGAGTCAGAACATAATGACGAATCACTTTTGCTGAACCTTGACCTCTTGGATGAAAAAAGGGATGGAGCCCTGCAATACATTAAGAACTACCAGAGGAGGACGGCGAGGTGTTATGATAGGAGCGTCAGGCATAGAAATTTTAAAGTTGAGGATCTAGTACATAGGAAGCTCCTGCTTGCAAGAAAAGATCCCATTCACGGAAAGTTGGGGATCTAGTACTTAGGAAGCTCCTGCTTGCAAGAAAGGACCCCACTCACGAAAAATTGGGCCCTAATTGGGAAGGTCCCTACATTGTTTCAAGAGTAGTAAGGCCTGGAAACTACGAGTTACAAATAGAAGAGGGTCAGGTCCTGCCTTATTCCTAGAACGCAGAGCACCTTAAGAAGTTTTTCCAATAAATTTCCTTTTGTAATCAGACAGTTCTTGGTAAAATGACATGTTCTGATTCATCCCCGTGTGACCTCTTGGAATAGCTAAGAAGCTAAAGATGAGCTTTTCAGCTCATAAATAAACAATGAGCTCTTCAGCCCATAAATAAAAGATGAGCTCTTTAGTTCATAAATAAACGATGAGTTTTTCAGCTCATAAATAAATGATGAGCTCTTCAGCTATAAATAAACGATGAGCTCTTCAGCTCATAAATAAACGATGAGCTCTTCAGTCCATAAATAAATGATGAACTCTTTAGCTTATAAATAAAAGATGAGCTCTTCAGCTCATAAATAAACGATGAGTTCTTCAGCTCATAAACAAAAGATCAGCTCTTTAGCTCATAATAAAAAAATGAGTTTCTCAAGCTCATAAAACCATTATGAGCTCCTCAGCTTATAAAACTAAGATGAGTTCTCCAGCTCATAAAACTATGGTGAGCTTTTTAGCCCATAAAGAGATGAGCCCTATAACTCATAAATATTCCACAGAACAAAGAATTCACTCAACAAATCTACGGCCCATAAGCGCTTATGAAAGAACAAACTTTCAACAAGTGAAAGGAAATTACAAAATAGCATGAAGAGGTCTGTCTCTAGAGAAACAAAAAAGAAAAAGTGAAGGGTTCTACACTCTCCCAAGTCTCTCCTTCAGCTCAGCTATTTCCTCCTCCAGCGAGGCGTGCATTCCCTTCCCTTAGCTCATCTCTCTCCTTCTCCACCTCCAAAAGAAAATTCATAAGTCTCTGCCCAGCTGAAGAAAATAGAACTGCTCCCAAGGAAGATCCAGATGAGGGAGAAGAGGAGCCACTAGTGAAGCCACTCCTCTTACGCTTCCTAGAAGATGTACCCGCGTTCTCCTCTTCATCCGATTCAGGAGGGAAAGGATTAGGAGAGTCAGGTAAAGAAACAAAGTCCATGGAGGCTGCTGCAGCACTAAATAGGAAAAGGTTATCTGAGGTCACCAGCTCAGAAAAGGCATAGACATAGCATGGACCATCTGTTCAACCTTCATTATCTCCACCAAGTCCAAATCAGGTGCACCTGTAAGGCAAAAATTCAATGAGAACAAGTCATCATGGTACCTAGCCAATAAAGTCACTCAAGACACTTACCTGTATGAGAATAGCTCCTCCAGCATCGAGGGACCCTAGACCCCCTGTAGTGCAGCTCAGAGGATCTCTAAGAATCCCCGGAAGCAAAAAAGAAGCGTTGAGCCCATCCCTTTAGAGAGGAAGGATGGTCAAGAATTAGAGGCTGCAGTTTAAAATGCCTCCACCGAAAACAACAAAAGCAGAGAACCTCATCCTCTTCAAGATCGAAGAAATAAAGAAACTCAGCCACTATAAGAAACTTGTTATTGCCCCGTAATCGCTAGAAGAGGAAAAAGCTAATCATGGCAGCCCATCCTTTGGGGGAGAGGCGAGAAGGGCACAAGCCGTAGTGATCCCGGATAAATCCAATAGAGGGGTGAATGGGAAGGCACAAACCCATCTTCAAAGCTCATTCGAAGAAGCAAATCTCCCCTGGTGGAAGGTAATTACAAGGTTCGTCGGGGGATGGGATTCGTAGGGACAGGTCCAAGTCAGGGAAGAACTGTTTCTTGATCCTATCCAAGTGATAAGATATCATCGTTGAAGGGAATAAGTAGCGAGAATGTCACTTCCATTTGATCCCAAAAGTAGTTCATTCCTTGAACAGAGAAGAAAGGGGGGGCAGCCATCAGAAATCCAAAGGGGAGGAAGACGAAGAACGAGAAGCTTCAAAGATACAAGAATAGAATCCAAGACTAGAAAAAAAAACCCAAGAAATTATAAGAACCTCGTGAGACATCATGTTTTAGGGAACCAAGAAGTACACGAAAAACTAAACCAGCAAACCTTTGGGTTTTCTAAATTAAGAAGGCAGTTAAACTTTTGGAAACACAAGCACAATAAAGACAAAGGCAATCCCCAACTATACCATCGCAATTTCGTCAGTCCAGGGAGCCCAGGTTGTTTAAGAAAGACTTCTGAGCATAGCTAGCATGATTTTGTGCTAGCTTGAGCTTAAGACAAATGCTATTGAAAATAAGTGTCCATTTGAGCCCTTGAAGTACATAAGGTTCTACAGCTACAAGAAGGGATTCAAACACCAGAGAAAACTAATGTGGAAACCGATCCTCTTGGCGGCCTTAGCACAGAAACAGAAAGAGAGCTAAGCATTAGTTCCCCTGCTTATTGGTGGCCCAGGGAAGTATGCCGCAGGGTTGAGCAGGGAGTGTTATGTTGGCATCTAAGGCATTGTCTCGACCCCAGTGTTCCAGTCAAAGGGGCTTCTTAGCAGGTGGATATTTCTCCTACTCAGCTGACGTGAAGGATGCTGCTAGAGGTAAGGCAGAAATTGTCCCTATTTCAAGAGCTGAGAGCTCTTTGCCAAGTCTAGCAAGCCTCTTGTCATAGTAGGAGATATCAAACCCACTAGCAAGAATGAGCCCTTCAGCTCAGCAACCTAAGTAGTTCATTAGCTCAAAGCATGGTTACCTCAAGGAGAACTAAAGTACTCCTCTAAGCAAGGGGCAGGGAAGTATATACACAACATATACAGCAAAAGGGTATATACAGTAGAGTAGACAAAGTAGTGTTTATATCAATTACTCAAAGAAACAGTGTTTGGGTGCAGGAGTTCAAAAAAAAAAAAGGAGCCCTAAGTTTGAGAATAAGATTCCAGCTATGCAGAGGCAAAAGTCCTAGCAGTAGGGGCAGGTAAAGAGCTTGGAAGCTTAGCAGTTGAAGCTCCCAAAGATCCCAAAGCAGGAGAAGCCTTAGGGAGCCCAGAAGCAGGAACTTTAGCTCTTGCTGTTGGTGGATTTAGAGCTTTGTTCACAAGCTCAACAGAGAAAGAACTGGCAACAAGGGCAACACAAGGAACAACAGGGAGCTTGGCTATGACAGGTATAGAAGTGGTCCCTGAGGGAGGAGCTGCAAGAATGACTAAAGAAGTAGGAGGATCTTGAGCCAAAACCTCGTTGGGAGGATTAGATGTTATAACACTATCAAGAGTAATCTCAGAATCAGAAAGGGCCAAAATCCCATCTGTCTCTTCTACAATTACTTCCTCCGCCTCCTCTTGAGCTGGGATCTCAAAATCAATTCAGATCAGGATAAGTTTCCTTAGCTCACTCCTGGAAAGCAAGTCATCTGGATGCCCATTTAGTCGTGACATCATCCATCAGCTGGACGACTAGGTCATCTTTCTCCTTGACCAAGGACCTCTGCGCCTCGAGTTAACTTCGAAGAGCATCATTCGCCTCAGCCAAGATGTCGTATTATTTTTTCATATTCTTGTAAGAGCCTAGAGCTTCAAATGTCTCCTGGCTAGCCTTGGCCTAGGCATTAGTCTTATGCCCAAGGTCCTCCTTGATCCTCTCCTCGTTCGCGTCCAAATTTTTTATGGTAGAAACTTGTTTTTCCACCTGTGCCTATAGGTCTTGAATTTTGGTTTGAAGGTCATTATTGGCAAAGGATAGCTCAATGGCCTTGAGCTCCAACGCTTTCAAAACTTTGGCAGAGCTCTCCAAATCTCGAATCTGACTCAACAAACCCTTCACATGAATGGCCATCTAAAAACAAATGCAACCAAAGGCAAAGGTCAGCATAAAATGGTGGCTTAAGGTGAGAGTAAGGCTAAAATAGGAAGGGATCTTATAGCAGCAGCTCCATGCAGTGCTGAACTAACAAAATTTTCAAGGGGCATAATGGTGGCCCTCTGAACGTCAGCAGAAGGAATGATGAAGTCAAGGGCACCTGCAGTAAGCTCAACGTTGTCAAACAAAGAACCATCATCTTTTTCTTCTTTGATGTACTTCCCATTCTCAGCCTTGGACCTTGTATGAAACGGCTGCAAAAATTTCTCCAAGGGTCCCAAAGAGGTAAGAGTGGGCAGAACATGAGAGATCTTCTCCAAAGCTTTCTCGACCTCGACAGAAGTAGGAGAAGTCAGATCTTGCTCAAAAATCTTCTTGATCGCGGGCGGGATCTCTTGAAGGGAAGAGACCTCCATAGCCTGTAGAAAGCTAAATGGAGGAGTGAGAGCCACTTGAGGAGAAACTAGAGACGCGGGGGGTATCCCCATCCTTGGTACCTTGGCTTGAGGAGTGAGGTCGCTACTAGAACCAACCTTGACTCTGTGTTTGCTTCTGCTCCTATTTCTCTTGAGAAGAGGAACCTTGGCTTGGAGTGCTTCCTGAGTAGGCTTCATTGAAGAGGAACCTGGAAGCACAAAACGAACCAGTTTAAAAAAAATCAAGGAAGGAAAGCTAAAAGCCAGCAACAGGCTAAAAAAAGGCATTACCTGATACCTCATCAGCGCTGGCAATAGAGATAGGAACAGGGGTCTCGATCCTCACCTCTGGAAGACTAAATCCGAGCTTCACTAGAACTTGAGGTTTGATGAGCTCTGAGTATTTCCCTAAGTCTCAATCCACCAAGCTTTGTAAAAGTCGTTTATCAACAACACCAAGTTCAGGTCATATACCTAAAAAAATGAAAAATGAATGGGGGAGGTAAGCAAGGCAGGCCTTCAGAATTGATCCTATTTTGCTCAAGCGAAAACTTACCCAGGTTATTAGGGGCAGACCAATCCCTAGGAACTAGAAGAGTGTTTGTAACATCTACAGAGTTGTACTCCCATGGTCTGTCCCCTATAAAAAAGAAAATTTTTTTCCAGTCCTTGTGGGAGTTCGAGAAGTCGGAGATGATAACCTTAGTTTCCACTCGTTTAGAGATGTATAAAAAACCCTCAGAAGGGGAATACTTAACGTTGAAAAACTTCATAAGCAAGGGAATGGAGGGAACCCCTAGCTGATTTTTCTTGAAGAAAATGAGAAGACCCACCAGTATGCCCCAGAAGTTAGGAGAGAGTTAAGTAGGGCAGACATTAAAATGCTGCAGGACACTCTTGATGAAAGGATGAATTGGAAAGCGATGGCCATTCTCAAAAGTAGCCACGAAAAAGTAGGTTTTCTTAGGGACTAAAGAGTTATAACGGGTATACATATCAAGGCACTAGTATTATACACCAAGGGGGAAACCAAAACGGGCAGCCAGAACCTTCACATAGGAAGGAGTGATATCATTGAAGCCCATGAGCTCAACAGCTCTGGAAACTGCATCCGCACCCTTGCCACTACCAGAAATCCCTATGCCGCTGACCTTGGCTTTACCTTTATTAAAGTTTTTAGGCTTTGGGGAGGACAAAGAGGGAGGCTCCTTAACATTTTTCTCGATGTCAATAAAATCAACACCAGGAAAGCTATCAATCTCCTCTCCCACGTCTCCCAAATCAGAATCCTCTACTTCGGGAGACCTGTTCCCCATGAAGGAAATAGACGATCCTGTGGCTTCGGAGGAGGCAAACATAGCTGGGTAAGAGTAAGGAAGTGTAAAAGACCTAAAAAGAGGGGGAATCTCTGAGAAACACTCTTTGAGGGTCGAAGGGTCGAGACACCAATGGCCGATGACAAAGACCCTAGCAGTGGAGTAAGGGTCCATAAAGAGGGGAATACGAGACAAGGAGCGACCTTGGTTCCTAAAATAGCAAAATCAAAAATTTCAAAAGCGCAGAAACCACCTCATATTTGAGGGATCCAGAATCAGGAGATGAACAAGGAACAGGAATCGTACCTAGGTAAGGACGAGCGACAAACCAAAGCTCAGTATGAAGACGAAAGGTGAATGTTGCTGAAACTTCAAGTCGGATGAGAGGGAATCGATTCTCTACAAAACCCTAGGGGCACCAGCGAGGATGTGAAACTAAGATTGCAAGGAAGAAGAAAGGGTGAAAGCCTAGAGGGAGAATTCGAAGAAGGAATGAGGCGTTACCCATCAGCAAAGAGGAGTTTAAAGCCTTCGGAACGTGGGTCTCCAAAGTGGAGAATGTGCGCGAAAACCAAAAAAAAAAAGATTACTTATAATCGTCAAAAACCTGTTCGTGCACCTATCGTGGTCACTAGGTGGAGAGTTATCCCAACACAGCCTTAGATCAACCCTTGTCTAAGCTCACTTGAACCAAGAGCTGGGGGGCAACTGATAATACATGAAAAGAATTTTGACTAAAAATGAGCTCGGTACCCAGAGATCATAGGCCCAGACCTCGAGCTCCGTTTGGCTGAAAGACTTGAGGAAATGAGAAAGGAAAAACTAGTTAACAAGGGAATCTCCAATATAACGGAAGACAGAGATTTAGGCATGAAACTCTTAACCACCCGAGATCTTCTCCCTCAAATCAAGGGAATTTTAGTTGATGAGGGGCAGAGATCTCGCTGCAGATCCCTTAGATATAGGAGTTGAACTATGAATACTAAAAAAGGGCTTCCAAATGGGAGAGGAACCCTAGTGTTATCAAAAATACTTTGTAAATCACAGCCGACATATATACAGACAAAAGGAGCAAGAGACTCCCTTCAAGAGTGGATTAGTCAAGCTCTCGAACTCAGTGAACCACTATATTTTCATTGTGCCAGTTATCCCAATCCAAAAGGATTTGTCCATAGTTTTTTACGAGCCTTGTAGCTCAGGTTAAAACTTGCTTATGTGATACATATCTTCTGCTCATTTGCCTAATTACACCAATGCTCAACTAGATGTATTTTTTAAATCGTGTCTTTGAGGCTTAATCCTTAACTATCGAGGATTTATTTGGTTTCTTTCTCTTGGTTGTGGTGGTGCCACCATTTTGTTCAGCTTGGTCCTCCCTTTCTCAAACTAGTTGATCGAGAAGGTCTTTTGTTGAGAATTAGTGGTGTCTTTCCCGTTCATATGTTTCTGCGCTATCTTCAACAAATCTTTCTTGGATGCTAGTGGTGATTTTCATAAGGAGGAGTGGAACATTTGAGTGCTCACCCCTCCCATGAAAACAGTGAGGACACCTTGTCATCAAGATCTTCCACTTCCAAGTTTTCATTGATGAAGCGGGTTATGTAACTCTTCAAAGGTTCATCCTTTTGGTGACTGATGTTAAGGAAGAAAGTTGCAAGCTTCTGGTGCTTCTTCCCTCTTGCGAAGTGAGACAAAAGATTGGCTTAGCTGCATGAAGGTGGATATGGAGGTCAGATTCAGCTTTTTGATCCATGTCACGCATTTCCTGTTAGGGTGGTTGGGAAAATGACACACGTGATTTCATCAAGGAAATCATGGAGTGTCATCAGGTCCTTAAATTTTGCAACTGGTCAATCTTTACCCCTCTTCACAATTGTCAATCTATTGCATTCAGAAGCCTGCATATAGGGGCCAACCCACTGTGTCTGGGGTGGAGAGTGTTTCAAGCCATGGTGTGGATGGTCTGGGTTGGGTGTTCAGGACATATTGGAGGCTGCCAAGCTATACATTAATGTCCTTTAGCTATTCCCCCTAGTCTAAGGAGTTATCTGTTACTTCCTCTTGGTCCTTTGTCCACTAGGTTTGTCGGACCTCACTTACATCTCGATGGGCCTCCTCATTGCGAGGCGATGTAGGTGGATCATTGTTTATGTTGTTTCGTGCCTAATTCACTAGGCTTCTCAGCTATAGAGGTGGGGAGGGTTGTGTAGGATAGCCACTTGTTACTACTAGAGATTGGTCTATATAGCTTGTGCTATTTGGTGGACCTGTTCTCTGAGCACAAAAACTTCATTTTTTATCTTTTCGATCAAGGATTAACCACTGACGTGATTTTTCAAAGAATTATCTACTCATAAGGTTTGGATGTTCTGCGAGTTTTTCCTGTGTACTTTAGGAGGGGGCATTCCAAATGATAATACAAGTTGAGTGATGTTTAAGTGATGTTGATAGCACTAATATGGTTCTTTGCACCTAGAGTGTGTCAATGATTCATCAGATGGTGTCAGGCAGTTTCAGACTAAGTCAGGAGGTGCCTGCTTGATGTATTTCATTGCAAATTTCTAACCTCTCAACGTCATCCCTCAATGTGTATGTATGATGTGTGTGAAGCGGAGTGTCACTCTCCCTCAGAATAATGCAAGAGATGGGGCAACGGAATGGTGGATGGAATGGAATGAAATGAAAAAAATATGTGTGTGGAATGAAATGTGTATGTGAACAAAAGTGCTCCCCAAGCGCAACGAGTATTTTGTGTGTCGTTGTTTTACTTGGAAAAGTATTCCAAGGTTGTCTCCTCAGGGAAGGAAAGTTCAAATGTGGTGAAGATGATTTTGTGAAAAAGGAAAGTGTAAAATCTTGTAGTTGGTTTTGGTGAGTTTGTTCTTAATGAAAATGCAAGAAAACAAGTGTTGGCTAATCCTAAGAGTTCATTCAAATGGGAATACCAAATCAATGAACGATTGATTCGTGGGAAGCTCGGGACTAAAATGGAGGTAAGGATTCAAGCATACACCGTGACCAGGCCTACAGTGTATCAAGAACTCACAACCATGTTCTCACCCCAACCCAGTCAAACTGAATCATCGTACATCGAGAGGAGGAAAGAACATGAGTTGGAATGGCATGCCCAAGAGGAGGTCTCCCTTGGATTAGCCAACTTAAAATCTAGCTATTCATAAATAAAGGAAAGGCATGCATAATGTAGAGAGACATAATGAGGAAATGAAGCATGAAACTTAACTTAATGCTGGAAATCTTAAAATATGAAGAAAAATATTCAATACCCATTTTAAAAGTTGAAATGAAGAAAAACTTAATATAACAATGGTAGATTCAAGAACATGTAACTAAACTTGCAATAAACTTGTAATGAATGAGATTAAAGTGCAAGAGTTAAGGATTACAAGAAATTGAAAGCTTACTACAACTGAAATGGAAAAGAAAATGTAAAAATATAAATTTTACACTATTCATCATCTTCTTCATTGGATTTTCTAAGCTTAGGTAGCCACCACAAAATCTTTGTTGAATGCTGAATATATATGGTGAAGAGCCTTGCATTTTCATCCATGGAGGGTCCCCCTAGGTGTGTGCAGGCCTCCCATCAATGGGAGGTGAGTTTGATGGCTTTTTGCAGGCTAGGAAAACCTTAGCCTGCAACTCTCCTGGCTGCCCCTTCCTCTCCCATCCTCATAAATGCAATGGCCTTCAAAGTCTTCAATAAGGGTGTAGGAGGCATGTAAATGAGTAAGGAAAGTCAGGGGGCAAGTGGGAGAATCAATGGTGGGACCCCCAAGCAAGTGGAGCATGAAAAAAAAGGTGTTTTGGGCTGTTTCAGCAGACCGTACCGGTATGCGTATCCGTACCCCGAACTCCAGTAGCCTACGCATATCGGTACATTTTTACTCCGGACCAATTTTTGTAGAATTATCATAACTTTTGATCCAACTGTCCGATTGAACTGAAATTTTGATCAAATACAAAATACATCAAGATCTACAACTTTCATGTTTTGCACATTTTCAGATTCGAAGTGGATCATAGTCACAAAGGAGGAAAACTAAGGTACTGCTACAAAATGGTGTGGCTGCTGATGCCTATGTTACCAAACACCAATACCTCCTTGATTTATTTCACTTTTAAGCCTCCAAATCTTCATGTAATGTGTCCATCTCTTCACCACTCTTCCACACTTAGTTGCAAGGTTCTAAAATCCATCATTTAAGCTATAATTACCTACAACATCGAAAATTCAACATTATTCATAATTTTGGCTAACTCTAAGTACTTAGATGCAAAAGTTGAGTTAAAATTCATGTAATGACGCCGTCAAATATGCAATATTATGCTCTCATCAGTGCCAAAAGAAAATTTCTTGGGAAATAGTGCCCCTTCCTTGGCTCATGTTTTATCTCGAGTTTCGAGGTATTGATGTTCCTTCCTATGATGACACTGTGGTCCAAAATTATATGTTTGGGCTTTGTCACTAGAGTAGACTTAGCCAATAGCACCTTGACCAATCGCTATGCATGTACATCCACCACACGAATGGACTGGGCCATTAGAGAAGATACATGAAAAATACCTAAGGCGAGGCCACCTTTTAAAGAGACAAGTTCATGCACATATGTGTTGCACATGAGTTATTTTGAATTATACTTTTATGTTTATTCTTACACATGACATCGACGATTTATTTATTGCAGAAGTGTTTGGATGTGGTTTTTAAATATTCATGATTTTAAAGGATATGAAAATATATTGAAACAATTAAGTGAAGAGAAATAAACAAAGCATTTGATTTTAAAATTACTGAAAAATAGAATAATATTACTTGTTTTACAATAATACTATTCAGACTTAATTCATCACATCATTGTATTGTAGCTGATCCCAACCAGTAGGATCAAGATTAAGTCCACAAATTAGATCAGTAAATTAGGTTTCAGTAACATTACCCCAAACATTTTTGGTCTAGAAAATATACCCCTGCAACTGGTAAGAAGATGTTGTTGTGGCCATCGTACAAAAAAAGGCAAAATAAAATAAAATACAAAAAAAGAAAGGAAAAATATAAGAAATCAACATCTATTTAATAAAATAGGAGTGTGTTTGAATTTTATTCTATACATATTTCCCCCCCAAACCAAAACCATCTTATCAGACCCATCACCTCCCTATTAACGTTACATTGCCCCTTTCCTGGACACAGCCGCCTGACACACGCATAGAGCACCACGCCTGTCAGCCCCTCACCATATTTTCCTTCTCTTCCCCTGCCTTCCCTTCACACCCTCCCTTCCCCTCTCTCTCTCCCTCTCTCTCTCTCAACACAGAACACTTTGTGTTACACCACCTCTAGCGATACCACCGCCAGCGGCACTGCTACAGCCAGGTATCCCTCTCTCTCCCTCTTTTCTATCTCTCTCAAATCACGATGCCTGCGGTCACCCCCATAACCACCACTAAAGAATCACCCAGATCTAGGTATCCCCCCCTCTTCGTCTTTCTCCCCTCTCTCTATCTTCATCTCTTTCTCCCTATCTCTGTACATAGCACATCACAAAGGCCTAAAAGGGAAACCGAAAAGGCTCAGTAAAAGAAATCGCACACAAACACTTTTCACTGGGAGAAAAAGAAGAAGAAGAAATCACTCACACACTTCCGTTTGCTTAAAGATTGGCTGCTTATTATTAGCTCACATATTTTACAGCTAGAGGGCTTCAATGTTGTTCATGTAAATTGGTCAATATTGCCGGTGAAGACTTGAAATGAGGGAATATTTTTCTCTCTTTTTCAAGTGTTCCTTTAATTCAAATTGAGGGTTCTTGGAGATTTTTAGGGTATCAAAGACAATGGTTTATTAGCTCAATACTGTTCCTATAAATTGGCCAATATTGCTGATGAAGACTTGAAACGAGAGATTTTTGTCTTTTTCAAGTCTTTTCCCTGAGGACTTTTTAAAATCAAATGTGGCCTTATTGTATTGTTGTTTGCAAGTACAAATTGTTAGAAATTTTAATTGCATGTTCCGCTAAGGTATACACTAACTCACATTATGACAATTGCTAGTTGCATTTGTAGCATCCTATTAACTGAACATGAAGAAGGATTTTGGTTCACAAACTTCTTTGAATTGGATAATCACTTGATACAAATTTTAAGTTGTTTTGTACTTTAGTTGCACTTATTATGTTCATCAAACTGCCTTACATAGGCAAATTGTGCCTGGTTTTCTATCAGGAGTTTAACTTCGCGAGCTCAGGGTAAAGTTGACTTGGGTGTGAATGTTTTTGTTCTTTGATTAAAGATGTCAAAATGACCAAGCATGCACTTTAAACTGGATGAGTAGAATGTTTAAAATAGCTATGGCTCCATGTCATTCTGCTTTCGTCCCATATGTTTAGTCTGTCTGCGTACAAAATTATTAGAGCTAGAAGCAACACGAACTAATAACTTTCTGTCCTTTTCCTACATGTTTCTAATTGGGCTTTTAAATACTTTGTTACTGTTTTTGGTACTTCTATATGCATTTAAGTAACATACCATGCTACTTGAGGTCATTAGTCTAACATTCTTATCTAACAGTAGTTTTGAGTCATTGCAGACTGAACTGATATCTGGGGACCAAAATGGCAATATTCAAGTACGGGACTTGATGGCAAATTCATGCAGTTGTGAGTTGGTATGCGCTTATGTTTTGTACCTTCACTACATATTGCATCTCCTGCTTTAGACCAGAGTCACAATCAAAAGTTGATGAAGTTGTAACATCCCCAAGCCGCCTCTTAAAAGAGGTAGCCGGGGTGGCCCAATATAGTCCAGTCACTCCCCCCCTTCGTAACCGATGTGGGATACCAGAACTGCGCATCCTTAACAGGAACCTCACAATCCACCCCCCTTCGGGGCTGCACGTCCCCGTGCA
>CAUOFW020000914.1:139970-171177 GCA_963454935.2 Ilex paraguariensis
CGACCCCCGGCTGGACCCGGGTGGGACCCTGTGCGGGCCTGCGTGTGGGCAGGAGGTTCCTTGTAAGGATGCCTGTGGTGCACGGGGACGTGCAGCCCCGAAGGGGGGTGGATTGTGAGGTTCCTGTTAAGGATGCGCAGTCCTGGTATCCCACATCGGTTACGAAGGGGGGGAGTGACTGGGCTATATTGGGCCACCCCGGCTACCTCTTTTAAGAGGCGGCTTGGGGATGTTACAGAAGTGGTCTTTTGTTTTTCTATGTTTTTTTGCTCTATATTTTGATCTTTTTTATATTTTATTTGGTGGGTTTGTGGATGTTTGCCTTCTGGTGCTCTCTCTCTCTCTCTTTTAAAGAGGTAGGTATGTATCAAAATCTTTTTATTACCTATTGTGTAAACACAGGTGCCAAAGGTCGATACAGCTGCAAGGTCTTTGAAAGTAATGTGGGATGGAAGCTTGGTCGTGGCTGCAAACAACCGTGGACCATGCTATGTTTGGCGCCTGTTACGAGGAGCGCAAGTATTATTTTCATGAATATAAGTCTTAGATGTTATATTCATTGAAAGTTATGAAATTATTATGTAAAACTTATATTGTGTCCTATTACAGACTATGACCAATTTTGAGCCATTTCATAAGCTACAAGCTCATGATGGATATATTCTTAAGTGTCTCCTGTCACCCGAGTTCTATTGAATTGATGATATTGCATGTCTGCATTGTTTTGGCATAAGGAGTGTTTTATTAGATAGATAACTGTTGAAATAACAAGTTTGTTATTGTTGTATTAGTTCATTTTGTTTTTTGCTTTGAAAATGATGGTTTTTGTTACGATGGTTAATGAGTGATGTGATTTTTTTTAGTTGCACTGTGCCTTTAGGTACGGGTTACTCCTAGTAAATTAATATTGAAGAAGTCTAAGTTCAAGATCAAGAGTACACATGGAAAATAAGATGTGATATCCATGAAACCAAGAAACCATATTCTAATCATTAGATGAATGCATCATACTTAAGTTTTGAACCCAAAAGACTGCAAATATGTTTTCTATTGGTGACAAAAGTCTTACCTCTGGAAAAGTGTTAAAAATCACCATTTTTCATTGTATCACCCTATCTTGAAGATATTTTGTACGATGTGTTATAATGATAAGCATATCATTATGGATATAGAATTGAGGAACAATTAAGAACGTTATTCCATATTTTTCTACCAAATAGCAGTATGCTACCACTATTGTGATGAATGAGTAGCATGTTACAATTGCTGTCCAGTTTTTATGTCACATAACAGACAAATGTACAAACTCACCACCCACCAGTAATGCTATTTAATAGAATGTATACATCCTAAAAAAGTAACATGGAATAAGATCAAAATTTCTAAAAATCATATGAACTCTTGATAACTCCCTTTTCCTATAAATAGATTAGGCGATGGAACATTTACAATCAAAGAATGTTAATCCAAAATAATATAAAATTACGATATATAATGTATTTCATGTACTGATTTAGATGACTCCTTCAACCAAAAGGAATCAAAATATAAATAACAAAAAAATAGAAAGAAAGTTACTTCATTTTATCACATACAATGCCAACAAAATTATAAAAGAAATTCATGTGTTACAATTCAGATTTATTGAGCTACAATTCATGTGTGTAATTAACATACCAACGTAAACCTAACAAAAAAATTGTTAAAAAAAGCACGCTATAATACCATGACAATCTAAAGAAATTCAGAACAAATACTATAACAACCAGTAAATTTGAATCTACTGAATCTACAATGCAAGCAAGTGGTAGATATAATTACCCACACGAAGTTTTATAATATATATATCTGCACACATTTCAATGTGTGAGATTTTCGATCTCATAAAATAAAATAGAATTGGAGACAAATACTCAATGCAAACTTTGTTGACTCTTTTGCTATTAGTGCTGGTGTAATAGCAAAGTTATTATTATTTAGGAATCAAAGTGGCGAGCCCTCAATCAATAAACAAGATTTCCTTCAACCTAATGATAAACTCTTTGGTCTATGAAAATGAAAAATTTAATTAAGATTGATTTTTTTTATCGAAGTTTGTATCATAATTCAACTGAGTGTCATCATGACATGTCAAAAAACAACTATGAAAATCTCAACATTGACACCACAAAATTTTGCTAAGATGGAAAGAGGAACATAATTTTATATACTCATTCGATTGAGAATGATCATATTAGGATTCTATTCCTTATTACATTCTCAACTTTCTTTAATTCTAGATTGCCAATCTTATATTAATAGAGACCTATAGTAAGAACCTACTGAAATTCATAAAATTGAAAGAATCTAACACTAAATAGGGTCTCTGTCTAGCAGTGATCCTAGTCTATGCCCTTCAAAGACAGTACAACACCACAATAGTTGATTTCTCTCTAATAATAGTTAACACCAAACTTAAAAGTCAAAGTTATCCATCCTTCAATTAAAGTTAAAAATGATAATGAAGCTTCTATTTTTGTAACTTAAGCATTCAACAACACTGGTTGAGCAATCTTCTTACATCAATTTTACAAAAAAGAGATAATTTTGAAGAAGTTTGCTGATACAATTTTCTTTGGGGTCAGTAGCATTGATCTACATGAGAAGATCGATGTTTAAAAAATGGTTTATGAATTCAAAAGGTGTGACGACAAGAAGTCAAGTGTATTGTTGCACATAGAAATAAGATCAGTGCAAAATTTTATGTCACAAAGCAAATCCCATGGGTTTGATGGATGTTCATAGAAATAAGACGCACTTTCCAAGCATGTAGCATAAAGGGATGGACTCATAAGAGTTATCATGGAAGTCCGCACTCTTTCACAAAAGAAAATCGGTGTTGCAGGAAGGTGAATTTGCCCTAGCCACAATCTTGCCATCAACTTGATCACCTTAATCTTGGGTCATCTAGCACACCATTTTTCATAAGAATGAACTTTAGATACAAAGCTAGAATACACTGATATAGTTGTTGAGAACAAAATAGATGCCATTCTTAGTTTAGAGATTGTCGAATGGTATTTCATATATGTGGTTAAATAGGTGAAGCTTTTAATGAAAATATGTAACAGTTGCTCAGTAGCTCACCTAAAGAGTTTGTAATTGTTGCCATTCCAAACAATATTAATGAAGTTATTAACTTAAGAAGATTGTATTGTCATTTTTTATTTTACTAAGGCTAATTCAATCAAACAAAAGTTTTTCAGCTATAGTGACATGTAGAAGTAATATAGATAGGGGTTCAAAGCCATGGATGGTGTCATGGCAATACTTCATATTAATTTGTTGGTTAATGATACAATCATGAGAAAAAAAAAAAGTCAAAGGGAATCTATAAAATACAGAATTGGAAAAATGGAAGCAAGTACAATTTTTTGAACTTATTTGAGCTAAAGTGCAATTTTTTAAAAAATAACCAGAATGTCATTCGGTAAAAGGAGAAAAGATGAAACCCATTTGGATGCCAACCGACATCTTTGGCAACAGTGATTAAATGGTGCGGTAAATAAGGGAGCAATAAATATTGTGACCCTTCTTCTTTGGTAAATTTGAAATTGGAATAGATTTTCTATAAATTCTCCACATAGAAACTGTACAAAATGGATTCTCACCCTAGTGAAGATCAACAATGATTTGTTTCAAAGAAACAACTAAGAGTAAGAGAAAAAACTCAGAGTTTTGGCGTCGTGTAATTGTTCGTCGTCGTCGAAAAATTCTTCACCAGACATTGAAGGTCACCTTCGGGTTTCATATATAAATTTTATTATTTTGTTTTCATTTTTTTTAAACTCAGAAATTTATGTTCGAAAAAACCAAACTGAAATTAGAAAACCCTAATTTCAGAGATGAAAATAACAAAGTTGAATTCTTTTATATTCAATGGGTATATCAAAAATTAAAAAAAAATTAATACAAATTTTAAGCAGTTACAAGAATTTTTTGTTTGATTTAATAGCTGGAGTAACTAATTTGAGATTCAAGGGATTTCATTCTTGTTGGCATCTATTTGCAATTACAATCAGCATTTGAATCTCACAAAGGTAAGAGTTTGTTTATTTACTATTTTTTTTGGTTCAGTTTTTTTTTTGTTTGTTTGATAAAATCCTAACACGATTTTTGTTAAAAGAAAATAATAAAAGGTCAATTCTTACAAGATGAATGTATGTATGTAAAAATTAAAATTCTTGATACTTAATTAGTAACTCGTTCATGTTGTAACTCTATTGAGTATCTCTAAATTTGAATTGTATGACAATGCATTCTTTTATAGGAGACATATCAAGTTCCTATTTGTTCTTGTGTTATTAAATGATTTTGTTCATTGTAAACATTTATTCAAACTGAATGAGTAGAGTTCTACCTATTAAAATTATGGGATATGCTATGAATAACTATAATGGGTAATTGTATGGTGAATGTCCATATTCATGATCTGCAACTGAGATACACCTTATTGTGATACATAGCAGTACTTGTGTACACACTTAGGGTATAATGCTCTTAAAAATATAGCTCAAACCCATTGAAAAAATTTAAACAGTTACCAAAATATAGACTAATGGATGGGTAAATAGAGATAAACCATATAGTTATTTTATGATTTTAATAAATGGAAAACACACCCATGTAACATACAAAATTAGTTGACTTTATTGAGAAAAAAATAATTGATACCTTAACAGAGTTGTTTAGTGTTGGACTTTTTCTGTTTCAATAAATAGTATATTAATAGTTTTTCTTAATGGTATGTAAATTGTCATAGTTTTTTGTCACTCTGTTGAGTATCTCTAATGAGATTTGTATGAATTGTCAATGTATGGGATGATACATATGAATTATCTATTTGTTGACATCTTATTAACTAATTGTGTTCATTGAAATGTTTTAGGTAATCTGTATATTAAGTATTAACTATGAAAATTTATGTCACATATTTTGAGTAACTCTATTAAGTAATTTTATGGTTTACCTCTATTCAAGTTTTTACAACAGAATCCCTGTTTACATAAAAACAATACCATACATCTTTGGATTGTATCCAATTAAAGATACATCATACCCTAACAAATGCAGGGACTACAATTTTTGGATATTGTATATTATGTTTCTGTGTGAAATCTATATAATGTATGAATATTGTTTTTCAAAAATTTCTATAACTTTAAACAAGACATGGCGAAGACATGATCTTCTTCAAAAAGAAAACTTGAGATAAGGCATAGCAAAGAAATTCCATAGCAGGTATCGAAATCAAACAAGGAAATTGTTGTGAATAAAGGCAATCAAAGTGAAGTATCCATCAGTGTTGAAAAGTATGATCCACAATACAGATCAAATATGTTTGTCATTATCAAGGCAATTAACGATCTTGATTTGAAAGAATACCACAAGACAGCATTGAAAAAGACTTAATTCTGGTTTCTTTTTGACAGCATCATTGACAAAAGTGTGGACAAAACATGGTGCCGGAAGAGTGACAACAGCATTCTTGAAATACTGTTATGTTTCAATGCCGATACATCAAAATTCCGTATTAGAATCGAAAACCTGAAGTTGTGGCCAAGTGATGTGACTCTATTATTTGGGATACAAGATGGGGGTGAAAATATCGATTGTACAATACATGAAAAATTGTTTACACCCTTTATTAAACGATGATTCAAAAAAGATTGGAAGTTGAAAGCAACATTGATAAGAAGCAAGTTCAAGCAAGCATCCAAAGGGGACAGTGAGACTGATTACGTTGATTTGGCAAGATTATTGTGCTTGTATCTATTGGTAACTCTTTTTCTCCGAGTAATAGGAAACACAATGAGTTGGGGTTTTGTACCATAT
Source organism: Ilex paraguariensis (assembly GCA_963454935.2). Taxonomy (NCBI): domain Eukaryota; kingdom Viridiplantae; phylum Streptophyta; class Magnoliopsida; order Aquifoliales; family Aquifoliaceae; genus Ilex; species Ilex paraguariensis. Next base: position 145,845 of record CAUOFW020000914.1, read on the forward strand.
ATTGAAAATTTGGATGGATGTAGAAACTAAAGTTGGTCCGAAGTTAAAACAGATGCCCTGATGTCATCCTTGAAGAAGAAAAAGAAAACACCAAATACTGTCAGTGGATGTGTCCTCCTAATACCGGTTAATGTTGTAAATAAAAGTAGTCTGTTAAGTTCAGAATTCAAATTATTTTTCTCTAAACTAATATAATTTGATTACCATGAGCTTGTATATTGTAATATTGGTTTTGCGAACATACCTCCATGATAACTCCCAACACTGAAAAACCATTTCCTAGGTTCCTAAAATAGAACTTACCAAGTATGAATAGGGCAATCAAACAAAAGTTGTTGGCAAACATCACAGTAAAGGATGTAAGTCCTAATTCATATTTTATTGTTCCTATATCTTGTAACTGTTTTGGGAGATACATTAGTTTATTTAAAATTAGAAAGTAGTATTTCACAAAAAAAAAAAAAATGGTTTCTATGTCTCTATTTGGCTATTAATTTTTTTTATCTTCAAATTATGAAGAAAAGATTGAGGAGAACTAAGGAAGAAATAATGTTTGTCACATCAAAGATGAAACTAGAAGGAAAAAAAAAAGCAATGGTGAAGGAGTTAGATGAAAATGAACAACTTGACACAGAGAAAACTAATGAGGGCAAACCATCAAGTAGTGATTATGAATGTTCCAAGGACATAAGGCAATTGGATGAATTAATTGAAGTGATTGTTATCAAACCAACAGACAGGAAATCAAGGGAACATGATGTTTGGAATGACAATGAAAAGGAGAAAATAATAAGAGAGAGAGAGAGAGAGATGAAGCTCAAAAAATTGTGTTTGAGTTGAGGAAGAAAGTTTTATTCAACCAAGAAAAGATTGCCGAGTTGTCCAAGGGGAATGAAGTGTTGAGAAAACATATGCAAGACACTATTCACACGGAGCATAAAAAGGTAGATATAAATTAAATATTATAATGTCTTCTATTTTTTATAAATTTAAAAATGTTCTTACTTAACTATTCGGTGCAACAATGTGGTAACTCTTTTGTACCTTTTTAGTGCAAAACCCTTTGATCCCTGTTTTGTTTTACTATTAGCTACCTAATTGGTATAATTGTGTGTTTCTATATAGTTACCTATTTGGTGCAACTATTTGGTACCTACGTTTGTGTAATTATTTCATAACTGTTTTTATTGTACATGGTTAACTGTATGGAGCAACTATTTGGAACCTGTTCGATATAATTGTTTGTTTCCAAATGATTAACTGTTGGGTGCAACTCTTTGGGGTACATATTTGATTAACTTTTTTTTTTTTCCAAATGGATTGTTTTGGTGCAACTCTTTGGTAACTATTTGTTCCTAAAAGTTGTTTTCATATAGTTGTTTAAAAAGAAAATATATATTTTACAGTATGAGTTAACTGAGATTTCATGATGGGTTCATACAGAAAGCTGAGTGCAACTAGACATCCCATCTGATGATCATGTTCACACATCGAAAATGACGTATTCCATGCTGAAAAGAGTTGATAGAGACACCCAGATCGTGAAGCTTGAGTCATTGGTTGATCAAATGCTGAAGGAAAATGACATAATCGAGGTAAAAAATGTGACATTAAAACAAAATGTTACACAAATAGAAGCAGAAAATGAAGCATTGGTAGATTAGATAAACGAGTTGACAGTTCACAACATCGCTCAGAATTTTCAGACCACCAAGCCTTGTAACAGAATAGCAGACAGTGCAGGGGTTGCTCAAACGTCAATGGTTCGGAACCTGCAGAATAAGGAGAGGAAGAGAAAAAGATATAAGGATTATGAGTATAATAATAAGAAAAAGGACAAGGGACACATTGAGGCTTCAAAGTTAATTATCATCCTTGAGGATCAACTAGAAAAGATCGGTGCAGTGAAAGAAAGAGAATCATGATAAGGAAATTAGATGGTTGTGGAAGTTTTGTCAATCATTGGATCCGTCTATCTATAGTCAATTAAAATTAATCAATGATACAAAAGGAGCTACATAAGTATATTATATATTCTAACTTCTACGTATTATGTTATAGTTATTGTGCTTAAATTGGTTGATGTTGTCACTCTATTTTTCTACAAAGTTAAAGCTTTCCGTATATGATCACGTGTTGACTATGTAGGAAATCCATTTGGTCTTAAGTTTCATTTGGAAGCTACGTAAATGTTGAAGACACATGAAACTAATGGGAAGATGTGAAATATACAATATTGTACGTACTATGCTTAATTATTTTTTTGTTGCACATCATTATATGATACTTATGGATACGACTCAAATTTATTTTCTATAATCTGCTTGATAGCACCGTTTGGTGATCTTATACCATTCCAATTATAGTTAATCCATCTTAGCATTCTCGATTTTAAAATATTTTAGATATATGTTGTTTGCATCTATTATGTGTAACTGTTTTCTATTTTTTGAATTTGCCCATGCGGCAATGTTGGTCTTTAGGTGTAATTGTTTGGTCCAAGTATGTTGCATTCCAAACCTTACTCATTATGTTTTTGATGTCATGATATACGTTGTAACAGATTATGGATTGTTGGGGTGATATGCTATATGAACTTGATGCCAACAATGAACACTTAATGTATAAAAAATGTTGTTTATTCTTCAACAATCTAGGTTGAATATGTTAAAATGAATTGACATAATTTTTTTTATTTTTCAATATCATTAGATCACATTTTTATTGTCCATAAATGAAATACATGTAGACGTTTGTTACAAATAACATCGATTCATGTTAAGAACAAACCGACAAAAACCTCATTTTGGGAAGAGATCATCAATTTCTTGTATTTCCCATGAATTCAATGGTCAAAACAACAGGGTACAACCTTGGCATTGGACAGTCTTAGTGTTGGATACTGACATTGGAACTTGGACACACTACAATTCTATGAAACCATGAAAAATGACGAGGGACATGTGGCTGGAGGATGCAAGAATATTGGTAAAATAACCGAAATACCTTTTTCAAAAAAAATTTGCAATATCATATCCATTACTTACAGATACCTATGAAAATGCAAAAACATTATGTTTAATGAAAAATTAGTGAAATGCAAGCGTCCGAATGGAATTGACATTGACCCCACTGACAATGTTCTTCCTCTAACATTGTATGAGAAAAGTCCACAACAAAGGGCAAAATTCGTATGTATTTACCATTTGTAATTTTACAACATAAAAATGAAAAGAATGGGGTTAACAAAATCTATAATGCAAGGTCGATCGTGGACCCTTTGTTAGCTACATAATGAGACATTTTGCAATCGACAAAGACATACAAGAAAAGTTGATAGTTGCACAAGTGAAAATTTTGCATATAGAAATGATGGTAATGTTGTTAAACCATCCCAATCCTTGGACAGTAAATGATTTCAATGAAAGGATGAAATTGAAGGCAAGATATGAAGACAAATGATTGAGCTTTTATTGCATATCTTTGTAATTTTAAGTGAAAAGGGATATTATTTATGAAATGGAATTTCAATTTCGATTAAATTCTGCATTTCAGGTTACAAAAATTATGCAAAAATATGGTGTAACAAAATGGCATTGGTTGTATCTCAGTGTTGTCACTATTTGGTGAAATTGTTTGGTATATTTATTGCGTACCTCTTTGTTGTCACTAGATGGTGCAGCTTAAAGGTGTTTTATTTGTTTGTTGTCCCTATATGCTGAATCCATTTGATGTGATTTCTTGTTTTAACCAATTTAGAGAATATAATTGGTGTAACCATGCGGTGATACCGTATATGAAGTAACTCTTTAGATTTTGTAGTGAATTTAATGACAAATTGGCGTAGGAGTGTAACTGTCTTTGTTTATAACAAATTGTGAGTAAACATTTCTTCATCATGTTAAAATTATAATTGATTTGGTCTAGTTGATTGATGTAATTGTTTGGTGTAATGTATATAAAAATTGTTTGGTGTAATCTATTTTGGTGTAACTCTTTCCAATATCAACTTTGACCATTAACATAGCATTAAGAAAGTTTTAATAGTACACAAAATAGGTTTACAATATAATTATTTTTTTTCTTCTCCCCAATTGTATAAAAAAAATGAATCATATGTTGATGTTTTCTTGCAATGTTCACACATCCCAAAAATTACTCACAATGAAAAGAGTTAAACTAATATGGTGTGGTTCGAAATTTATAACATCCACATTAACATATCCAAAAAGAATAACTACAAAGTAATACAACAAATAACCAAAAATTAATAGGATATTAATTATAACAGAAAAGGTAAATAAATTTATTAATTAAAAATATTAATCCAATCACAAAGGCTCCTTACAAGTTTTTTTGTTGTAATTACCTAACTGACAACCACATCGAATTCTCCTAATAAGTTCTCCCCCCTTGACCTTATTCTACATTTTTTGGGTCGGCCCGACTGTTTCTTAGTTGATGGCAGCAAAACTTCAACTTTCGTCAATCGGGAATAAGTTCGAACAACCAAGATTTAACATTGAGAATATAGGTTAAGTATATGATTTCTTGTATGAGCTCACATAATAATAGTAATCAACAAACTCGCTCATGTTTCTCCCATTCTTATGTATCGCCACTACTGCATGAGAACAAGGGAACTCATGAATCTCCCATTAAAAACATGAGCACATGTCATTTTGAATGTCAACTGAAACATACAGATTTGAATTAACTTCATACACATCATTGTTCAAAACACTAACAGACCAAGACCTGCCTTCGGCAAATGCAACTTGTAATCTTAAATCCTTCTCAGGACATAAATTTTCATTCCATGTACACGCAATATTAATCCTAGTACCCATTTGATTCATAATTTGACACCTGATAATGTCAACCATGCTGTCAATGGGTAAATGTCGTGCTTTCATCATCCACACACTAAATGACTTTACTGTGTTAGAGTTCATCTTGTCGTAACGTCTACCTCCGAAATATGCATTTGCCCAGTGCTCATATGAAAGATTATCCCCCAAAAAAATGTTCCACAATGTATCCACCCTCACATCAAAAAGTTTCAATATTTTGAGTAAACAGTGAAAATGGTGGGGGCATAAGCACACTCACACAACAACACCACCATTTGCTCCCTATATTCATTAGAATACCGACTACTGCTAAACTTGTCCTTCAAGTTTGTTTTCAGGTGCTACAAACAGAAGGCATGGAGACCTTGGAAAAAATTTTGGCATGATTTCTAACAAACCAACATTTCGATCAGACACAAATATAATTTCCCTATTAAAATCCAAAATCTCTGACAATTGTTGTAAGAACCATAACCAATTTGCCTCATCTTATTAGTCAACAATGCAAAAGCTAATGGGTATACCCTGAAACACAAACCTAAATGTATATAGTTAACTAAAATATTAAAGTGACAACATATAGATTCAGATCATGACAATAGTAAAAACATACTGTTATATCAAAACACTAAAAAAAAACAAGTACAATAAATAACATAAAGTTACATTATACAGTTAGCACGAAATAGTGACAGTATAAAGTTATAGTATATAGTCAATAAAAAAAATAAACAACATCCATTTTAAGCATAGAATAAAACACAAACCACAACATACAATACCTATAAAAAAAAATAGTTACTAAAATTACAACGACCAAAAAAGAGCATGCAACAAAAATATATACAAATCAACAAACACATAAAAGGGTGTGAAAAGACTTATATCTTGATTACCATCCTTCCCAAGTGTCGAAAGAATGTTTTCTTTGTACTTTCCTTTAATGAAGGTTCCATCAATGAATAAAATTGGACGAAAATAATTGAAACCTTTGATGCAAACCTTGAAGGACTCAAACAATATATGGAAGCGGTTAGTTTCCTCATCACAATACAAAATTATATGGTTTTCCGGATTTGTACTATTCGCAACATCCACATACTAACGTAACTGTTTGTATGACAAAGTATGATTCCCAAAAGGCATTCCCTTTGCTTTTTTCACAGCCATCCATGCTTCGTCATAAGATATCTCAAGAAATCACTAACCATGTCTACTGACGAGAGGATGTCTGGTCACGAACATTATCAACAATCAAATCTGCAACCATATTAGAAGACAACCTCTTGTTCTTTGTGGTACATAATGCTACTCCACATGTGTGTACATTATGCAATTTATGTATGAAAAAGAAATCATTAAGATTCTAAACAATAACATTGAGATGCCATTCACACTCTTTATCATACTTCGGTGTACAATCAGCAATAACCCAATCCTTACAATTCATTGTATAATTAAACCTGAACCTAACCTCGATTGAGTATTTGCAGAGTTTTATGGAATTGTGTGACACCAGCTTCAATTTTTTGCCTACATGTCTTTTTTCATTTGACAACCCAATTATCAATAATACTTTTTCGGTATGAGAGCAATAACGAGGGAGCAGATCGTCATCAGACTCGACACCAACATCGCAAATATGAACATCTTCAAGCAAATTATTATCAACAACTACACGTGACTCAACATCTGGCTCAATTGTCATGAACTCAAATTGATTGCAATTGATAGAACGTATTATATCAAACATATTAAGCAGTGCCTCATCATTATGCAAACAACATTTTGAGTGACCTAGAGTAGAATAGGACATGACAACTGACATATTCCTCAACTCCTCCCATTTTTTGCAAAGCCTACCATAAATGAAACCAAATGTTGAATGAACAGAACATCTGATAATAAAAGTGTCAACACCGTATTCGCATACAAGTAACGTTATTCCCTCCATTCATAATTATGACATTAAAAAAATGAATGGCACTAAAAAAAATAGTTACCCAAAGCAGCATCAAACAAAAACAATAATGATACCCATAATACAAAAATATAAATTAATTAATCAAAAACTGGGAGAAAACTAATACAAAAAAAAAATTACATCATAATAGCATCTAACAAATATAAATTGGCTAGAAACTTGTATACAAAAACAGTTATACCAAATGGTACTCTGATTTTTTAATACAGTTACACAAAGTAGCATAAAAAAATGTCAAAAAAGTTATATATAAAAACAATTACACCAAATAATCAACTCAAAAACATAAACAAAATACATATATATAACCAAACACTATTACGATTTTTTAACACACAGATATACAATATCAACCAAAAAACACAACGTACATTTTTGTCTACATAGAAAATACGATATCATAAATTAATTAAAAAAAAGGTACAAAAAATAATTACACCCATTAAAATCATTATACACGTCACAAAACAAAAACAAATAAGTAAATTTTTCCCTACATCCCAAACTCTGACAATACATAATATCCAACAAACACCTTAATGCGGCCAATCGAAATTGCTTTTCCCAATAAAAAATTGCCGAATAAAAGAAAATCAGAATTATTAAAAATTTATCTTCAAGCCGATGATGGTGATCATAATTTTCAATTCTTCTTTTGGAGAAATCTTCAATTGAAAATAGACCTCGGAAGCAAACAAAAATAAATCAAGAAGATGTTGCAAAATGAAGAAGTGAAATCGCCAAGTCGGAAGTTGAACGAAATCACCAAAAAGCCGAACGTTGATGGATGGTGGTTGAAGGAAGCAGTTTAAGGCAGAGACTTAATACAAAATGCAGTTCAAAATTTCAAAAAATAATGATAATATCTAATAAAGTATTTACATATTTGATTAGATACATAACTGTCAATCAATCATGCACAATTTAAGGGAGGGTAATTAATTAAAATAATTCAAACCTAAGCACAAGATGTTTTATTAAAATTCAACTTAATAGAGTAAACCACTTATTCATATACTTATTCTCAAATAAGTCTACAAAATTATACTCACGCCCAAAAAATCCTAAAAAATTCAGAGTGGACTTTACGGGCCCAATGACATGAAAAGGTACAAGGTTTTTTATGCTTCTTGAAGCAAAACTTTGGGATAGTGATCTAGCCCAAGCAACGGTTCACAACTGAGCAATGTGGGAATGGCCCATGACTAGCAGAGGGTATGGAAGCAACTTCTTTAGGTACACTTCGGGTGAAATTTTTTAGGAGTTACCAGACCATTTTGGTGATTTACAAAACCCATTTTCACCAAGGTTACAAAACCCATTTTGGTGAGTACCATTTATCAGATAAGGACGACCTACTTCAAGGTTATATAACCTAAGCCACCATTACTTTTCTCCATTTCTTCCTTTACCTTGGCGCATTGCTGATGATTACCCTTTTTGTAGGTAAAAAAAAATATAAGTGTGAACATGGGAAAATAACTGACATATTTGATAAAAGGCTACATGCATAACAGTTTAAGAGTGAGGATTGTCCAGGTAATTAATTGTGAATGCGTCTTACAATTTTGGAGGAAATAACAATTACATATATAAGAACCATTAACCATTTTCTTTCCTTCCCGATTGTAAAGCGATGGCAACAGAATTTGAACCCAACTATTTTAAAACAACAGTTGATCATATCGGAGAATATAAGATTAGGTTAATTATAAGTCCTTTTTTGTTTTTGGTACTCTAATTATAAGTCAATTGGATGGCAATGAAGCCCAAACACTTCTGACCCCTTTCACCTCCCTCTCCCCCCCAAAAAAAAAATAAAATAAAATAAAAAAGTGCCATTCATTTTGGGTCTTAACCCAAAAACTTGACTAGCATATAGCCCTGCGCTATAGTCCTAAATATTTTTTGTGATGGCATATTGGTCTTGCCATGCAATGGACCACTACTGGTGGAGAAGAGAGGATATTACGGAATTTGTTTCTATTTGTGGGTTGATTGTTGAGATCATGCTTTTTATATTCTCTTTATTGGCAGTTATCAAATTACATTGCACAACTAGTGGCATTCTGTCATTCTAATATCCCTATACATTGTCATTGTGATCTTTTTTTTGGGACACAATGAATAAGACATCTCCTCTTCTCCTTCTCTCGTGAACATAGATTACTACTCTGGTAGCCTATAAATCATTGACTAGTTGTTTATTTCGTCACCATTAGGTGCAGTGCCGAACAAACACCCTTATACTTTTGTGTTTAAGATCTAGGATATCTGAGAGAGCAATCTAGAAACACTTCCAATTTTAAGAAGAAATTATATCGGGACAGTGTTTGGCTTTGCCAATTGAGCAACACGTGTTCCAAAATCAAACTTAAATCATCAAAATAAGGAGCATTAACTGAACCATAAGCAAAAAGATGAAGTGCTGACCTTGTCCTGAAGCTGGTGGAAGTTCAGAGGAAGAGAGAGGTTGGAGTTTATCAAATATGAAATAAGACGTTGTAAGGCCCCATGCCTACTTGTCCGCCTTCTACGGTTTGTACGATTTCTGACATTTAATTAAGCATAATTTGTCCATTAGTTAAGTATTTTTGAAGTACAGATTCATTGTAATTTAATCTGTAGATGGTATAGCTTAGAGCTGTAGGAAGATTTCTTGATTTTAAGTATGGAGATTGGTCTTACTATATATGTCTTGCGAATGTGTCATGTGGACTTCCACCTTTAATGAAAGTGATATACTACGGGTTTGCCTCCCAATAGCAAAGATGAAAGACACTTTATGAATTTCCGTTTAAGTATTTGACCATCATCCTTTTTCATGAACAGGCAAAGTTTAGGCCAGGTTGAGTACTCCTATCTCCAATAATTTGAATATCTTTTGGGGCACTTGTTTAGAGAAATTAGCATAATTATTCATAATTTTAATTAATAAATTAATATTCATATCACAAACTAGCAAAAATATGCCAATAAATATAAAATAATAATCAATTTATAATAGAATAAAATAGATACTGTAAATTAGAAAGAATTGATATGTCTAAGAATTGAGTGAATACTGTTATAAAACAGTTGAGCCTCCTTGCATGAAGGTGATGACGGACATTAGTGGCTCTAAGATCAAACACATACGCTTACAGGAATATCTCTTCAATGGTCACATCCACTAAAAGGATGTGTGAACTTGACTTGAATTGAAATTGTCCGAAAATACAAGGTAATCTGCAAGTATATATAGGGGGACAAAATATGATAGAAGGAAAGTCGTTTTAGAGTGAAGTTGGGAGTAAGGATCAATTCATCTTTAGACTACACAGCTTTCTTATATAGCACTTTAGAAAGCTTAAGATTAATAGATTTTAAAGCTTTAACAGCTCGTAAAAGTCTATATCATAAAACACATTATAATAACCCATTAAATAAATGTAAAAATTCATTTAAAACATTATCAATCATCCTATTAAAACACAACAAATATAAACTAAAAATAAAATAAAATAAAACTGAAAATTTAATAATAAAACCAATCACAAGTTTTAAAACTTTTCATTTTATTCTACCAACACTTCCCTTCAACTTTATTCAATAGTAAATCTTCGGTCATAAATTCATATATGACTCACTATATATAAATGAATCCATTACTAATATACATTTAGTGATTCACTATTAAAAGAATTAAGAAAAAATATATTGAAGGAATCTTGATTCAACGTTTGTTGTCATACTCACTTAATCATGTCATTCGTTAACACTTGATAAAATAAACACCCTATTTATAGCACATAGAAGGCTACAAATTAACCATAAAGTTGGAGCTAAGCACGCTTAGGTCATATCCTGTCTTGATTATGGCACAAATCAAGGCGTAATCTGGGGTAAACGTTGAGAGAATGGGCTCGGACTTAGAGGAAAGAGAGTGAAGTCCTACTGGTAAGGGGGAGGGAAACATCGAAGGAGACTGTTTGTGGCTTATACAACACAAACAAAATTGACTACATGGATTTAAACAAATGTGACAGTGGTCAGCCATCACGAATCTCTATAGGCACACACATCCTTATCGATACAACTTTCTATTAATATATATATGTATAATGCATAGGTCCTACTATAATTATTCTAAAGATGAGATATATGTAAGAAAGTTGCATGCAAATTAGTAGCAGACCTTTGGTCCGTGATCATAGAGGTTTTTTTGGTAAATAAAATACAATTTTTTTAAAAAAAAGTCGTTAAATCATAGATGAACAATATAGTTCATGTTTGAAGTCTCCCAAGCTAGGAAAGGAAAGGAACAAAAAGTTCAAGACATGTTTGATGACTCTCAAGTTATACTCAAAAGAGAGATTCTCAAAAAACAAGCATATAGTCTAACAGATTACAATCCGTAATCATACAGTTATATGATGTACAAGGTCAAAAAATCATCCATTATTCCAGTTTCACTTGTTGGACATACCTCAATCAATAAATATGATGCTTAATATGTTAAATTGAACATAGCTAAAAAAGTTGTTATATTTACTATTACGGTGGGCTAAAGATCCCATCAACAAAACAAACCAGTGGTAATTGGGGTGATGAAAATTCCCTAAATACAAATGATTTATAAGGGGGCCAAAGTTCTCATATTACAAATGATTTATACGGGAAAGCGAAAGGAACTGCTGTGCAGCAGCGATGAGAATTCCTCCAATTGAGGTGCCGTTGATGTTGTTTCAGTCGGATTGAGTCCCTGTGACCCTCTCTTTAAGTGAATGGAGAACGAGACGACTATGACCAGATGGGCTACCCTTCGTTTTCAAAGTGATGCGTTCCTTAAACATACAAAGATAAATCCCAAAATAAAAGTAGAATTTGAATTATTGTCTTCATGTTTGTTTCGTTACAAGTTGGTACATGACTGGCTCAGCTTTTAAGTCGTAGTTGTCAATTACAATAAGGTAGTACAGCAATTGGACTAACATAAAATGTAGATCCAATACACAACACCAATGAGCTTATGAGTTAAGAGGTCGCAGGACCACATTTGTTTTCTTTTGAGGAGAGCAATAGAAAAGGTGAGCAGTGAAGATTATGTTCTCCTAAGGCAAATGATAGGGCTCTAAATGTGCCTCTATGTGCTTAATTAATTCCTAATTAATAAGTCATCGTAATCACTTATTAGCCAGAATTAGCTGTGGAAATCCATTTGTTATTAGCTGTTTAGGATCTCAATCAGTAAGCTTGAAGATGGGAAACAAGAGCTAAAGCTGTCGGCACAAACATGACACCCATTAGTCTAAGAGGTTTAGTGTGCTTATTTAAGTCAAAGAAAATGAAATTAAGCATATAAATTAGTCAAAAGCATATGAAGGAATCATAACCATACCATGCGCGTCATGACAATTTCTTTGATAAACAATCACAAAGGCCAAGAACACATTCCACTTAAGCTGCCAGCTTAGAAGAATCTCTCTCTCTCCATCCTTATCCTTTATTACCGTCTTTGATTCTTAATTAATCTGGTTAACCTTATAATAAAGTTAATCCTCAGTCTTATCCTTCTTGGTTAAGAAAACCCCAACTTTAAATAGATACAACTTTTCGAGACACTCCGTCCTCCAACCCTTCTCTCTTATCTAGGGAACGGAGAAGAAAGCTAGCAATGTCATGATTCTATAGCCTGGGGTTAATTTTATAGTTGAAAGCTGAAACCATAATAACCGAAGCTCGGACTTTTCAGCCATGAACTCAAAAGACAAACCCATCAATACTTCTCTGCTGACAAGTGTCATAGTTGATTTATGATGTATTGTGTTGTATCAACATTTATTAAATTCATAATTGGCTAATTTATAACAATTTTATATCAAAATCGTATAATGTATAAATTATGTTTGGCGAATTCGTATGGAATCATTTAAAGGTCTAATGAAACTAACAAATTTATCAAACAAATTCAATAAGTTTTAGTCTAAAGTCACTAATTTTATCACGATATTATGTCAAAATTCACCAATCCCGTCTAAAATTGTCAGGCCAACACATCTCATGAGTGGGTATCCTTCAGTTGAGAAGGTCCGAATTTGCTGGCGATGGGGCATCCTCCATCTGTCGCCATAGACCAATTTTCTTTTGTTAGAAAGTGTAAGCGGCAATGCAGCAACAGTTATTTATGTCAGTTGCTTATATAGGAACTTATAAATCAATCCTACACGTATCTTGATCGATCCTTCAAGTTAGCTACATTATCTGAGTTCCTTCAAAAAGATTGTGTTGTTTGGAAGCAGTATATATGCATGTTACAAGAGAGAAAAAGAACAGTAGCTAGTTCAGTCCAAGGGGCAACCCCAGCTTCAAATTTTTGCCTCAATTCTCAAACTTAAACACAGAAAATACGGTAATCCTCTTGTCACCTAACCTGCAGGTATAGCAAGCATGGTTTACTTGCAGGCATGGGACGTCTACCATGCCCATATCTCTGTATATGTAATATATTCGAGTAAAACTACAACACTAAAGAATTATTACTTGACATTTTAATCGAAATTAGTACAAAAAAAATGTGAGCTTATGACTTAATGAGGTAAGATTACGATAAAATGGCGTTATTTGACATCGATTTTAATATTTTATAATTAATATTAATTCTAAAATATTAAAATCGATTATAATTTTTTATAATCATGACCTGATGTTATTAAGATGTAAGTTTCTAATCGATCTTTTTAATGGTGACTAACTCTTACTTATTTATTTGTAGTTTTAGGGAGGACTCCTCATTCGGCGTTTATACATATTCATATTATATATAAAATAATATTGGCGGCTATTTGTATGAAGAGATTGGGTACCTGCTGGTCTGAAAGAGCTGTGAATGAATGGGAGTGTGAAAAGTGGAAGGACAGAATATATGGTCCCTCTCCAGTAGTTTTGGGGTTAAGACGCGTGGAAAAGGTTGAGGTTGCACCCCATGTGCCCTTACGTGGAGTGAAAGCTGTCTTGGTCACTCTCCTTTATAAACATTCTTTTTGTAATTTTTTATACTTTCTATCTGTCTACCAAACAACCAAGTTTATACTTAATATTAGAAGAAAAATGAAAGGAAAAAATAAATAAATATACTTGACTTATCACAAACCCTTACATATAAAAATATTATAAATAATTTTGTCAACATTTGAATATGTTCAATGTTGTTTGAATTAGATATAAAAATAAATAAATATGTATACAAACATAATTAGTATATTTAGAAGTTTTTTCTTGAGAAATGTATAGGTTTTGAATTAGAATTGCGACAGTTTAAAAGTATATTGGAGAGCAAAAATGTTAATTTATTCAAAAAAATATCTTATCTTCAATTTTTCTCTCACTTTCCTCCCACTTTTGGGAGGAAAAATAATGGTGGGTTAGAAGAAAATATTTTCCATCTAATTTTCTTTCCTCTCCTATTTTCTTTTGGAATCAAACAATGTTAAATCTTTCTTTCCACCCCATTCTAATGTCGTAGAATGGTTAGGTCTTTGACTAGGATTGAGTATCAACCTTGGCTTCGTTCTTTTGCTTGGGCCAGTTTTATTATTAATTTTTTTTTTAGTTATAATCGTTCCAATCACCTACATTTCATAGAATTCCATCATCCAAATTTTACCAAGGAGAAAATCTCTTAAACTTAGAATACTACTTGATTACATATAAAATGTGTCACCATGTTATCCGCACAGGCAATCTAGTGGGGTGAGATAATTTCATGCCAATTATAAATTTGGACTCCTAAGTTTGATTCTCATTGAGTGCCTCCTAAGATTAATCAATATTTGTAATTAGCAGATAAGTGCATATGTATCCAGAATTCACCACACTACAGTTGGTCTATTGTAACCTTGCATTGAAAAATTCCTTGTTACCAAAAGAAAATGCCACGCCTTGGTCCATGGAGTAACAAGTATGGATGACTAAGGTGTGGTGAATCTCTGTCCAAAAAGTAATTCAGCAATTTGAAAAAAAAGTTATTTAAATGATCACTTTCGTACAGTATCAAATAGGGATATCCTTCCAATACTCATTACCTGACGCAATAGGATGCCCGTGATTTTGCAGGTGAGAGTTTTTCAGTACCCCTATCCATTTGGCTTTTAGAACAAAATTATTAGTTGTCACTCTGCTAGTTTTCGTATGCTAGTCTGGGTGGCAAACAATGAACTAGCTTCCAGCGGATTGGCAGAGCACAAATAAAGAGGTATTTTCCTCGTGTCCTTTAAGTTGCCATTGTCCAATCCCTTTTAACTCTTGTTCTGCTTGTTCCTTTGAAAAAAGACACAACTTTTCGAGGACAGAGAAAGTGGGCATTCTTTTCTTGTCCATGCTCAAATATTCCTGCAGAAGATTGCCAAGCTTGCCACGACTCCTACTTCACCCCTCCCAATAAGTCTCTGTTGTTCGTTTGGGACCAAATCATCTTTTTTATTTCAAAATAAAAATAATTCAAAAACATAAAAATAGCTGTAAGAATGCATGCAAAAGCTTTAATCATATGAGCTAAAGTTATAATATTCAAAAAGTTATGAATGATGATAAAAAAAAGTTCAGCTTTAAAGATAAATTTACACATTTTAAAGGTAAAAATAAAATTTATTCAGATTATTCATGATCAATTACAATATTTTATGATTGATCACAAACATTATGATAGATAATAAAATATTGAAGTTGATTATAGCATATCAGGATAGATAATAAAGAGTTATAATTTTATTTTTAAAGTATAATTTATTCCTAAATAAAAAGTATTTTTGGTATACTATTATTTATTTTATTTTTGTGAGTATGATAACTAGTGGTGTGTTCTATACAGCTGAATTGTTTGGGGATCACTAGAGTATCCAGTCAAAGCTGCTAGGCTCTTGGGGGTTGGATTAATGATTCAATTCGATGACAGATAATGAATAGACAAGAAATTTATAATAGTTCACCAGCTTGAAATTTTGGTAGTCAAATTTAATGGAGTTTCTTGTTCCTAGGGGTTTCCTATTAATTAAGGGGACAGAGATTACACAGAGTAAATGCACAGACGATTGCTTAACCTTTGTTTATAGTGTACGATTGTCCTGTGTGATCTTTGCCATCCTCCCGTAACCCACGCCCTTGTAACATAATCAATGTGTCTTCCCTTTAGGTTGTTGCAACCCTTGCGTCAGAATATTTGAGCGTTTTGATTATACTTCTTAGGCATTGACGCAGCCTTCTTGAAAGTAATAGTTGTCGCTATCATCGTGTGTACGAGAATTTTCGACTTGCACGCTTGAACTAATGATCCTGAGTTATGGGGTCCAAACTTAAATGTCCGACATAAGCTGATCAAACTTGACCTTAGATAATTTATTGTACCATCAATAGCATTTCCTATAAGATACTTCTAGCATAAAGAGTTTTGATCTTTGTTAGTGACCTAGATTTGATCAGGAGGTGGGCTTGGGTTTCAGAGATTACTCTCTCTGTGTTAGTCTGACGTAATAGCTTAGGTCAGAATCTGAGTTTACACATTTGTTTTTAATTTTTGGGTCCTTTTTTCCACACATTTCTGCCCAGCCAATCACAGTGCTATCTCGAGCCGCGCATATGTGCTAGTGATATAAAGCCATAACCAAGCTATAGAGGGAGAGCTTGGCTGGTAGGCGGTATCCATAGGAAGGGCACAGTACCGTATAATTGGACACGAAAGTAAGTGACATCTCCAAATCCAGAGGCAACCCAACTCTTTGTTTATTCACTTTGAGGCGGTCAGGTTTTGGGATCCCAAACCTTACATTACACACATATTTATTAATTCTCATTTTCTAATTATTTTTTGATACCAATCAAAGTAATTAAGATATGTCGAAAATTTTAATATTTTATTATTTTTATAATCAATAATTATAATAAGTAAAATAAAGTATACAACTGATTAAAAAATTTTGGAACGATACCCGAGCAATAGCCTTGTGCTATCCATTACTACTTCATGCTAATTATTGTTTGTGGTTTTTCTTTCAAAGCAACAATTGGCCCTTCCCCTCTTATCCATTCAAAAACTTCCAATTAAGTACGGGATAAAATCGATAATTAAAGACCCATTTGTTTAAGCCTTTATATTTTTAGTAATTAGGATTTAAAAAAAAAAATAAATTTCAAACATGCGTGAAGAAGAGGCAAAGTGGATTACAAAGGTAGGACCCCTAAGACTATTGCATGCCGTAAACTCAACTGTGATGCCGGGAGTGATATGTCATTTGTAGGCCATTTCGATCAAGTGAGTAATTCAATTAAGGTTAAATTCCCCAACTTAATCAAACTTCTGAAGGTTTAATATGGCTGCTGTATGCATGTCGCAATCCTGGAAAAGCAACATAAACATGATCACATGCTTCTAGATAGAAGTCAACAAAATGGTAGGGGTCCCATTGTGGAGTATATATTCAATGCGATGGTAATATCAAGTCCATAATGCTATGTAATATTATTGTTGTATAGAAAATTTTAAAAAATGAATAAAATAAATCCTATACTTTTACATATGGTTATTATATATTTTATTACATGAATATATAGTACTTGAAGTTTTAGAGATTTTTTTTATTTTTTTATTTTGAGACGTTCACTTGCCCGTTTATTACTTATTAGTTGTAGTCCCATGTCTAAAGCCACTTTATAATACCAAAAATTAAGCATTGGCCGTCAAACATTTATATTTTAAATCAAATTTTATATTTTTCTTTAATGACATAATTTAAAATTAAAGTGAATAGAGAAAAAATAAGAGAAAAATAGGAGAGAGAGTTATGTGTGAATTAATGGGGTTGTCGGACATTAAAAATGTATATGTTGAGTTGTTAGGTATTGGTAACTCTTCAGAGAAGATGTTTTTGAGAGAAGGAAAACAATTGGGGGATGAATTTTGTACTATTGAATTAAAATAGATAAAAATTAGATCAATTTTGACCATGATTTTATTTTTATAAATTGAAAATTCAACTTTATAGTTGTAATATAAGATAGATTATTAGACGGTGACTCCTGTGATAATGTTATTGTGGTATTATCGTCACATTGGATATTTTTCTACATTGTAGATGAATAGAGGGTCACCAGTTGTGGATCGTTCCGACACATTGGGTCACATTGGAAGCTTTAATTATGCACATAAGGTATAGATACATTGTACCATATTAACCTAGTCACGTTTCACCAAATCAGAGAAAAAGGTGCAGCTAGTGTTTTTCAATTCCATTACCCAAATTGACAAATTTCTCCATTCCAATGGTTCATAATTCATGGATGGCATTCTTGACAATTTCCACAAAATCAAGGTTCATTTGGTTTTGCTGTCTTTATAAATGAAGCCTTCCTTGCGGGGCATTCTCCAAAGTCCTAAGACAACAGCCCCTTAGTCTTCGCTCCAACTTGATAGATAAAGTCAGCTCTGTTATCTTCCTCTCAGACATCCACTTCTTCCCCCAACAAAATAACGAGAGAGAGAGAGAGAGAGGCAGAGAGATGACAACCAGCATGCATCATCAAGTTGATGATCAAATGACACTCATTTCTCAGTATTATCCAGACATATGCAGCCTACTGGTTCCAGAACAAGGTCAGTACAGTGAGCAAAAGAAAAGTTACATTACATGCATTTATTTGACTATGCACTCGGACGTGAGAACATAATATGAAGTTTTGACAATGTTTAGGGGAGGCTACTAAACCGAGAAGAAGACGCAAGAAAAGCAAAGGAGAAGCTAGTAGCAGCGGAGTGAGAAAGAGAAAGTTGAGTCATGAACAAGTTGATCTTCTTGAGAAGAGCTTTGGAAATGAACACAAATTGGAGTCTGGGAGAAAAGACAGGATTGCTTCTGAGCTTGGACTTGATCCACGCCAAGTAGCGGTTTGGTTTCAGAACAGAAGAGCGAAATGGAAGAGCAAGAACCTGCAGGAGGCGTACTCCAAGTTAAAGACGGAACATGAGGGCACTGTTATCGAGAAATGCCGGCTTGAAACTGAGGTACAACATCTCTCTCTCTCTCACACACACACGGGGCGCACAAGGAGAGAGAAAAGCTGCAAGTTCATGACATGGTTCTTTTTCTTGATTGCTTGTTCCTTAAGCATCCATTTGGGTAGAATCTAGGGAGACAGTATGAAAAGATGTGATAGCTTTTCTTTCTGTGGGGGAACCAGGTTTTCTTTCCGTTTCCCACGAATTCTAGCCAACCAAACAGTTCTACCAAAAGCGGATGCTATCTGACACAAATACGTATTCGTTCTCACTACTTTGTGGAGTTCCCTTTATTTTCTCCACAAATTATATTGTAGTCCTTAGTTTTTGTAGTGACTATCGTTTATTATTCCCATAGTACGTGGTAAGTAATTATTTTCTCTATGTTCAACCAAAAACCTTCATGAAGATCAAAAAAGTAAAAAATTTCATGGAGAAATTAAGAAAATATATGCAACACCATGAAAAAAACCCAGCGAAAAATCCACAAGAACTAGGACTAGGAGGCTGTCGCGTCTTCAGACAGCAAAAGATGCTTAAGGTGGCTACTACATGCTCAATTCACAAGGGTCCGTACATGGTTGTTTAAGGCGGCTGCAGCTGGGCGACTCCCCACCTGACAATCCGCCCCTTGATGCACCAGATTTGAACACAGTACACCCCATTCCAAAGCTTAGATTATAACTAATGCTGAGGCGACGTTGTATGAGTAAGAGTAATTATATTGAGACCTAAAAAATAAATTTAATTTATTAATTTAATCATATGTTAGTAATACTGTTCAACTGTATTATTGTGATTATAACTGTTGGACATTTTCATCGAGACTTCATCACTAAATACGTCATTAGGCCAATAGATTATGTTAAACTTTTAGGTTCAAATAATATTACTTCATATAATATTATAGTCATCATATGCGAACTCAACAAGAAGTAATTGTGTTCGGGTTTAATCATTGAATTTGAGCGGTAAATATGTGAATCTGTCATTCCTCTCAAACAAATGAATTGACACAAACCAACTAAACAAGAATTGGATTCAAATTAATACGATTCATATGACACGAATTTGACTGTATATACATAATTATAAATGAAAGTATTAAACTTTATCAGGACACGACCTGACTGAAATGGTTTGTACACCTCATTCCCACCCTAAGTTGAAACTCCCTATTGTCATCGTTTAACAACACTGAATTTGATTAGTTATTGAAGCTCAAGGAACAGCTGTCAGAAGCACAGGGGGAGATTCAGAAGTTATTGGAGCGCTGTGATGGGGTTTCAAGCAACAGCCCTAGTTCATCATTCTCAATGGAAGTAATGGAGCCACCTTTTCTTGGGGAGTTCGGGATGGAAGGATTGGAAAATGTGCCCTATGTGACAGAAAACAACTATATTCATGGACTGATGGAGTGGTTGAATCTTTGTGATATGTGATTAAATTAAGCATCCTAGTTTGCAGATATTGGCTCCCTATTGTAAATCTTTTTTTCCCCTTGTTTTCTAATTAAGCTGTTGTAAATTGCTAGGACCATTACATATCCTCGTCTTCCCTTGGTGCATTATTGCTGGTGACTGTCCCTTTTTGGTCGATAATTTAAGCGCAAAAATAGGAAAAATAAGTGCTTATTATGTCTGTAGTAAACCGACAAATTGATAAACGGCTACTCCAAAATTAAAACTAGCCACAGAATTTGCATTTACAAGAATGCTGTATTAAAAAGAGTTTTATCCCTTCAACTAATGGTGGTGGCCTGGTATCTTACAAGATTGAAGGAACTATTTATGTGATACTAGTGACACCCTGTGAGATGCACAAATCGATTTTTCTCCCCACCTACAATCTCATAATGAGTATGGAATATTCAAGTTTCGCGAAGGAGTGAGGTATTAAGGGTTCAACATTGTTAAATGTTGCCCACAAATTTGAGAAAATGAGTGTAGCAAGAGTTCTAGTTAGTTACTTAAGTCCAATTGTTATGAATTGTTTGGATCAAACAATTTTCTTAATTAATTAAATTTAAAATATGCAATATATTATTAAAACTTACAAGGCATTTTTGCAGGTTTTTAATTAAACAATGGTAATGGGAATTAGAACCCATCCAAACCCACCAGCGTTCTTTACGGCATATCAAATAAGATATTTACAAATCAGCTGAATGCAAATGATGCCCAAACACCAAAACACTGGTTGTAATCAATTTTTGAAAGTGGAATATTGTCGAGTACATTATTCATTAATTTCTCTCATTAAATCATCAATCATTGATTTGAAGCGAGACCAGTAATATTCAAGTGAATATTCAACCAATACATTGTGGATGATTTACCACTAAAAACAATTGAATAAAAAAAAATGTACTACCAATCTGTCAACCCCTCCCTTCTGCCCCGGTAAAAAAAAAAAAAAAAACCACTGCCATTCATTTTGAGTCATAACCTAAACACTAGACCAGAGGTTATACTGCCATCTAGTCTTATATATTTTTTCCGAATGTGGGTAATGTAATGTTTATCAAATTGTTTTACTAAATTTCTATCCTAAGATGTGACACAGTTTTTTACCATTAGATAAATGTGTTCCGCAAATATTTAATGATGGAGATTGTGTCACATCATTTGATAAAAAATTTGATAAGGGTAGTATTTTCCAATGAACGCATATTGGTGCAACCATGCCATGGACCACCATTAGATTCAGTTCCCAAAAAACTCCATATACTTTTATCTTTCAGATCTAGGACACCTGGGAGAGCAATCTAGAAACACTTCCAATTTCAAGAAAAAATTATATCGGGACAGTGTTTGGCAGAGCCAATAGACCAACACGTGTTCAAAAATCAGACTTAGATGATCAAAATATGGATCATTAATTGAACCATAAGCAAAGATAGTAAGTGCTTACCATGTGCTGAAGCTGGTGGAAGCTTACAGAAAGAAAGAGAGACACCAGCTTGGAGTTAGTGAAAGAATATGAAGACATGAAATGAGAAAACGTTGAAAGACCACAAACCCACTTGTCTTCGATCGACGCCTTGTGCGATTTCTGATATTTTAATCTCTATAAGGTACAGCTTAGAGCTGTAGGGAAGATTTCTTGCTTCTAAGTATGGGGAGTGGTCTTACTTTGTGTTTTGTGCAAGTGTTATGTGGACACTCACCTTTAATGAAAGTGATACGCTGGGGGCTTGTCTTCCAATAGCAGAGATATGATGAATGGTAGTCGCTTTTATCTTTATGGATTTCCTTTTTTGCATTTGACTATCGTCTTTTTTAATGAACAAACAGGCAACATTTAGGCTGGTTTTATTACTATTATCTACGCACCAAGTACTTATAATTTTTACAGGTTTGAATTTCTTTGATTTGTCATGAGTTTATGTTCGACCCACTATATATAAGTGAATCTCTCATATCAATCTATAGTAATTGATTTATTATTGAGGAAAATTAGGAAAAAGTATATTTGGAAAAATCTTTTATCGACTTTTGTGGTCACACATACTAAATCATGTTATGTGTTGACAAATGATAAAACTAAGGTGTTTATTGAGCATAGAATGCTACAATTAACCCTAAAGTTTGAGTTTCGTAGACTTAAAGTCATAACATATTCTAGATTATTATTGCACGAATTAAGGCGTAATCTAAGGGACTTAGAGGATTGAGAAGCCTCATGATGCGACTGGTAACGGTGAGGGAAACATGGGACTGCTTGTTGCATATCCAACACAAACAAAATTGACTACAAAAAATTAACAAATGTTGACAGTGTGTTGGAATTACTCCAATTAGATATCACTCTAATAGCACTATGTTGGAATCAAGAGAACTAGAAATAAAATAAAATGAAGTAAACGAAAATATGGACACTTAAAGAAAAAAAATTTCATTCAAGTTGATTACAACCACAACTTGGACTTCTCACATACTCAACTATACTTGCTTGTAACATTAGGTCATATACCCTATTTATATAGGTCATACATATAATTCCTAACATTACATTAAGGTACCATAAGTGGCAGACCTAGAAAAATATTATTGGGTGGGTACTTTAACACGTTTAATCCAATCGATAATAGCAAGATGACAAATTTATACTATTTATTTCATCAATTATTCTTAAAAATTCTATGCACATATGTGTACAATAGAAAATAGATTAATTATAGTCTTTTATTAAAAATGTCGTTAATTGTAGTTGAATTTTCAAATTTTGATAGCGTTGTCATTTGATTTCATTATTAATAAATAATAAAATTAATACCAAAATCATAGATATGAGCACTAAAGGATATACCACGTATTTTTTTATTTTAAAATTTTGTCAGCAAGATCACAAATCTTTGCTAGGTTTTAAACTCAATGCTAAAGTGCACATCAATAATAAATGATTTAGTAGATCAATTTTTTTTAAAATGAACCCAATATGTTCAAATTAATTTGAATATATTCAAAGTTTGTGCATTGTTAATCATTTAGATATGAGTATATACTAATTAATATAATAAGAAAATAAAATAATGTTTACAGGGATCTAATTTAATGTAACCGTTGGACTTTATTTATTTATTTTTTTTTAGGGATGGGAAGGGAGAAGGACTTAGACTCTTGATTTCAAAAAGACAAAGACTTCACAAGGCAAGGAATATCATTGAACCAAAGACTCTAAGTTCCAAGGTTACATGAAGTCCACTTCTAATTCAGGTTCCCAAATTATCTCATCAAATTAGATCTCAATAACATTTAAAAAAAAAAAATAGGATGAGCATAATTAGATATACTAAAAAAATATAATAACTAATGGTAAGACAAAAAAATTGAGTGGGCACATTGCTACCCTGGTCCATGAGTGGCTTTGCCACCGACCATTTTCTCTATTTGCTCTTGTAACCACTAAAACATTAAGGGCCAATTTCTCCATTACTTGGATAATTCTTTCACTACTAAAACAATTCACTAACCCACTTCATACGTACTACTTGACCTCAAAAGTGGATAGCTAATAAAGTGGTTCCTAAGCATAGAAATGTATCGTTTTTAACTCAATCGATTATCAAGGTCATCTCCTCAGGAAAAACGAAGGTTAAATTTCATCAGTGATAAGCAGATAAAAAGAAAACTCTTGAATATTTGAGAAAGGGTTTTTGAAAGCAAAAAACTAAATAACAATAATTAAAGAAAATCGGTTAATCGTTACAGTTCATTCCATCGTTAATTATTTAATTCTGACCTAATCCTATAGCTCACTCATGATTGTAATCAAACACATTCAAGTGGAAAGTATTCAACTAAAACCTAATGAAAGTGACAAATGTGTATTAAAAATTGATTGACTTAATTTTGAAAGAATTTCATTCACGTTGATTACAGTGATTCCAAGAATTGTCTGTGCTAATTTTAAATTGTTTACGGATAAAGAAAAAGATATACATATCACCTATGTTTTCAATTTTAATTATTCAGTCAACAAAATAACTTAATCTTTAGAAAAAAAAACCCTAGCTAGTTCAAAATCTCCATTCACGAATGAGAATCCCTCATCTGATTATACCAGAATTATACTACTCAAACATAATGAAGGTAAAATTAAAAGCAATAAAAGAAGACATGATAAATTAAAGCAAATCGACAATTGAATATAAACTTGAATTAAAACTTTGTATTGAAATAAGAATTGAAAACCAATTACAATAAAAGAAATAAAATACTATAAATAGTTCAACATAATTGAAAATAATGAAGACTTGTACTTGCAAACTAAAACTAAATAAAGAACAATGAAGGAGGAGGAGGAGGAATAACAGCCCTCTTGTAAAGAGCCCTAGGAGGAAAAACGTGTCCCCAAAGAGCTCCCATAGGTTGGTATTTATAGAAAAATGGGAGAGAGATATGACTGAATTTTAGAGATCCTCTTTTCTTTTTATGTCTAACTCTTATTTGTAGAAAATCTACAAAAATATCTCTAAAGAGATGACCAATATGGAGAGTCTTATTCTATACAAAATACTATCTATTTTTCCTCCAATAATCTTTAAGAACAAATGACCTAAAGAGTAGATAATAAATGTATGAGCACAGGGTCATTGCTGATTTATAACAGTGATGAACCGATAGAAAGTAGGTCTCGACCTATAGGTAAAAAAATATTTTGTTTCACAAGAACTGGTAGCTCTTCACAACTATTGATAGAACTGCTCTCTGTTTTGGACCTACTGGTAAGAGAATAATAAACTACTGGTAGAAAAGTTTCTCTTTCACTTCTACCGGTTGAAATTAACTGCTACTAGTACACAATTCAATTCTGCTCACTGTTGAACTAATAGAAGACCTATCGGCAGAACTGGTCTTTTTCCCCAATTCCCACAACCTAAAGCAAACCTTATTGTTACTTGCCTGCCATCTCTTTTCCTCTCTCTCTTCCTTTCTCTCTTTCTCCTCCCCCCCCCCCCCCCCCCAC
>CAUOFW020000914.1:172007-185823 GCA_963454935.2 Ilex paraguariensis
CCCCCCCCCCAAAAAAAAAAAAACCAATAGTCCTACAAACCAAAATAAACCTAACTATTGTCGATCGACCATCTCTTCTCTATTATCTTTCTCTCTCTCTCTTTCTCTCTGTATATATATATAATCTATATTTTGGCACAAAAAAATTTCTCCTACTATGCTGCAAGGGAGATTCTACTTGCGATCAATTATGTTGCAAAAAATAAATAAATTGATCTACTATATTTTTGTTGTAAAGAAATATTAGCAAAACTTGAGTGTAAAAATTTAATTAGTAATTTTACATCAGAAAAAGTCAGAAGAATTGTTTTTAAATAAAAGTAGTCATTTTTGAATATTTATAATATGTTTTTAAAAGGTCTTATTTAAAACTTTCTCTTAGGGCCCCATAATTTATCAAGTTGGTCCTGTGTTTGCTATGTTGTCTTCTCGACCAAACATTTTCTATGCATTTCAAATGGTCAGATGCCATCAAACTAGTCCTGGACATGCTCATTGGAAAGTGGTAAAGAGGATTTTTCGATAACTTTGTGGGAAGACTGATCTCGTTTTATGCTATCATGATGGAGATCTGTGACATAGATGATTAATGCATTCACCCTAGGAGGTGGAGTTTTTTCTTAGTTTAGAAAAAAGCACATTTGCATTACCATGTTCGTGATGGATTTAGAACATGTGGCTTGTTTAATAATATCCAAGAAGTTGTTTTCTTGAGGGGATTCCAATAGTGGCTAGATATTACATGCCATTTAGATGAGTTTGCACTTGTATATTGCAATAACACATTGGCTTTGGCATATGTGAGGGATCCCAAGTATCATTGAAAAACCAACACATCGACGTTCATTATCAGCTATCTCTAGATTAGATATATGATTGCACAAGGAAAGGTGGTCCCTGAAGCATATCTCTAATGGCAGTATGGCAGTGGATTCATTAATAACGCCTAGTGCTACAAATGTATTTTTTTACCACGTTAGGAGCATGGGACTGCATAGGATTTGATATGAATTGTTCTTGGAATGATTGTTGCATTATGTAAGTACACATCTTATAAAAATAGATGCTTCTTAAATGACTAGATTAAGATCCATATCACCGTTCTTTTATTCATTCAAATATGTCACACATATATTTGTAAGACAACGTCACAACATAAGTTTCCTACCGTATATGCTTAGAGTCGACTGATAGTAGGAGTGATGAATGAATCCCTACTTCGACGTTGTGTGAGACCATTGATTCTTATCCTACATATACTCTTACCAATTGGTGACTATGTCATGAACATTATGCCCCCAAAGTCAAACAGTCAAGTCTGGTTTGATTGGCATGAGGGATAGGGAAGATTTTTCTACGATACATCATGTTTTGTGACTCATTGCTTTAGTGACTTTAGTGCATTTATTTTTTCAATAAAGTCAAGAGTAAATTATGTGTAGCACCACTTATCTTGAGGGACTAAAGAAAGCTATATCATATGTAATCAAATTGTTTGGGGTACTACAAGATGCTTTCAAGTGATATGCTCCGTTAATTTAGTGTTAACTTAATAAAGTACTGCTTTTGTTGCACATGTTTCTCGTTGGGTTGCACATTAAATTTTCTATATCAATTTTAAACAGCATATTTTTTTTAACTTAATTAGATATTAGAATAATTTTTGTTGTGATTATCTGTGTGATTACACATGAATCAAAATTAGGTGTGGAAGGAAAGAAATTTTTAAACGTAGAGGGATCAAAATTTAATGTAATAACAATAGATGATAAGTCTAAATTATAGGTATTTAGGGAAAACATTGTCGTAAATGAATGTGGAACACCAAAAGACATTAGGATACATACTACGTTAGGAAGGAAGGAATTTGAGGTATTGGAGTGGCAAAACAATAAATTCACAAGATTGAACTATATTAGGAAGGAATATTTTTGGCAGAGGATTGTCGGGCGACGGCTTTGGGACTTCGCTCAATCAAAGTTGATGAATATTTAGGTAGAAGGGTCAGCTGGTTGACCGACTTAGAGCTTCAGTTGACAGACTCTAAAAGGCAGTCGACTGGGATCAAAAGGCAATCAACCAACTTAAGGTGGTTTACACTGTTTGTTCCACCTTCTTTTCATATTCGTATTCTAGGTATAAATACTATTTTCCTTTAATTTCCGCAGCATTTCAAAACTTATTCCAAGAACAAAATATTCATTTTAAAGAGAGAATTGAGAAGGCCAGTTACAGTTTCCAAGGTCTGAGGTTCATGTAGACTGTATAACAATCTTGGGGTATTTTTCCTATCAGATGTAGAATTTCTTTTCTTCTTCCTTATCAATGATGCATAACATGTTTATTTAGGATATCTTTTTTACATTTTGTTGATTATATCAAAGACCTATAGGTTATGGCATTACAGATGAAGAATAAATTAGGGTTTTGATGGTAATCATGCTTTATGTTTCATATGGTATAATTTTATGGATTATGACTATGAGCATTCATGAAACATTTACGTTGGATGTTTATATGATGAATATATTCATAATATTGGACTTTTGGATTGTGGATGGTAAATTGTGATTGTTATTGTCCTGATCTAGAAACTTGGATGCACTGCGTTGATGAAGATGGGTTTGTAGCCATTGTGGTCCTTGTGAGGATACACATAATTCCTGTAGATATATTTTGATTGGGATTGCAGATGTTGTGGTCCTTACAAGGATGGAGAGAATTCCTATAAATACTTGGGAGGCTTGTTTAATGGTATTAGATGTCATGGCTGCCATTGTGGTGTCATAGATTTTCAGTACTGGTTTCCAAGAACAGCAAAGTGTTCCCTAGGGTGGGAGAGCCCAAAGATTTGCTGAGAAGAGTTCATGCATTGGTTGGTCTATTGATTTAATATTAGTGTTGATTTATGTTGGATTCCAGAGCTTTTAGATTTATGTTTACTATACTTGTGCATTCTTATTGTATTGGGAAAACAAGCATGCTCATGATTTCTATTAAATGACATGTTTTCGATAGATATGTGTCAAAATTATTATGTTCATTTATTAAATGCCTATATATGTATTATTTTCCAAACCCTTGGTAAGGTTTGAGAAACATCATCCTACTAGACTAGTGTAACTCATTCCATTTATCATTTTTTACAGACTGATTAGGAGACTGGGGAGGTAGCTGAAAATTTCTACAAGAGGATTGGGTTTCTCATCTAGAGTGAGTATTTATCTTTCAAGGGTTGTGAGCGGAATTTTAGAATATATTTGGTTTCAAAGTTTCGTGGTATTAGTTTTACTTTTGTTGTACTGTTATTAGAGATTTTAGATTGTAAACTTAAATTTGGTTTTATGGATATGTGGATGTTTTGAGGAGATTTTGTTACAGTTAAATGATGTTATGGTTTGATTTATCGTTGGGGGATGAGTTTCTAGATATATGCTCACACATGATATGCTCTTACCTTTATGTTCACTACCTGTGATATTTTGTTTTAGTAAAGTTGTTGTGATTTATGGGAATTGGTATTTTATGTAAACCTAAATTATATGTTCTTCTTAAAGGTTTTCTCTAAGTGTAAACTCAGCTTCATTTTCATGGAATAATTTGATTAATTTATGATCACGTCATTTATTTTAAAGAAAAAAAAAGAATGTGACATGAATAGATAAGTGGAAAATATGTAATTAGAGAGATCTTATTGATAACTTTGCCTATGTGGACAAGCAAAAATGTTAGTATGGCATGGATTATTAGAATCCAATTGAGATCCACCCATATGGGCAAATGGATCCCAACCTGGGTGGTTGGAGGAAGTTACAAGAATAAACTACCCACGTAAGTGGAGGTCATCATATTACCCCATAATTGGGCTGGCTATTAGGAGGTTACTTTGATGGTTATCTCCACCTTGTGATGTCAATATAAAACTCTCTACAGAATTATGTATACAAGAAAGACATTCAAACTCCCTCTCCATATATTCTCACCCTCTTTACAATCTCATTGTCCTAATACCATAATCCCCTAGATTTGTGAGTGTGTAAATTCAAGAAAGGACTTCAGTTGCTGTTTGTTTAACCTAGTACGAGATTCGAGTGTGTATAGAATCTTGGAGGACTTCAAGTATGGCATCGTTTGGCTCAAAAATAACAATTCGATTTTATTTATGTTCAACAAGAGGTACTCTACAAACCCATAATGGGTTGTGATATTAAATATCAACACTATTAATAATATACTCATGGGGATTAGGAAGGGGAAGAGTTGCCATAGAGTGAGGGTCAGAATCAAACCCATGAGATTGGAGAAGGCAACAATGAAATTGTCTAATATTATGATGATACTAGGTAGCATAGATATCATTATGGGAGAAGTTGATTGTTGAAATGATGATAGTTTACTAGATGATAAATTTGATTTGCCCACCTAAAAGGTGTGTGACGCTTATATTGTACATGTGACAATTCTTTGAAGTGATACCTTTGTGCTACATATGTAGTGAAACACCCCCCCTAAAAAAGACATAAAGGAATTCGCAAAATTGTCTACATGTTTCTTCACTTATGAATTATTTCATAACTCTGTTTAGCTTAAGTTGAAGTTGTCAATTACAATGAGGTACTAGTGCAAATTGTTTAACTTCAAACATAGACACAAGATCAATGGCCTAATTTAGAGTTAGGTGGTCGTAGAACCATTGATGCTCTATTTTGAGGAGAGCGATAAAAAAGAAACAGGTCAACAGTTAATATTATGTTCTCTAAGTGTTTAATTAACCTAGCATAATCGGTTATTAGCCAAAGTATGGTTTTGAAATCCAATTGCTATTAGCTGTTAGCATCTTATAGTACCCAATAAATTTATGACACATGTCAACACCATGAGGAGAAAAATTGAAAGAGCTGACAGCTTACATGGTAATGGGGCCATATAGGGTCCAATAGGATGGGTACAAACAAAATTTCCTTGATTACCACAGTATTGTGACAACACCCACTGCTGCAAAATGTCGTGGTAGGCATCCAGTGTCGTGGCAACACTCTAGTGCTGCGGTAGGCTCCCTATACCATAGGAGGTGCCTAGTGCCATAAGAAGCATCAAACACTGCAAAAGAGCGGAATACATCCTCATCACATTAAAAGTGGCAAAATTGGCCCTTGACCAAGAACAGACAAGAGTGGCACTGTAAAGATCTAAGGGCAACCTTGGTGTGACTTACCTCCCCCACTGTAGAGATAAGGGATAAGGCTAGAATTTACAACTGGCGAAATTGATATCCTTAACATACTGGACATTATTGCTCAACTAGCCCAATAGACTAAGAGGAAGGGTTCAAACCTAGGGATAGGGCAATGCAGCTCTACTTAAGGGAGAACTGAATAGCAAGGGTAGACAAGCATGATTGTTGACCTCGGTCTAGGTTAGGGTCTCGAAGGTTTAGTCTTCTCGCGTAGGCCTACTAATGTATGGCTAACTGCCCAGTAAGATTTGCTAGACTGGTATCTAGAGGTACTCCTAAGGTAGATTGGGTTATTAGTTTAGATCAACATATGAGATAATGAGACATGTGGATTAGCGACTGAAGGGCTGAAACTATATGGGTTTCCTTTATCGAGAACCTTAAAGAAGGTCTCGAGGAAGGGTTCAGAGGGAATAGAGGAGCCTAGGTAGGAGCATGTTGGGGGTACTACATACATTACAGTATCGAGGTTATGGTCTCGCGATGACTAGTCACAATCATTAACCTTTGGAGCTCATTTTACCACAGCTATCGCGCCCCTCTCGGGTAGCCTAGCTGAGGCTGCATTGGGTGAAATGTCATATCTGCCTAATTAATGTTAGGATGTGTGGCTCCCAACTAGTGGCCACTGGTATGGCTATGGTCTAGGGAATTGTGGGTTGGTGCGAGTATTAGAGGGTTACGACAGGCAACCTTTGGGGCAGCCTAACTTGCCTGGACACTATGCTATAAATACCTATATTATTTGGCCACTACGAGAAATCCATGACTACCTGGCTGGTGAGAGCATTTACTCCCTCCACCTACCTTTGTCTAACTAGTTGGTCCATTAGCCTTCAATGGATCATTGACTCTAAGTGAGGAGCGATGGGGAGTTGGGATAGTATTGACTAGACCCAAAGATAGGGAGAAAAAATAACTCTATCATATAAACTAGATTTCAGATGCACTAATAATGGGATAGAGTATGAGGCATTGATCTTAGAGGTTCTCGCAACGTAGAGATTGGCCATACAAAGTATCTAAATTATGGGGATTAAAAACTTATCACCAAACAGGTAACCGGGAAGCATGGAATAAAGAAGCCCACACTTTCCCGATACAAGATAGAAGTGCAAAGGCTATCGAATGATTTCGATGAAGCCATAATAGAACACGTCCCACGGACTAGGAACAAGTTCCTGGATAAATTGGCCATTCGGCATCAAAGTTAGATATGGCAAATGAAGAGGGAACTATCCAAGTAAAAAGGCAGACATAGGCAAGTTCTATAACCACAATCATTCTAGCCACAAACGATGAGGATTGGAGAACCCCTATAGTAGAGCAGTTGTTAAAAAAGAACATGAGAAATCCCAGCCAAAAAGCTAAGTCAATTCACTATGATAAGCGGAATACTACATTTTCGCAGAGCCGAAATGGTCCTTCTAAGATGTCTCACCAAAAAAAGGACACAACAGACTAGTAGAGGTCCATTAGGAAATCTACTGGGATGTAGACATCATTTTGCGTGGGAGGTTCTAGAGGAAGGGATATTACTAGCCTAAAATGGCCAACAATGCCAAGGAAGTACAACTGAACTATCTCCAATGCCATGAACATCCAGAACCAAAGGAATGCATCGTCACGGAAGAAACAGGGGTTGGCACCAACTGTACATCAACTTTCTCCACGAAGGGTTACTTTCTAAGGGATAATAGTGTTGAAAAAATGTTCCAAAGAAGAGCCTCTAGGTTACTCTTGAACAACAATGAATTATACAGAAAGGGGCTTCAATGAAAAAAATTCTAAGGTGTCTAGCAGACAACGAAGTTTCTGAAGTGCTAAAAAAGTTATATGTTGCGGAACACCCAGAAGGGGGGAGGGGGCAAAGCTGTAATGTTGGACATAGGATACTATTGACTAAAGATTAAGGGAGAATGTATTGAGTATTTGCGAAGGTATGATGTCTATTTGAAGCATGGGGATCTCATCCACGCACCTATTGCGAACTTAAGGAAATTAGCGACCTCATAACCCTCCATACTTGGCTCATGAACCTCATGGGACCTATCAATCCCCCATTTCGGGGAAACATATGGATATTGACTGCAACTTAATTATTCATAAAATGGGTGGAGTCGGTCCCCCTAAAAAAGGGCTACAAGGATGGAAGTGTCCAAATTCTTGAAGGAAAACATCATTTGCAGGTTTGGGAATGGCAATGTCCATGAGTGGCTTTGCCACTAACCATTTTCTCTATTCGCTCTTGTAACCACTAAAACATTAAGGGCCAATTTCTCCATTACTTGGATAATTCTTTCACTTCTAAAACAATTCACTAACCCACTTCATACGTACTACTTGACCTCAAAAGTGGATAGCTAATAAAGTGGTTCTCTCTAATTTTTTCAATTCTTGAACAGTTGCCAATGGCATTATGGATCTACTGGACCTCGAAGAGGAAACCTATTAACATGACTCCTTATTCACTGGTCTATGACGAGAAAGTAGTACTCCCCACGAAAATAATGGTACCCCTCTGCAAGGTTGGTGGTCAGATCCAAGGTGACCTCACAAGTGAGACACACATCACTAGAAGCACTCGATAAGCATCAAGATGGGGCAAGAGAACACTTGGAGAAATATCAATATCACCGTAGAATGTCCAAAGCTTATTACTCGACAGTGAGGCCAAGGACCTTTCAACAAGGTGACTTGATGCTAAAATCGGTTCCAAGTGTTATGTGTGGTCTATCTATTCCTAAGTTCACCGCCAAGTGGGAGGAACCTTTCGAGGTCCGCAAGGTTGAGGACAGTGGGTACTACAAAATCGGGCACATCGAGTTGGAGAAAATAATGCAGAAATTCAATGCCAATTGGTTGAAACTATACTACGCCTAAAAGATATGAATGAAAACATTCGTAGACAACATGTAAATGGTTTTTGTTGATAGAAATGTAAACATCAATTCATATAGATCTGAAAATGTCTTTTTGTAACATTTTGTGGTACAAGAAATATATACATGAAATAATGAAAAACTACAAGAATTCTTGAACAAATTGGACATCTATGTCAAAATCCCCAAAAACCTCTACAGCTTGCTCGCAGTCCATAAGCAATCGCTTGTTCCAAAGTATCTCATTCCGTCTCAAACCACTACACACTCATAACCCATCTGCATATGACCAATCTGCCTCTATAGGTCCTCCCGTTCACTCAATATGCAGACTGTACAATGTGGTCCACTAAGATTGGAATAATAACCCCAAAGGTCAACAGATCAAGAACTACACTCTCCAAGTTAAGAAGATCGTTCGGCCTAAGCTTCTTCATATACTGGTTCTGACAAGTATACATCACTACTTCTAGAACGTCTAAGGTGAAAGTCTACCATGCCTCTTGCATGCTGATAAGCAATAGAATATCATAGGGAAATGCTACAACAACTTTCCCAGAATAATGGGTAGATTGGCTCATTCGCCGCGGGTACGTAGTAATGAGGATACTCGAAAAAATTATCAACATCACCACAAAGGAAAGGGGGTGGTACCACTTCTCAGGCAGAGCAATTGGGCTCGTGTGAGTATGACAAGAATCAACCATATGGTAAGAAAGTGGGAAGAAAATGGTATGGTAAGGAGGTGTTGCGGCAAAAGACTTGAAAGAAAAGGGCAAGGGTCGTGCAAAGAATGGGAGAATGATAGAAGAAAGGAAAGTGGGAAGTGGGAAAAGTGAGTGGTGAAGGCCTTAATTAATAGGCAAAAGGAGGGGGTAAGAATCCGACACAGGCACGGTAGCCAAGGTACACACAAAACCCAAGGAGTTGCGGCAGTCGACGTTGGCACAAGGCTTGGAAGGCAAAAAAAGTCAACATGCCAGTCAACACACTGGTCAACTAGTAATCAATGTGCCTGTATCAGACAGTTGTCTAGTCAGCAATCCTGCCCAATCAACGAGTCAGTGCCTAGTCAACTAGTAAGGGTGTTCAACCGCTTTGACCAATCAACGTGTTAGTAAGAAATGCCTAGTCAGCAGCCCACATCATCACCACGTTGACTAGTCAATGTTCCACATGGGTAGCGGCTGACTAGTCAATGCCCCAAAAAAAAAAACTTATTGGAAGAGGAATTAGAATGCAAAGACAGCTATTGTTTTTTTTGAGGTTGAATGCCAGTCGAAATTTTTGAGATTCTAGTTGACTGCGGTTTTCGAGGCAGGCTACGGCTGGCAATTTTTTGAGGCTGAATAATAGTTGCAGTTTTTGAGAAAATAATGGGTCATTTTAAGTGTAGTCACAATGCTACACCGAAGGACGAAAGCTATCAAGTATTATGGTCAGAAACACATAAAGACTATGGAGTGGATATGTAGGACACTTCCCACAACCTAGCGCACACAAGCAACAAATTTAGTACCCAATAAATTTAGGACACATGTCCACACCATTAAAGGATCAATGGAAAGAGATGACAACTTACATGGCAGTGGGGTCCAACAGGATGGGTATAGACAACACTGTCGCTGCAGGCACCATAGTGTCATCATAGGCATCCAGTGCCGTAACAGACATCTAGTGTCGCGACAGGCATCCAGTGTCATGATAGAACCCTAGTGTAGTGACAACACCCCAATGTCGCATCTCTCCCCAGGGGATGCATCTGGGTTGTGTTTGGAAAAACATTATATCCACCTAATTAATGTTGGGACATGTGGCTCGCAGTTAGCATCCACTGGTATCGCTACAGTTGAGGCAGTTGTGACTTGACGTGAGTGTCAAAGGTCGCTGTTGGCCCTGTACTATAAACATCCACATTACTTGCCATTTGCGAGAGATTCATGACTAATTGGCTGGTGAGAGCATTTACCTCCTTCACCTACCTCTATCTAACTGGTTGGTCTCTTTATTAATAGGTTGTTTGAGTTTCTTCCATCCCATCTATTTATCCTACTCATCCCTTTAGATTATCCAAGTTGAGCTATAATAGAAAAAGATCAGTAGTTAAGATTATGTTCTCTAAGTATTTAATTAACTCAGCATAATCGATTATTAGCCAAAGGTATTGAAATCCAATTGTTATTTGCTGTTAGGATCCCAATCAGTAAGTTTGAAGATGGGAAACAAGGGCTAAAGCTGTCGGCATAAACATGACACCCATCAGTTTAAGCGCTTTAGTGTGTTTATTTAAGTCAAAGAATAGGTAATTACTCATATAAACTACCCAAAAGCACATGAAGGAATCATACCCATTCCATGCGCATCTTGTACGATTTCCGTGTTAAACAATCACAAAAGTCATATTTACAATTTCTTTGTTAAACAATCACAACGGCCAGCTTAGAAGAATCTCTCTCTCCGTCTCTCTCCTTCCTTATCATTTCTTACCACCTTTGGCTCTACTTTAATTAATCTGGTTAAAGCGTATAGGACACTTGTGAAAATTTTAAAATTATTTAGAATTTGGCCCTTTTAAGAGTTGGTCAAAAAAATCAAAGGTAAATCTATATAGATATCGATATACTAAAATTGGAGTCAATTATGATCCAATATACTCCCTCCTTTCCTAAATATCTGTCGTTTAAAGTTTTTGCACAGGGATTAAGAAAGCTATTAAATATCTCTAATATGAGTAAAAAACAATTACACAAGATTAAAATACCCTTATTCAATATGCATTGAGAAGGAAAGTAATATGAAAGACACTTAGCCTCTACCTAATCTAATGCATTGAAAAGTTAAGGGTAAATTTGAAAGAAAAAATATTAATTATGCTTTGGTTTCATAAAACTACAGTTATTATAGAACAAAAAAAATTGTGTAAAACGACAGATATTTAGGAACGGATGGAGTAGTTTATATATTCATGCATGCACAAATATATGCATATACACTAATTAAAATTGAGTGATTATTTAACGGTATTGTATTGAAATTGAAACATAATTTGTTAAATTTAGCTCTCGTTTAATTATTTCGATCAGATCGACTTTATATTTTTTAAAAAAATTCGAATATGAACTATAAAAAATAAGTTTGTTAGATATTCAGATCTAATTCGAATTTACTTTTTCAAATCAGGTTCGGATTAATTGAAATCCTATTCAAACTCGACCCTTGACAAGCCTCCTAATTAACTATTGGTTTGTGAGGCGCAACCAAAGGGCAGAGCCAGTATTAGCCCGAGGGGGGCACTGGCCACCCTAAAATTGTTTTTCTCATTAGCTATGCATTATGTGATCATGTTAATTTAGTGTGTGCCCCCTCGTGACAGTGGTACCCACCAACACCCATGTGAGCATAAGCCATTTATACTATTAACATCAGTTATAGCCAATGTAATATGTTTTTCTCTAGGAATATTTTATTTGTAAAATTAGAAATAGATTGTATTTGCTTGTAACAAATTTTCAAGTCTTCCTTTAGTAGCAGATATTTTTATTGATCATCAATACTCTATTTCAACAATTTCTCCCTTCTGTCTTTCGACAAATCTTTGATCAGTTGTGAATATTGTTTGGTACTTTATTTTGAATGGCCAATTATAAAGTGTTTTAAAATACTCTAATTTTCATAAAAACTAGCAATTAGTCAATTTTTTTTTATTTTTTTTACTGCATATGCCATCCTTATGATTTGTTGGCCTTTTGTTTTTAATAAATTTCTAAATAACAAATATAATATAATTAAGTATCAATGCAATATACTTATTTTACCAATCATGATAAAAAATATTAAAAATCCGATATAGTGTCTGGTGTCCACCCAAAAATAATTTTGTTAGCTTCGCCCCTAAGCGCAACGAGTGTTAATGATTGTTGTTTAACTGTTTTCTTCAATATAATGGTTGCTCTTACAGTAAAAAAACTCCTAGCTCCGCCCCTAGGTCTAACCGTTAATTATTAATATAGTTAAGTCCAAATGCGTTTATTTTGTGTCAATTACATAGTAAACTAGGGGTAATCCGTATCTGAAAACATGATGAAATGTGATGATGCACAAAAATGGTTTTGTACACCACCTGTCAAGTATAGATAATAAATGCAATGAAATCAACGAGAAAATTAAAGAAGACACAATTTATAGTGGTTCGGTCAATTCGACCTACGTCCACTCTTCAATGGCTTCNTACAGTTATTATAGAACAAAAAAAATTGTGTAAAACGACAGATATTTAGGAACGGATGGAGTAGTTTATATATTCATGCATGCACAAATATATGCATATACACTAATTAAAATTGAGTGATTATTTAACGGTATTGTATTGAAATTGAAACATAATTTGTTAAATTTAGCTCTCGTTTAATTATTTCGATCAGATCGACTTTATATTTTTTAAAAAAATTCGAATATGAACTATAAAAAATAAGTTTGTTAGATATTCAGATCTAATTCGAATTTACTTTTTCAAATCAGGTTCGGATTAATTGAAATCCTATTCAAACTCGACCCTTGACAAGCCTCCTAATTAACTATTGGTTTGTGAGGCGCAACCAAAGGGCAGAGCCAGTATTAGCCCGAGGGGGGCACTGGCCACCCTAAAATTGTTTTTCTCATTAGCTATGCATTATGTGATCATGTTAATTTAGTGTGTGCCCCCTCGTGACAGTGGTACCCACCAACACCCATGTGAGCATAAGCCATTTATACTATTAACATCAGTTATAGCCAATGTAATATGTTTTTCTCTAGGAATATTTTATTTGTAAAATTAGAAATAGATTGTATTTGCTTGTAACAAATTTTCAAGTCTTCCTTTAGTAGCAGATATTTTTATTGATCATCAATACTCTATTTCAACAATTTCTCCCTTCTGTCTTTCGACAAATCTTTGATCAGTTGTGAATATTGTTTGGTACTTTATTTTGAATGGCCAATTATAAAGTGTTTTAAAATACTCTAATTTTCATAAAAACTAGCAATTAGTCAATTTTTTTTTATTTTTTTTACTGCATATGCCATCCTTATGATTTGTTGGCCTTTTGTTTTTAATAAATTTCTAAATAACAAATATAATATAATTAAGTATCAATGCAATATACTTATTTTACCAATCATGATAAAAAATATTAAAAATCCGATATAGTGTCTGGTGTCCACCCAAAAATAATTTTGTTAGCTTCGCCCCTAAGCGCAACGAGTGTTAATGATTGTTGTTTAACTGTTTTCTTCAATATAATGGTTGCTCTTACAGTAAAAAAACTCCTAGCTCCGCCCCTAGGTCTAACCGTTAATTATTAATATAGTTAAGTCCAAATGCGTTTA
This sequence comes from Ilex paraguariensis, assembly GCA_963454935.2. NCBI lineage: Eukaryota > Viridiplantae > Streptophyta > Magnoliopsida > Aquifoliales > Aquifoliaceae > Ilex > Ilex paraguariensis. Next base: position 185,493 of record CAUOFW020000914.1, read on the forward strand.
TTTTGTGTCAATTACATAGTAAACTAGGGGTAATCCGTATCTGAAAACATGATGAAATGTGATGATGCACAAAAATGGTTTTGTACACCACCTGTCAAGTATAGATAATAAATGCAATGAAATCAACGAGAAAATTAAAGAAGACACAATTTATAGTGGTTCGGTCAATTCGACCTACGTCCACTCTTCAATGGCTTCAGTCGCCGGGTATTTTATTGATTCAAAGGTATGGAGAACAAAGATACAAGCTTTGAGAGGGGGAATGGAGAATCAGAGAAAAACAATAATCTCCGGTAGTCGGTTCGTCTTCTGAAAGTCTCTGATGGAGCAT
>CAUOFW020000914.1:193553-269605 GCA_963454935.2 Ilex paraguariensis
TTGAACTTCTGAGGGAGGGGGTAGTTCGCTACATCAGATTTGAAAGGGGTATCAGTACGCCTTACCAGGTGGTCAACAGTCTCGGGTCCCTGGGCCTTCATGGCGTTGAAGACATCACCGAGTTGATTTTGTACCTCCTTTATTTTCTCGTCCCAAAGATTGGGGGCTCCTCTGGAATGATCATGGAAGTGGCTTCCATGCCCCATGTTTTGGTTTTCGCCCTCATCCTCCTGGAGATAAGGGTCCTCTTCCTGGAAAGCAAGGGGAGGGGGAGGTGCAGCTCCCTCATGTTGGGCTTCCTGAAGTGGGGTGCCCAATGGGGCACCCGGGCGTGGAGCAACAGGGCGTGGTGCTCCTTGATGCCCAGGATGTGGAGCTCCTTGTGGTGCTCTATGTTGTGCACCTCTGTGGGGCCCTCCATGTTGTGCACCTCCATGTGGTGCTCCACGTTGGGGTCCTCCATGTTGTGCACCTCCATGTGGTGCTCCTCCTTGGGGTCCTCCATGTTGTGCACCTCCGTGTGGTGCTCCTCCTTGTCCAGCAAGTATGAGTTGCAGTAACTGTTGGTTTTGAGCAACCAGTTGCTGCATGGTCTCCAATATTTGTTGGAGATTCGGGGCTAAAGTATCCGGAACAGGGTTGATAGGCGGGGGAGCAACCTCCTCCTCTCGTGGAGGATTGTCTTCGTGTTGGTTCATGGATCGAGTAGTGATCGCCATTAGTTAATGGACGTAATGTTCAGGAGTGAGAATTTTGTCGTTTCCCACAGACGGCGCCAAACTGATGATGCACAAAAATGGTTTTGCACACCACCTGTCAAGTATAGATAATAAATGCAATGAAATCAATGAGAAAATTAAAGAAGACACAATTTATAGTGGTTCGGTCAATTCGACCTACGTCCACTCTTCAATGGCTTCAGTCGCCGGGTATTTTATTGATTCAAAGGTATGGAGAATGGAGATACAAGCTTTGAGAGGGGGAATGGAGAATCAAAGAAAATAATAATCTCCGGTAGTCGGTTCGTCTTCTGTAAGTCTCTGATGGAGCATGTGTCCCTTTCTCTCTCAGATTAGAGCCATTTTATAGTAGATAAGAGATCATTCTTGTGGAGATCATAACATATCCTCAAGGCTTCTTTATCGCAGCTTAGAGATTATCTTCGGTGGAGATCACGACTTATTCTCAACGGGAGGAAGAGTTTGGGGAACTCTTGAAGGAAACGTGGTCAAAGATTGGACCGTTGATAAGCTTCCCGTGCTCTCCTTTTGGTGACGTGCTAAGCAAGAAGTCCAACCGTGCTCTCCTCTTGGTGACGTGCTAAGCAAGAAGTCCAACCGTGCTCTCCTCTTGGTGACGTGCTAAGCAAGAAGTCCAACCGGCCTTGGGCTCCCTAAGGCGGTGTAGATAAACTTCCCGTGCTCTCCTCTTGGTCTAGCCGGCCTTGGTCTGTCTTGGACTTGGTGGGTTCAGGATGAGGTTGGGCTCCTCAACCGGGGTTGGGCTTTTAATAAATAATTGGACTACTTGGGCTTAACCCATCAAAATGTAAATGATTTTAAGAGAAATATTAATAAACATTGAATGAGTCTATTTAAGATCGTCATATAAATTTATTAAAATATATCTTATTTTATATTATATATTCATTGATCTTATCCAGAATTGTTAGGCATACGTATCTGTTGAGTTGGTGTCCTTCAGTTGAGAGGGTCCGAATTGGGTGATGATGGAGCATCCTCCACCTGTCGCCGTAGACCAATACCTTTTGTGAGAAAGTGTAAGCAGCAATGCAGCCACTCCTATTTCTGTCGGTAACCAATACGAGAACTTTATAAACTCCACCCTACCCGCATATTGATCGATCCTTCAAGTTAGCTACATTTTCTGAATTCCTTGAAAATGAATGGTTGTAACAGCTTTGCAAACGTACACGACTGTGTTGTTTGGAAGCAGTATAAATATATGAATGTAACAAGAGAGAAAAAGAGCAGCTACATAGTTCAGTCCAAGAAGAAACCCCAGCTTCAAATGTTTGCCTCAATTCCCAAACGTCAACACAGAAAATATGGTAATTCTCTTGTCACCTTACCAGGTAAAGTAAGCATGTTTTACTTGCAGGCATGGGACTTCTACCATGCTCATATCTCTGTATATGTATGCTATATATATGGGTAGGATTATAGTACAGAAGAGTTAACGTTTGAAAATATATTAGAAGTTCGTACAAAATAAATATAAGATTATAACTCAATTTTATGGTACTACAACAGACCATACTCATATTTTTGCGTGTGTGTGCGCTTTTATTTTTGTTGAGAAAAAAATGGGAGGGGTAAAAAAGAGCGTTCAGCGGTCATCCCGTTAAGCTCTTATTGGTGGGATTATAAGGCTCTTGACTGCGCCTAGAACACTTCTCAGGACAAAACCTAACTAGACTAATATAACGGTCAATCACCGAACTCTAATGGAGATTCCAGAACTCGAACTCTCAATTTCTGAGCGAAGAGTAAAGTCGATACCACCACTAGACCATCCTAGTCAGTGGTGTATGTGTGTTATATATATGTGGGTAGGATACAATGCAAAAATTTATTATTTGGTATTGTATTAAAAGTTAGTACAAAATAAATATAAGATTATGATTCAATTTGACAAGACTACAACAAAATGAGAATATTGGAAATCGATTAATATTCAATCCCAGGTTTTTTAATCATAATTAGATCCTATTGAATCTTAAGTTTGTAGCTGATTTTTTTTTAAAAATATTATTTAAATTTAATTTAGGGATTTAATCAACTACAACTATTAAATTAAAAATAAGATTCATTTAACAATGAAACTTACAAAAAATTTAGTGGCGATATTAAACTTAGTCTTTGATTAAAGGTGTGCTTGTTAATCCAAATTTAACACTTAAAATGAATGAATTCAGGACTTATTAATTAAGCATATTTAATAACTTAAATTTAAACTATCTTAATATATTAAGTATTCCATAAAAATAGATTATAATATTAAGTAGGAGATCACTTACTTAATTCTGAAAGTTGAAAGCGCTCAACAAAATTATTTTTAATAATATTTACAATATGATAATTATACCCAAAATATTTTACAATGATATTAAAACTTTAATTAGTCTTCTCTTCAGAACGCCTAACCTATATATTCTCTTTGTCGATTTTTTTTTTTTTCCTTTCCCTTGTCTTCTGTAACAAAAATATACATACATAATTATAATTACACACACAAATACACTCATTGCACAAACACAGTTACACATAGACACTACACACAAGCATAGTTACACACATAGACTGCACACACACACATATTATTAATAAAATCTAATTTATTATATTTTTTAATATTATTTGATTATTTATTAGTTATTGTTATTTTTTTTATCAAATGTTAATGTTTACTTATTGTGTTATTCAGATGTTATTTATTTATTTATTTTGATCAAATATTTGTTAAATGTAGAGTACAATATAATAATAATGATTATGATTTATGTTATGACATATTTTATAAATATTTTTAAATTAAAGAGTGAAAGGTTAAAACTGAAAATTAATTTATTTTCAGACAGCATCTCTGAGTAAGTATAAAACAGTTTAGTCCAATTCAGTACTTAAATTTCAGTGGATATCAAATAATCCACAAATTTAACATTCAATTTTCATTTTTTAGATTCTAACTTTTAATTTTATCAAACATCACCTAAGCTGCTCCCTTTTTAATCGTCACTGACTCCTATTTATTTATTGACCCACAACATATGCCTGGTGTGTGATGCATGAAAGTGTATACATTGAGACTACTTGTACGAAGAGACGTTGAGTACTGATTGGCAGGCTGGTCTGAGAGAGGTGTCAATTTTTTACGAGAACACGAACCCGAATTCGAATCGAACCTGATATGAACTTGAAAATAAGACGGTTAATTAACACGAGTAATAAATAGATCAAATTAAAATTTGACATGAATAACACGATTAATGAGTACAGTAAATAAAAAATAATTATTTAATGAGAATTGTAGATATAAAATAAGAATTTTATAATTTTTTAAATAATATTATATTAGTTATTGTCAAATTAAATAATTTTTTATTAACATGAATATTGAAACAAATCCGACATATGCCGAATGTAATACAATACGAAAATAATACGACACAAAATTGATACGACGTGACAGAATTGGCACCCCTACTCAAGAGACCGTAGTATATATATGGCAATGTGACACGTGAAAGAAGAGAAATCTGTGGTCCCCTCCAACTGTTTTGGGTTAAGACGCGTGGAAAAAGTTTGGCATGAAAGCTGTCTTTGTCACTCTCCTTCCTAAGCGTTCTAGTTTAGCACAATTGGTTATAGGGTTCCAAAGAATACCTAATTAAATTTATTTGACAAAAAATATATATAATAAAATGTGAGTTAAAAAGATATAAATGTCCATTTTATGATCATTTAATTTAAAATTTCTTATTTATAATGCACCTTGATTCATGTGTATTTGTTAATATATATAAATACGTATTTAATACAATTTTAGTCATGTGTATTTGTTAATACATATATATATATGTATATATTATATTCGTATATACATATATACGAATATAATATATTTGTATATATATATATATATATATATATATATATTGTTAAATCTCTTATTTAAATTTTGAATTATCTTTAATGCACCTTGATTCAAGCGTTTGTTTTTTTTTGGAAAATAGTTTTATTTTTAAATTAATTTAATATCCAAATAATGTAATAGTATAATAATAACAGTGTAACAAAAACACTGTAACAAATACACTGTAACAAAAACAGTGTTCAGTAGTTTTGTATATTTGGTAACAAATTTAAAACAGAGATGAACTATTTTGAATGAAATTATATGGAACTATATGTTTGACAAAATGTAATAGTATAATTTTTTGTGTAAATAACTTCTTACACTATTATTGTTATACTGTTACACTGTTATTGTTACATTGTTACACTTTTATTGTTACACTGTTACTGTTACACTATTACACTATTCGAATATTAAATTAATTTGAAAATAAAACCACTTTCTAAAAAAAAATGCATAAATTAAGGTGCATTAAAAGATAATTCAAAATTTAGATAAGAGATTTAACAACAAGTATATACATACATACATATATACATAAGTATTTATATATATATATATATATATATATATATATATATATATGTATATATATAAAAACGTATATAAATATATATAAAAATATGTATTTATGTATATATCAAAACGTGTATATATATATATATTTATTTATTTATTTATTTATATATGTATTAAAGTTCTCCCATAAAACTAAAAGATGTTTAATGCACCACTTTCTAAAGAAAAATGGTGCATTAAATACACATAGATTAATAGAGGGCAAAAATGTCACAATAAAAATAGATAAATTCAAATTATGTATTTGGATATAAATAAGTATCAAAATTAAGTACTTAATAACTCTATATTTTTTAGTGTGTATTTTTTGCCAAATAAATCTAATTTGGTGTACCCCTTACAATTTACNATTTAATACACCACTTTTAAAAGAAAAGTGGTGCATTAAATACACATGGATTAATGGAGGGCAAAAATATCACAATAAAAATAGATAAATTTAAATTATGTATTTGGATACAAATAAGTATCAAAATTAAGTACTTAATAATTCTATTNTGGAGGGCAAAAATATCACAATAAAAATAGATAAATTTAAATTATGTATTTGGATACAAATAAGTATCAAAATTAACTAATTAATAACCCTACATTTTTTAGTGTATACTTTTTATCAAATAAGTCTAATTTGGTGTACCCATTTACAATTTACCCTTGGTTATTTAGGTCCTTGACTGGGCCGGCTCAAGTATCAACCTTGCATTTGTTATTGAGAAAATTTCAGCTACACCCTCCTAGTTTATTATATTTTTAAGAATACTTCTTCTATTATAAAAAACATCACTGACACCACTTCTAGTTTAATTTAAACATCACTAACACCCCTTACCATTAAATTACAATTTCTAACCAAAAACAAATCATCTAAAATACCAAAAATACCCTTAAATAAACCTCAAATAATTTTCCTACATAAATTGTTATTAAAATTCGATGTTTTAAAATTTTTAAAAAAAAATCGCAAATAACAATTTTAGTAAATAATTTGTTAGTAAATACTAATTTTTTATTTAGTAATTCATAAATTTTAAAAAAAAATTGAGTCGATTAAAATTCTCTTTCGAGTCGATTAAAATTTGTATTTTTTTTCTTTATTAAAATTCGTGTCAATTAAAATTTAATTTATTAAAATTTATATATTTTATTTATTAAAATTTGGGCTGATTAAAATTTAATACAAATTGATTAAAATTTGATTTGAGTCGATTAAAAATAATTTTTAATTGGCTCAAATAAAATTTTAACTAGCCCAAATTTAATATGTAAAAAAATATAATTTTTAATTGGCTTAAACTTTAATATGTAAAAAATTAAATTTTAATTAGCTTGAATCGAATTTTAATCGGGTCAAATTTTAATACTTAAAAAAAATTAGAAAACATAGAGGGTCTCATTGAAGATATACTTATCTAGAGGTAGTCTTATTGAAGATATGCTTATCTAGAGGGGGTGTGGATGAAGTTTGTCCTCAAATATATCATGGACAATTTATTAAAATTGCATTCTAGTTAATATTTTTAATCTAACAGGTGGTGTTATTGAATATTCAGAAAATAGAGGGGGTGTCCTTGAAGATATGATAAACTACAGAGGGTGTGATTGAAATTTTCCCTTTATTATTTGAATTCGACTAGACTTGAGTATTAGACTTGTATTTATTATTTGACTTCGAGTCGATTCGATTATTAGCCTTGTCTTTATTATTTGGCTTGGGGCAGTGTTAATATTAAATTTTAATGATTTATAATGGTTTCAATCACATGTTTTTTAAGATATTTTATTAAATTATGTCAACGCAAAATTTACTTATATAAGATAAAGAAGAATCTCGCTTAACTTAATAATATGATAATAGCAATCTAAATAACAAATTGATTGGTAGATAATGTATTACTTCGTCACTTGCCCAAGTAATTCAAAGGTTTGAGGTTAGATTTAGAGCAAATGTTAACTTAGATGTCTTAAATTCAATTTTACTTGGTGCCTTTTAGGTTTGACATATATCTATGGTGGCATGGCGGTAACGGGATACAAAGAAATCATTGTTTCTTCGTTTATAGAACACATACACACCTGAATCCATGTGAAGAATTAGAGAAATTTTCTAAAAAGATGTATTATTGAATTGATTAATTAGAACTTCTATCTAATATTACAGTTTGAAAGTTGAATTCCCAATTTAAAAAAGCACAGCAGCTGTCAAAATTGATCTAATCTTTTATCTACTTCGATTCAATTGTACAAAATTTATCCGAATATTTTTTTTTCAAATCAAAACATCATCTTTTCTGCACAGCCCCAAATATACAACTTAATCAATGCACTTTCAATGTCAAACAATTTCATCAATCAACACTCACTTCTCTCTTTTTTCTCTTCATTTTAATTTTAAATTACTTAATTAAAAAAGTCAAACTTCTATTTAAAAATAAAATGAAAAATTAACTTTAAACTTTAATTTGAGAATGGCCGGAGAGAATATGAAACTTGAAATGAATGAATTAGAAGATATTTGAAGAGATGCATATGAGAGCTCTAAAATTTCAAAAAGAGAGGGGTAAGATCGTTCATGACAAATCCATGTAAGAAAATCATTTGAGCCCGGACAAAAAGTGCTTTTATATAATTCTCGTCTTTCGATCTTTCAAGGAAAATTCTGATCCCGTTGGAATGACCTCTATCTTATCAAGGTGGCCTACCCCAATGGAGCTGTGGAATTCACAAACCCCGAGGATAGCAGGACATTCAAGGTCAATGACCAAAGACATAAGTCATTCTTTGAGGGGTTTGAAGATCAAAGGATGGAGGAAGAATTGGTGGATCCGATTTATCCGGACTTGTTGGAGGATTAACTTTTCTATGGTTTTTAGTGTACAATCGTCTTTACTTACCTTATCTGTTTCTGTTTACTTATGTCATCTTTGCATATAGTGTTGTTTTCTTAGTTGCAAATATTGATGTTTTTTGTCAAAGCTCAAGTACGAGGTGTTCTCTAACCATATTCATCTTTTTACAGTCCTTCATTGCATATCATTTTTTATTTTTTTTTTTGCATTGAGGACAATGCATGTATCAAGTTGGGGGTGTGGTGCACCATTTGTATGATACACCAATGTTTGTGCAAATTTTTGTTGATAATACTAATTTTTGTGGTGAACATTCACCTTTCACATACCCTACAGATTTTTGTTACAATAGTTGTTTATTATGTGAAAATTTTTGAAAAATATATGAATGTTGATCTGTATTCCCTTATTTAGAGTGCTATGGGTTTGTTGATATATTGATCTTTGTATTGAACCTTGAACACATGAGCATATTATAGAAGTTCATCCTATGAGTATCACATATGTATCTATTTTTGAACTCAGCCGTATGTGCACCTTGAATGTGTAATTTTGACAATTTACGAATTTAATTCATATTTTACTGCTTGACATGAATAGTGGAGATGAGTAAGGACCCATGAGCTTTAGTGTCAATCCTTGTTGGAGGAAACTTACATTTACTTAAGGAACAATTTTTCAAATTTCAAATTTGTTCAATAATCTCATTATGCTTGTTTTGGTTAAGTGTATTTGGGTAGTGGATTGAATTTGTCTTGAAATGCAACATGCTCCCCCATGCCCATCTAGAAAGGATCTTAGACCATATTTGATTTACTTTGAACCTTAGCCTTTTTCTTTTGAAAGTTTGTCCCTAGTGCTATGATTGAGCCTTAATTGCAAAGTCGTTTCCATACCACTCATTTTACCAAGCCAGTGCAAAATGATAAAAATTTACCTCACCTTGGTTGTTCCTAGACCTGGATATGAGTGATCATAAAAGAGAAGGAAGTATGGTGTGGAAACTCAAACAAAAGGAATGAATGAGGTTGAAATTCAAAGATTTGAACGAAAAAAGAATGAAAATCCAAGAAACGGAGAAAAAAGGGGAAAAAGAAAGACAAAATAAAAGGAAAATGTTAAGGACAAGAGAGAAAAAGAAACAAAAAGTGTGGGGATGGTGTTAAACTAAAAAATCCCATGAAAAGGGAGATGTTTTGAAACAAAAGTCATTCACTCGGAACAACCCTTTTTGTGATCCGCTATCATTTGTTCATTTACCTAGATATCACCCCTAACGCCTCATTACAACCCGTGATAGTCCTAAATGATCTAGAGAAGCATGGGAGGATGCATATTTTTAAAGAAAAGAGAAGTTGGTTTTGCTATCTAATGCCCTAGCATTCCCTTCATGAGATTATACTAAGGTTGTTTCATTTTCATGCATGACCTTCATTTTTGGATTATATATGAGCATACATCATTTTGTGCACAAGATTATATCTCACATGTACACATGAAGAGCATACCAGGATAACTAGAGTGTGATTCATTATTAAGAGAGACCTTTGGTGAGTTTTGCATTGAAGTTGAATTTGGCTAGCCAATCGAATTTGAATTATGTTGTGTACATGCTTAAATTACATGTCCATTTCCAATTCACAGTTTGGGTGTTCAATTTGGTAGTTAAATGTAGAAATCTATACCTTTTGTTTTGAAAGCATCAAGATTGTAAATCATATTGCAATTTCGGTAATCACTTGAGGCATGATGGTTCAAATTGTGATTTACAAGTGTAACACATGTTTTGGTGGAGTAAAGGACATAAATAAAGTACTAGAATGTGTAGGAGTTGAAGTGAAGTGGAGAGCACATGTTTTTTCAAAATAAGTGAAAACCTACTGGTAGTTTTGTACATAAAACTACCGATAGGTTTTGCACACTGGTCCTGAACCTACCAAAAACTACCTGTACTTTTTGCTCACTGGAGTAAAACCTACAGGTAGGTTTGGCATCGATTAAGGGTTTTAATCAAATTTTTTCGAGAGAACTGTTCATTGTTTCCCTAAGTTACAAACCCTAAGACACTTCTCTATCCCTCCAAGCATCTCTAAGCCTAAAAATCCCTCACCCATTACCTTAATCTCTCATCTCTCACTACTAGGTTTGTTGATTGAGTGGTTTTTAGTGAAGATTTGGGGGTTTCTACATTTAAACCCTAAGTTTGCCAAATTTTAACCCAAGCCTTAACCTCTTTAAATCTTTTCAAAAGTTCCAAAATCTTTACAATGGCTCGCACAGGGAGGATCATCCGTGATGTTGTGGACCCGATTGAGGGGTTATTTTTGGCTGTTTTGTCACTCTTGGTGTGTGGGGCACTATTGCTTTGCATGGCCTGCACCAAGCGCATCGGGCCAAGTTCTCCTCAATAGGAGGGAGCTAGTGCCTGCAAGAGAAGTAGAGAGGGGTCGAGTGTAGACCGGAGTGAGCAAAGGAAGAAGGTGAGGAACGACACTCGCTACCAAAGCAACGAGGAAAAGAAACGTAATTTGTGAACTGTTTGTGGATCGGATCTCCTTGGGCCTGAACAACGAGGTTGTGAGGATCATTGAGGCCCGTGAGATTGAGATCTGGTTTGAGCCCGTGAGAGGGTTCAATTTGGTGCTATTCCAAAAATTGAGGGCGGTGGACGAGGACGTGGAGATTTTGAGAACTAATGTGAGGGGTAAGACTTTTGATGTGACCCCAACCATGATTTCCACCCTAATGAAGTACGAGAGGCCACATCCCTCCAACCCGATGTACCCACATAACATTCTTGGGGTCAAGACCAACCCGGAGTATGTGGGGTCGATGTACGAGGACCCGACTCAATTTAGGGGAACAATCCAAGTCGAGGGCCTCAAACATGCTTATGGAATGATGAATAAAGTATTGCATGTCAATTTACTTCTGAGGGGGGCCGAGAAGAACCCAAACGTGGAAAAACTAGTTGTCTTGGATGCAGTGATGACTGGGAAAACCTTGGACATAGCGCTCTTCATATGGGAGGTTATGAAGGAATTTGCCCAGGCTAGAAAGCCTAAAGCTAATCCCCTTTCAGGAAATCTAGTCACGCAGATGTGCAACCATTTCAAAGTCAAGGGTTATGTGTCTGATGTGATGACTCCCTTTGAAACCGGAGCCATCGAGAAGGCAAGTAGTAGTAAGAGAACGACAATGAGCTGGGGTGAGCGTGCTAAGTTTTCGAGACCAGGGTCATCTTCTGTAGGACCTTCCTCTATGGGGTCGTCTGCTCTTGGGCCGTGCACTTCTGCCCTAGTGCGCATAGTGTCTCAGCGCCTTGATGTGTTGGAGGAGATAGTGTAGGGGATATCGGCGATGATAACCAGGTTATTTCAGCACACGTTTTCTGGTGAGTCGATCCCCCGATGGACCTCCACCTCTGGCTACCAAACCTTCCACCTCCGCCCCCTCAGCTTCCACAGTTGTTTAGGTAGGAGATTCAGACGACGAAGATCAGGAGGAGGAAGAGGAGAGTGAGGATGAGGGCAATGAGGAGGATGTTGATGATGATGAGGCTGAGGATGATAGGGGTGAAACCCTTGCTTTTCTCCTTTTTGATTTTGGGTTGTACATAGCTAGGAGTGGATTTATCGGCCTAGTAGAAGAGTCTTTAGGAATTTTAGGCCATTTTGTCTCTTTTTGAATTCTAACTCCATGTACTCAACTTTTGAAAGTAATTAATGAATTGCCACAGTTGTTATTCCATCTTGCCCAAGTTCATTTCTTTACTTGCATTGTGAATTTTCTATTTTGAATGTTTGGTGGATTACTTGTGTAAATGGATTGTTGTAGTTTCATACTCGTTGATTTGGAATTAAACTTTGCTAGAGACTAGCAAAACTCAAGTTGGGGGGTGTGATTAGTATGGAATATTGCATATCATGTGTACATTGGCACCCCTTTTATTCTTGCTCTTGTGGTAAAAATGAGAAGAATTACAATGTTTCGAGCTAATAATGGAGTTTTGGTGTGTTTGCAGGTAAAAAATCTTAAATGGTGTATGTTAGGCCCCTATCATGGTGCTTAAGGTCAATGGAGTTGAGGGGATGCTTGATGATAGCTTGGAATGTAAAAGAACCAAGAATTAAGCAAAACAAGTTAAAACCTACCAATAGGTTTTTCATAAAACTACCGGTAGGTTTTGGCTACTGGAGTGGCTTCTACGGAAAAACTACTGAAAGGTTTTGACTACTGGAGTAAAACCAACTGGTAGGTTTGGCCATCGACCTACCGGTAGGTTTTACTGAAAAACGCCAGATTCTGCAACTAAAGTTCTGCCACATAGGGGTCCTATCTATGGGTCTCCCACTTGTTCTCTAACACCCCTTACACACATAAATGCCTCCTCAACTCTAGTCTTGAACTTTGAAGGCTAAAGCATTAATGAGGAGGAGAGAGAAGAGAGGAAGCCTGGGAGTTGCTAGGTAGGTTGTCATAACTTTCCCCATGCCATCACTTCAGCCTCCTATGGATGGACGGGTTGTCACACACCTAGGGGGACCTCCATGGATGAATTTGCAAGCTCCATTCAGAAGGAGGAGAGATTGTATTGCATCCTAGAGAGAGAAGCTCAAGGAAGAAGATGAAGTTCCAGAGAGAGAAATTTATATTTTTGGATTTTCTAGCATCCATTTCACTTGTAGTTTTCTGTAAGACTTGTGTAAGCTTCATTTAATGTCATTTATTTCAAGAACATTTCAAGTTTAGTTACACTTGTTAGATTCTACCATTGTTGTATGGATTTTCCTCCATTTCAAGCTTTTGAAATGGGTATTAAATGCATTTCTTCATAGTTTAACTTTTCTTGCATTAATCCAAGCCCCAACCTTCATTTCTTTACAATGTCTCTTTATTTCATTTATGTTCTTGAATTAAATATGAGTAGCTAAGTTTTAGGTTGGCTAATCCAAGAGAGACTTCCTCTTGGGTATGCTAAATCAACTCATTTCTCATTCATCCTGGTAGTGTACGATGATTCAATTTGACTAGGTTGAGTGTCGACGTGGTTGTGAGTTCTTGATATAGCATAGACTTATCATGGGATATGCTTGAATCGTCATCTACATTTTGGTCTTGTGCTTCCTACAAATCAATCAAATGTCTAAGAACCATTGGACGCATGTCTTAAGTTGATTTGACATTCCCATTGTAATGACCTCTTCAAATTAGCCAACACTTGTTTCCATTACATTTCTAGAACAATCTTCATTCACCAAAACATCAAACTCAAAATATTTTCATACTTTTCTTTTTCACCAAAATCGCCTTCAACATAATTCCCTTCCTTCCCTGAGGAGACGACTTTTGAATACAAATTTCAATTAAAACACGACTCTCAAAAGTTTCTCTACTCTTGGAGAGCACTTTTGTACACACATACATATATTTCATTCCACACACACGTTTGCCCCTTTTCTTGCATCATTCCGAGGGAGAGCGACACTCCACCACACACACAAGCCACATACACATTTGAGGGTGATGTGTAGAGATTAGGGCATTAAACGAAAACAATCAAGCAAAGATCAATATTCCACTCCTCACCGAGCAAGCGAGCTCCATTTTGAGGACAAACACCCCGCCCAAGTCCTAGGATCTTGACTACCCTACCATTTCCATCACTATTGGGAATTGTTGTGTGGAACAAGCATTGCTAGAGGAGCTATAGAGGATGTGTTGGTGAGGACACCAAGGGGAGTAGTAGAGGATGTGATGGTCCAAGTGGACAATTTATTTTTCCATTGATTTCATTGTGCTTGAAACTCACCCTATTGTTAATCCCACTGCACACATTCCTGTCATTCTAGGTAGACATTTTCTTGTAACTTCTAATGTCGTTATCAATTGCAGGAATGGTCTAATGAAGCTAGCATTTGAAAATATGACAATGGATCTTAATGTGTTCAACCTATGCAAGCAACTGAAAGATGATGAGGAAATACATGAATTCAATACGATTGGCACCTTAGTGGAGCATTATATGGACTTAATGTGCAATACAAGTGTGGGGGAGGAAGAGTTTGTTGAGGATTTGGAACCAAAGACTGTGCAAGGGGTGTGAACTTGGACCCGGACATTTGAAACATTGCCTCCATAAGAGAAGAAAAATTTTCCATCCACTATCCAACCACCTACTTTGGAGGTAAATTCATTACCATCCACACTTAAATATACATCCTTTGGGGAGAACCAAACATTTCTAGTGGTGATAAGCTCTTCATTAGAGTCGGAGCAAAAGGAAGAACTATTGAGAGTCTTGAGGAAGCATAAAGGAGTGATTGATTGGACTATAATTGACATCATGGGAATTAGTCCCCTCATTTGCACTCAAAGAATATATTTTGAAGAGGACGTCAAGCCATCCCGACAATAAGAAAAGAGACTCAATCCAATTATGAAGGATGTGGTTAGAGATAAAGTGCTCAAGCTACTTGATGTGGGAATCATCTTTGCGATTACCAACAATAACCGGGTCAATCCTATACAAGTAGTACCAAAAAAATTGGGAGTAACAGTGGTGGCCAATGAGGAGAATTAATTGATCCCAACTCGAGTGGTCATCGATTGGAGAGTTTGCATAGACTACCGAAAGATAAACTTATGCCCTTGCAAGGATCATTGTCCACTACTATTCCTTGATCAAGTGTTGGAAAAGATAGCAAGACATCTATTCTATTGCTTCTTAGATGGCTACTCTGGCTTTAATCAAATAGAGATCACCCTGGAAGATCAAGAAAAGATCACATTCACTTACCCCTTTGGAACATATGTCTATCACTGAATGCCATTTGGGCTATGCAATGCCCTGGGGACTTTTCAAAGATGTATGATGGGGATATTAAGTGACATGGTGAAAAAGATTTTGGAATTTTTCATAGACTACTTCTCAGTGTTTAGGGACTCTTTTGAAATTAGGAAACTTTGAGAGAGTATTAGAGAGATGTGAAGAGAAGAACTTGGTGCTTAACTGGGAGAAGTGTCATTTCATTGTGACTCAAGGGATTGTGCTATGTCACATTGTCAGTAAAGGGAATAGAGGTAGAAAAGTCTAAAGTGGAAGCAATTTTTAATCTACCTACTCCCAAGATAGTCAAGGACATCAGGTTGTTTCTTGGCCATGCAGGCTTTTATCATCGTTTCATTAAAGATTTTAGTACATTGGCAAGACCCTTGACAAATTTGCTGGCAAATGATGTCCCTTTTGTGTGGTCAAATGATTGTGAGACATCTTTTCAAAAATGTAAAAGTATGCCAATCTTAACTCCAATCATGCGAGTGATTACACGGTCATGTGCGATGCGAGTGATTACACGGTCGACACAGTACTAGGTCAACCGGAAGAATAAAAACCTCATGCAATATACTACACAAGAAAAACCTTAATTGAAGCTCAAATGAACTACACCACCACTGAAAAGGACTTGCTAGCCATAGTGTTTGCTTTGGATAAATACAAGTCATACATCATTGGTTTGCCTATAGTAGTCTATACTGATCACTCTACTTTGAAGTATCTATTGTCTAAGAAGGATGCCAAACCGAGACTCATTAGTGGATCCTCATCCTTCAATAAATCCAATTGATCATCAAAGACAAGAAAGGAGTTGAGAATGTGGTGGCAGACCATTTATCACGACTTGTTGTCCAAGACACCGACGAGCACATCCCTATCCCTGACTCTTTCGCCAATAAGCATTTATTTTCTATACATTCAATTTTTCCATGGGTATGCTGATGTTGGTAATTTTATTGCCATAGGGAAAATGCCCCCAAGTTGAAGCCCAAAAGACAAGAAAATTCATGGTAGAGGTGAAGTACCTTTACTTCGATAATCCACGCCTGTTCAAGTCATGAGAAGATGTGTACCAGACAATGAACAGTGTGATGTCCTTTCCTTCTGCCATTCCGAAGCATGTGGCGGACACTTCTCTTCTAAGAAAACTTTAGCTAAGATGTTACAAAGTTGTTTTTACTGGCCGACATTGTTTAAAGATTGTGTTTTATTTTGCAAACAATGTGATAGGTGTCAAAGGCTAGGGAGTGTGACCCATAAGAACATGATGCCCCTTATTCACATTTTTGTCATTGAAATTTCTTATTGTTGGGGCATCGATTTTATTGGTCCATTCCCTGTGTCCTATGGCTACCTTGACATACTCCTGGAAGTCGATTACATGCTAAGTGGGTAGAGGCAATCCTGATCAAGACCAATGACCATCGGGTTGTAGTAAAATTCTTAAAAGAAAATATTATGTCTAGGTTTGGGATGCCTCAAGCTGTGATAAGTGATGGTGGTTTATATTTTTGTAATAAGACATTTGCTTCATTGATGCATAAGTATGGCATAACACACAAGGTATCCACCACATATCACCAACAGACCAATGGTCAAGCCGAGTTGGCTAATAGAGAGATCAAGAACATACTTGATAAGACAGTTAAACCTAGCCGAAATGATTGATCACTTAGACTGACTGATGCCTTATGGGCTTACTGCACCACTTATAAGACCATTCTTGATATGTCTCCCTATAGGTTAGTCTATGACAAGGCTTGTCACTTGCTAGTGGAGATGGAGCACAAGACATACTGAGCCATAAAAACTTTGAATTTCAATCTAGTCCTAGCTGGGAGTCATAGAAAGTTGGAGGAAATCCTTTGGTATGCATATGAGAGCTCTAGAATTCACAAAGAAAGGGCTAAAATATTTCATGACAAATCAATTGTAAGGAAAACAATGGAGCCTGAACAAAAAGTGCTCTTATATATTCCCACCTCTCCATTTTCCAAAGGAAACTTCGATCTCGATTGGATGGGCCCTACATTGTCAAGGTGACCTACCCACATGGAGCCATGTACATAGAAAACTCGGAGGATGACAAGACATTCAAGGTCAATGACCAAAGACTTAAATCATTTTTTGAGAGTTTTGAACTTCAGGAAGTTGAGGAGGAGTTGGTTGATCCGGTCTACCCAGATCTTGTTGAGGCATAGTTGTTTAGTAAATGTTAGGGTACAGTTGTTTTTTTCACTACTTTATTTCACTAGTTAAATTGTTGACTTAGTTGTTCCATTGTACATAGTGTTTTCTTTTATTTTTGCTGCTAGTGGTATTTTTGTTAAAGATCAATGCACGGTCTTTTCTTACCCTTCTTGTATTTAAATTTATCTCATCTCATTTCATTTCTTTTTTATTGCATTGAGGACAATGCTTAGTTCAAGTTGGGGGGTGAGGTGCACTATTTGCATGATACACCATTTTTGTTTATAATACCATTTTGTGGTGAGATGCATCATTTGCATAGTACACCATTTTTTTGAGGATAAGTTGAAAAAAATTGATGAAATTTTAAATTTTTTTGAAAAAAAAAAATTTAAAAACATCTAATATTGAACTACATTTTTCCTCCTAACTATTTTAGGACTTGTTTTCTTGACCTAGAACTTGAACTTTTAACATATGGGTGCACTATAGAAGTTTATCATATGCTTAAGTAGCACATGCATGTCTTCAGTCAAACTCAACCAAAGTGCACCATGAAGCTATAAGTTTTTGCAATTTACCGAAGGAGATGAATGTAGTACTCTTGTGAGCCATTGTGTCATTCCTTTTTGGAGGGTTAACTTACATGTACTCAAAAGAAAAATCTTTCAAATTCAATTATGTTCAATATTCTCATTATTCTTGCTTTGGTTAGTGCGCAAAATGATAGTTAATTGACTAGATTTGAAATGCATAGTAGTAATTGGCCATGTATCTCTGAGAAATAATTTTAGGCCTTCTTTGATCAACCTTGAGCCTTAACCTTTCTATTCAAAATGTTGTCCCTAGTCACCATGATTGAGTTGTAAATGAACAAATTTCGTTTCCTTAACCACATTTTTTACCAAGCCACATGGAATATATTTATCCTACCTTGGTTATCCCGAGATGAGCAATGCTTATATTGAAGAAGGGGATGTGATGGTGGAAAATGAAACAAAGTGATGATGTAAGCATGAATTGAAAAAAAAAGGGAAGACAAAAGAAAAAGAAAAAGGGCCAAAGAGGGAAAAAGAAACAAGAAAAGGGATGAAAAGGGTGAAAAAAAATGAAATTAAAATGAAAGGGAATTGAAAAAAATGAATGATGCACCAAAAAGGTAAATTATGACTTTAATGTCATATTCGAGGGATAATTCACTTTGAACTCCTTTTTCCCTTCGTTTCTCTTAGCCCTCACCCAAGGCCGCGTTATAACCAGAAAAGTCATTTTTTTATCTCAAGGATACATGGCAAAAATACATTCTAAACAAAAAGAGAAGTCAATGACACTGTCTTAAATTTCCCTAACATTTTATTCATGAGATTATGTCAAGACTGTTTCAATTGTTTAATGTGCTTTTCAAATCGGGAATGTACGTGAGTTATACTTCATTTTTGAATACAAGATTCTGCCTCACGTATAAACATTGAGGGAAAGTCACTATAACTATAGAGTTATTCACTTTGAGATAAAATCCTTGGTGAGAATTGCATCGAAACTGAATTTGGATAGCTAAAATGGATGTAGAGGCTTTTGGGTAAGTTGTATAAAATTGCATGGTCATTACACAGACACAATAGTCTTCAAGGAAGAAGTGTAGGTGAGTACTTTGAATAGCATTTAAATCTATGGTATGACTCATGGGTAACTAGTTCGGGTGAATGCAAAAATTTTGTTTAAGGCACCTTAGGGCTAGTTAGGATGATGAAATATGTTTCAAATGTGGGAAATATAAAAGAGAGAGAGAGAGAGAGAGAGAGAGAGAGANTACATTTTTCCTCCTAACTATTTTAGGACTTGTTTTCTTGACCTAGAACTTGAACTTTTAACATATGGGTGCACTATAGAAGTTTATCATATGCTTAAGTAGCACATGCATGTCTTCAGTCAAACTCAACCAAAGTGCACCATGAAGCTATAAGTTTTTGCAATTTACCGAAGGAGATGAATGTAGTACTCTTGTGAGCCATTGTGTCATTCCTTTTTGGAGGGTTAACTTACATGTACTCAAAAGAAAAATCTTTCAAATTCAATTATGTTCAATATTCTCATTATTCTTGCTTTGGTTAGTGCGCAAAATGATAGTTAATTGACTAGATTTGAAATGCATAGTAGTAATTGGCCATGTATCTCTGAGAAATAATTTTAGGCCTTCTTTGATCAACCTTGAGCCTTAACCTTTCTATTCAAAATGTTGTCCCTAGTCACCATGATTGAGTTGTAAATGAACAAATTTCGTTTCCTTAACCACATTTTTTACCAAGCCACATGGAATATATTTATCCTACCTTGGTTATCCCGAGATGAGCAATGCTTATATTGAAGAAGGGGATGTGATGGTGGAAAATGAAACAAAGTGATGATGTAAGCATGAATTGAAAAAAAAAGGGAAGACAAAAGAAAAAGAAAAAGGGCCAAAGAGGGAAAAAGAAACAAGAAAAGGGATGAAAAGGGTGAAAAAAAATGAAATTAAAATGAAAGGGAATTGAAAAAAATGAATGATGCACCAAAAAGGTAAATTATGACTTTAATGTCATATTCGAGGGATAATTCACTTTGAACTCCTTTTTCCCTTCGTTTCTCTTAGCCCTCACCCAAGGCCGCGTTATAACCAGAAAAGTCATTTTTTTATCTCAAGGATACATGGCAAAAATACATTCTAAACAAAAAGAGAAGTCAATGACACTGTCTTAAATTTCCCTAACATTTTATTCATGAGATTATGTCAAGACTGTTTCAATTGTTTAATGTGCTTTTCAAATCGGGAATGTACGTGAGTTATACTTCATTTTTGAATACAAGATTCTGCCTCACGTATAAACATTGAGGGAAAGTCACTATAACTATAGAGTTATTCACTTTGAGATAAAATCCTTGGTGAGAATTGCATCGAAACTGAATTTGGATAGCTAAAATGGATGTAGAGGCTTTTGGGTAAGTTGTATAAAATTGCATGGTCATTACACAGACACAATAGTCTTCAAGGAAGAAGTGTAGGTGAGTACTTTGAATAGCATTTAAATCTATGGTATGACTCATGGGTAACTAGTTCGGGTGAATGCAAAAATTTTGTTTAAGGCACCTTAGGGCTAGTTAGGATGATGAAATATGTTTCAAATGTGGGAAATATAAAAGAGAGAGAGAGAGAGAGAGAGAGAGAGAGAGGGAGGGAGAGAAGTTTATAGGTAGCGCCACTGTAAACCTTCATGGGAAAAACTTGTCAACTAGGGATTATGTAATGGTTTAAAAATGTGGTGAGTAGGATAGGAAGAAATTGGAATACCATAGACTTTGTTTTGTGCTTCACTTGATGGTGTTAATTTTGTTAGATTTAGAATTCCATTACATGTGTTTCGAAATCGTCAAGAATTAAATCGCATTGCAATTTTGTAAATGAATTTGGGCAAAGTCAAATAGTGTGATTTAGTAGTGTAGATCATGTTTTTGGGCAGTTAAGTTAGGAAGTAGGTTGTTAGAATGTATTAGAGTCAAATAAGAAAGATAAATTGGAATGTGAGTGAGAAAGAGCGGCAAAGAATTTTTTTTGTAGAATTAAGCGCAGCTACCAATTCCAATCCAAAGAGGTACCGCTAGCTAGAAGGCAGAGCACTTAGGTACCAATACCTATTTGATGAGGTACTAGTACCTCGTGCCCTAATTTGCGAAAATCGAGGGTTTTAAAAGGGGAAAAGCCGATTTTCATTTTATAATGCTCATTTCTTCTCCTCTCAAACACTTTCTCCTCTAGATAGAAGCCCTCCAAGCCATCTAAAGACCTTTGGGCATCCATCTAATTCCTCAACTACTTCACTTAAAGTGGAATTTGGTGATCATGGCAAGTAATGGTAAGCACTCTTCTCCACCTTTTGATATGTTTGCTTTGATTTGGGAGTGGGTTCTCCCATTTTTTGTTTTTGGTGTGTTATTGCCTTTGATGGCCCGCACGAAACAAGCGGGTCCTGCCCTAATGAAACAAGCGGGCATGGGGACCCAAAGAAAGGTGGATGAAGTGGACCCAAGTGGTGGGGAACACAGAAAGAAAAAGAAAAGCGACCCTTATTAGGAGACCATTGGGTTGAGAAACATGAATTGTGAGCATCAAGTGGATAGACCACTTTGGGGTCAAAATATGTTGTTGTTAACACCATTGACAACCATGGTTTACATTTTTGGTTCCAAGAGGTGAAGAGGTATGTGCTCCCTTTTTTTCAGGAGTTTTATTAGAAATTGGTGGTTGTGGATGTCAAGTTAGAGCATTTGAGAACCACTATGCGGGGAAAAAGAATTGACGTCACCCCGGCAGTCATAGTTGAGGTGTTGCATTATCAAAGGCCTCATTCTGATAGAATCGACTAACCTAATGATGGTGAAGAGAGGAATTAACTCCATGAGTATGAGCACTTGATGTACAAAAAACCCACAGAATTAAATGGCAAAATCCAAGTCAGAGGACTCAAGCATGCATATAGATTCATTTACAAGATTCTTCATTACAACGTCCTACCACGAAGAATGGAGAAGAAGCCTAGGGTAGAAAAGATGGCCTTACTCTATGAGTTTATGGTTGACTCTCAGATGGACATCTCATTGATGATCTAGGAGGTGATGAGGGATTATGCTTAGGCCACAAAGCCTAGGGCGAACATGGCCTTTGCCCACTTGCTAACCAAGATTTGTCTAAAGAGCAAGATCAACGTCTCCCTCAGTGACTTCTTGTCCCCACATAAGTTTAGCCCAATAGGCAAACAGAATAGCAAGAAACAGAAGGTTGTGACTCGGGGGTTTGAGCACCTTGAGGAGAGGGTTAGGCCATCTATATCCACATCCACCCCTCCGATGACTATTCTTGAGCAGTTGGCTAGGATTAAGGGAAGATTGGATGAGTTTAGGGGAACTCTGTAATTGTTGATCTAATGATAAAGAGAGTTTTTGAGCAGGCGTTCCCGGGAGAGATCCCTGGGGTGCCACCACCACCAACTGCTATATAATATTTCCCACCACTGACTCCTGGGGCTAGCACTTCTGTCCAGCCTCCTATTGTAGTCCTCTCGACTATTATGTTTGATATTGTAGGTTCAAGAGAAGATAAGGAGAATGATGACAGTGATGATGAGGGAGATGATGATGACGATGACGATGATGATATGACGATGATGGGGAGGTGTAAAGGAGAGAGAGGCCAGTTGTCATTCCTTGCCTTTTTCTAGTAGTTTTTAGGAGTCCTAGGTTAGAACAAGCTAGAGTAGGTTATTAGTAGTTAAAATTAGCATCTTACTATGCCCTTTTAAGACTAATAATGCTTTGATAGAATTCTAATGATGACATTTCAAGCGAAAATTTATACAAGGGCCTAAAGTCGGTGCATATTAAACTTTCATGCAACAACCGCATGTTCTGGAAGAAAATTGAAAAAGTTTGAAACAAGGCATGAACGTTTGAACGCCAATCCACTTTTGAATGTCCTCTTGAATTATTGAAGGACCAAACTGCTGAGATGATGATACATGGCGCGTTGCAGCTAAGAAGAAAAATAAAGAGGTACTTGAGTACCACGTTCGAATATCAATCCACATTCGAACGTTGGCATGAATTATTTGAGGACCAGACTGCTGAGTTCAAGGACAATGGTACATGGCGTGTTGCAGTTACTCTCACAGAAAAACAAAGGCCACTTGAGTCAAAATTTCAAACTCTTTCCAGCGTTCGAACGCCCATCAAGTAAGGTAGGAGACAACATTCAAATGTTGTCCGCAGATAGCCTACAGAGTGGTTGATTTTCTATCCAGACCTTGGAGCACTCACTTGGACTTTGAAGACCTTGTACTATTCATTCTCATTTCTTTGCCCCCTCCACTTTGCCTATAAATACTCCTATTGTGGGAGCTTAAAAAAAACACATTTAGAGCTAGAGCTAGTTGTAGAGTTAGTCTTAGACCTAGACTTACATTTACTTGCATAGATAATCATCTTTTTGTTGAGGTGGAAACCCTCCAAAAGTGACTAGTTTTCTTCTACTTTCATTATTAGTTTCATTTGCTTCCATTGTTTGAGCTTCCTTCTTCCCTTAGAGGAGTGAAACTCTTCCACTTTTCTAGAGCTTTAACAAAACCATGAAGGATGGAATGTGATTCACTCATTCTTCACCGAAGATCGGCTCCTTGTGTATTGTGTTTTACCTTGTAACTCCTCTACTTGGAGGGATGAGGAGTTACAAGGTATGAACTACATGTACAGATCTTCTACTGGGGTACTTGCCTAGGAACGTGATTCACTCACTCTTGGCATATGAAGACTCATTGGTCCTCCTAGGCAAGTACCCTAGCTAGATCTTTATGACTACATGTCAATATTCACCATTATTGTGTTACACCTAAGAATGGAATATTAACGCAATGGTTGGATGCCTTGTAGAAACACTTGCTTGTTTGTAGACTGATTAAGTCTTGACACAGAATATTCTTGTAAACCACTACAAAGACATCAGAATCATGCTCTTAATTCACACAATCCATCTTTATCTTCCGATTAACTTCATGTGGACACAGGGGTTAATTGAGTTCCCAAGCACAAGTATAACAACCGGATAATTAACTACATGTTCAGATCCTCGAGGTAAAGGGTGACTTTTACATTTTATAACTTATTATATTTTTTCTAAAAAATTCCCTTAGAAAGAATCTTATTTTCTGTCCAAGAAATCCCATAAACTCCATAACTTTAAATCTCAAGGATTCCAGTCACTTGGTTTCTATCACTGCTTACTTCGAAACGCCGACAATAGTTCCTTGTAGATTCGACTTCGAACTTAACCGGATTATTACTATAGCTTGACCACCTGTACTTAGGTGTACACATTTCGGATCAAGTCAGTAGGGATGACAAGCCTTGTAGAAGACTCTCAAGGAAAATAGGCTGATTTTTGTGTTCTTTGTACTCAATGAAAACATATAAGAATGAAAAAAACAAGAACTTTTGTGTTTAACTGTGCCTTGAATTCATTGGCTTAATTGCAATTTGATTTGAGTATTTTGAATTAGTCTCTGAAATGATTAACAAGGATGGGAGTGTCATTATAGTTTTATATTTATCTTTTGAATAAGATTTTCTAGGGACTAGCAAAACTCAAGTTGGGGGGGGGGGGGGGGGATAAGTGTAGAATATTGCATATTTAATAGTCTTATTATATTCATTTTGACTTGTTTTTGTAACTTATTATTGAAAGTTAGCCTAAATTGGAGATTAATGGAGAAATGTATTGATTGCAGGTGATTGGATTGTAATGTGGATCAATGTCACTGCTCTTCTCCGCATCATTTACTAAAACAGTAATATCATCATTACCTATTCTTTCAAAATCACCCATCAGAGCCATCGTTAACCATTAGTCGTTAAGGCGTATTCTCAAAATACCTATATCTACAGCTGTTGCAGTAGGAGCGTGGTTTGGTAATACGCCAATTTGGCCACTATTACAGGTGTTAATCGCTTTGCAACATGAACAGGGACAATGGGCAAGAAAGGAATACAAGAAAAATGGCTATGGACTTTGAAATGCAGAAAAGTCAAAGAAGAAAATGGAGGTACCAGTACCCTAATCCTTAGGTACCGGTACCTAAGCTTACTAGAATTGAGGTATCAGTACCTGAGCTAACTGGAATTTAGGTACCGGTACCTAGTACTATACCTCAGCTTTTTGAAAAATTGAAGAATGAAGTGGGTACCGATACCTGAGCCTACAACTATCAAGGTACTAGTACCTCATCACTTGGTACTAGTACCTAAAGCACAAAAATCCCAAATTATTTTATATCTAATCAATGTGTTACAAGGGCCCACTTCATCCACACACAGTTTTTTTGCATCTTGCACGAGCTTGAGTGAGAGTGACACTAACCCTTTATTATAAGTCATATACATAATCAGGTTCGTGTGGGAAGTAAGAAAAACCAATCAAGCAATATACATCTTGTATATCCTCAAAAAAATCTTCATCCTCGGGATCTTCTCGTCTAATTCATCTATCTTCATGGTAGGGCTTGTTTCAACTTCACTAATGGAAGTTTCTCTAGGGGGAAAGAAGTGTAAGCCTGCAAAGACCATAAATTTCTCTTCATCATCATTAGAAGATGAGTCAACACTTGGTTTTGATTCACTTTCATTGTCACACCATGTGGCCTTCAAAGCTCTCCCCTTGCCTTTAGGCGAATCTCTCTTCTTTCCATTAGGGTCTTCCTATGCAATATGTCGAAATCCTTGACATTCAAAGTATTGGAAGCCTTGCCCCATTCTCTCAACTTCTTTTTGAGAGTCTCTTCCCTCTTTCTCTCTTCCTTCCTTAGGAGTAGGTCTACTAGGCTTTTCTTTCGACCTCGTGGACTCAACATTTCTAGCCTTGAAATAATTTTTGAACTTCCGTGTAATTGAGGCTAGATCCTCCTCTCCTGATCAGGGAGACCCAAATTTACCTCTTTCTTGATTTCTCAAGCTCAAGGCAATGCCCTTAGCTTTCTTTAAGGATGGAAGGTTCATCTCAAAGGTCAATATATACCCAATTATGTCTTCCACCGACACCAACTCCATGTTGACACAGACCTTAGCATGAAATCTCTCGGGTAAAGATCATAATATTTTTCAATTGATGGTTATATCATTAACCATAGTACTTAATGCAAATGATGAATTTAAAATATCATACAATTTAGCGTAAAATTCACAAAATATTTCATCATCTTGCATCCTCAAATTCTCAAACTTAGAGGTCTACCTTTGGAGTCTAGATATCTACACCATGGAAGTCCCTTCATGGAAAACAACCAAGAAGTCCCATCCTTCCTTTGAAGTTTCGCAAATTATGATCCTTCAGAACTCATTCGGTGTCATGGTATTGAATATCACATTCAAGCCTTTTGAGTTCCATCCCGCAGATTGGTTCTCAATTTTAGTCCATACCTTCGGAGATTTCACTTCAACCACCACTTCACCACCTTTGATTTATGTAGTGACGGTGGGAAGACTCCAACCCTCTTTGAAGGTCAACCACACTGTCTTATCAATGGATTTAAGAAATGCTCTCATGGGAACTTTTCAATATGCAAAGTTTGATCCATCCAAGAGTGGTGGTCATCCAATTTAACCACCTTCCTTTTGATAGTCTATTCAATACTAACTAGTAGTAATGATAGATCTCTTGAAGAAAAAATAGGCAAGTAAGCAAAAACTACAAGTGCCTCCTTAGTGTCTATGATCGCAGGGCAACCGTACTTTGATACCAATTTTTTTTCTAGAACGGGGAACCCGATGTGGACCCTCCCTCACGATTATACACATATAGCTCAAGACACTATACCTAGTGGGGGGGAATAGGTTTTGCAATTTTAGCCTAGTTGATTATTAATTAAAACCTAAACCACCATAATTATCTCGTCTCACAAAGAATGTGAGAACCCTTTTAGTCACCAAAATCCAATTTAATTATGATGATTGATTTTAATTAATATAGAATAAATTCACTCGCAATCAATCTCACGGCGATCCCAAAACCCAAACCTAATTGCACAACTATATCCACAAACAAATACTACACACGTGTGCAAATAATCAGAAGTCTGTACAATAAACAACAAAGAACAAAAGTGATTTGTTGATGCGAGAACCCTCATCGAGAAAAACCACTGGGAATCTTCTTAGTTCCCAAAAGCCTAATCTACTATGCACTAAGTCAACATATAAGTACTCGAATCTTATACCTCAACCAATACCATGTTCAGATGTTATTTTCCTTGTTGCGTCTTCGTTGAAGGCCCTCCTTTAATGTCTAGTGTAGCTTTACTTGGACCCTCCCTACCACATAGTTTGTCTAGTCCTCGAGCAATCATGGGCACGCCAATGATCCCTTGTGTGCATGCACCAATGGGTTTATCAAATCATCAAGATTTTCTTCTCCAAGTTTTAAGGTTGGGTAGAATACACAGTGGTAGCCATTTGGGTCTTAGGTATCTAGGTTGTGGTGGAAGCTTTCAAGATAGAAAGATGATTTTCTCTGTAAGAAATCTCACAAGAGGCTTCACCTAGATGTGGGGAATACTCTTCCTATTTATATGTCCAGAATCAGGATAGAGTTAGTCAATAAGAAAAATCAGATTTGCAAATTATCGCTCGATTAGTGGGCGGACGGTCATAGGGCAGTTGTCACTGGAATAAAAAATACGTTTCAATCTCGACTAAGGTAAGCACCACTCAAGCAACCATGAGACAACTCAAGTGAGCTCATAGAGCGAGCCCTATGCTACCTTCCGTGACCTTTTTTCATTTCCTATCTTAAGTCATAACGAGACCACTCTAGCAAAGGTAAGCAAGTATAGATCGGTCCCTACATATTTTTAAGCATAAAATCATGCAAAAAGTTGTCCTCTTGAGTACTAAAATGTATTGCTCAAAGAAGGGTCCGATTGTGACTCAAACTATGTTTTTAAAACTCATAAATTGTTTAGAAAATATTTTCTTTGAAAATCACCTAGGAGTCATAATCGGATTGCTACCAATTCCATTTTCATCCTAATCAATCTAAGTTAAAAATAACTAAGCGTTCATCTTAGATGTCTAGATCATTACCTTGTCCTAAGCATGAAGGTGCATATAGAGATTGAATAATGTTACTTTGATGTTTGATCTCCTCTCTTCAATGACGTTTTTGCATCTTAAACTTGATAGCATCATGACCATGAAATATGTTGAGATTTACAACGGACCCTACGAAATTAGCCAATTACAAATATGATCTAACAGAGTGAATATGGATTCGGCTAGTCAAAGTGGACAACTAGTTTAAAGACATGTTTACTATTCCTTCCCGATTAGCTTTGGTACATTTTCACTAAGTGATTGCTTCAAGTTGTAAGACATCATCACCTATGCATAGGTCTACCATTTAACCATTTGTTCCTATACACTATTTTGCAAATGGTGGGGAATGCTAAAGTATTTTTTTTTTTTTTAAAAGTATTTTTGGGTGGGTTTATTTTTGAAAAACTCTATATGGATTTTGAGAGAAATTAAGAAGGTGTGAAATAAGAATGACATGAAAGACTACTAATTTACGTTAGTCACTTTTGGCTAAAGACGCCAATGCAAATGGTTATATCCATTTATAAAGTCATAATTAACACTTTTTGGTTAAAATACATCATTACAAATGGTTACAACTTTGCATAAAGTAACTTTTGATATCTTGGACTAAAAGACACTATTTCAAATAAGTGTACATTTTTAAAAAGTCGTCATTGAAATATTTTGAACCGAAAGGCACCATTCAAATTGTTGCACTTTTTTTTTGGAAAACTACTAGTGAGTCTATAAATAAATAATATCTTGCACTCCAAAAATATATCATTGAACAATTCTACACTTCCTACTGTAATTGCTCTCTCATTATTCTCTCCATTCTCCAAAATTCACATAAATATATTCTTTTTTATTCAATTTAGTATTTTAGCTTTCTGGAGAGTTAGAATACTATAAATTGACTATTTGATTTTCTTAAAGTATTTAGATAGTTGTCTTTTAAGTGCAATACGCATACAAGTTTAAGAAGCTTCATTTTATCTTTAGAAAATATTTGCGAAATTTCTTTCTAAACAACTAAGGGGACAAATATTATTTTTAGTAAAACGTTCTCGTATATGACTTGAAGTAATTTTTAGTGTTGCAGTGCAGTCCTTATAATTAAGTTCTTCAATAGGGTGATGACCTTGTATTTCCTCAACATTTTGAACGTAATCTGAGCACTTCAATTGTATTAGTATACTTTTTAAGTCCATGTAACATTGCTCTACTTGGGAATAATTCTATGATACCACCTTTTCTCTTTTCGATGCCATACATAAAAATGATTGTCAGTCGGAAAGTTTATTTTCAGTTATTTATAATTTATGGTTGTGAAAATAATAAAATAAATAGATAATAAAAATAATTTTACAAGTGTCAGTTTGTAATTGGCCGGTTTGGCAGTGACAATTTAAGATGAGGCTTTTTGTATCTTTAATTAACAATTATTCAACTTGTCTTTTGTATCAAAAAATTTCTACAATATTCTTTTCTAGGAAATGCTATTGGTACTTAAACTAGTGATCTGATTTCGTGATATAATGGATAATAGATATTGAATTGATAGCGGATCCCAACTAAAAGTGGGGTTCATTGTCAATATAATGACAGAGAATGATGAGATCACAAAATAAAATCACTAAATAAGGTTTATGAAGCATTGTTCTTCTTCTCTCATTATAGTGCGCGACTAATTTAGTTAATCTTTTTGTGACATAGTCAATTTTATTTACTATTTCATCAATTTTAAGTTCGTGAAATTTCTTTCTCCAAAAGCAAATGTTACTTGTAATTTCAATAATATATTGTACACAATGCATGTTTGAAAAAAGATCTAATCTTCTTGTTTAATCAATACGTCAATTGAAAAATATGATACTTAAGTTCCCAAAACGCACACACACAGCGAAGTGGGTTGACTGGAGTTTTCAATTTTGAATGCTTTTACGCCAAGCACACATTTTTTTTTTTTTTTTTAAAGGTGTTTTTAAATTTTTTGTATCAAATATGACTATAGATTGACTTTGATCTAATCTTAAATTTATTTACGTGAACTTTTATAGGGTCTTTTTTGGGGGTTGAACTATTAGTAGGGCATAGAATTTTGATCTCAATTGTATTATTGACATCTATTATATAAAATAGGGCAGATTTCAATAAATTTATTTAACGGTCTCAAATAAACTCATTTAACGATTACCAACATTTCTGTCAAAACCATTCAAAAGAGACGCACGAATTACCCCCGAAAAGATTGGCCTTAATGGTAGGCCGGGCTCTGTGTTGGAGCCGGCTATAGTGATTGGTCAATATTATTAGAGAAATGGTGCTGAAAACTACTTTTGAATACCACACGTAGGCATTAAAAAATTAATAAATAAAACATGTCTAATTGGGGTCCAAATCCAATTAAATAACCTTCTACAATTAATTGGATTCAACTTAAATTCTATAAGCCCAAGTTTAATTATCCAAGCTTATAAAATTGAGCTGTATCTAAATTTCATAAATCTAAATAGGGCAAATTGTAAAGAGGTACACGAAATTAGAGTTATTGATCAAAAATTACAAAACTCTTAATGTTAAGTCATTAAGTCCTTTTTTTTAGAATTTAATTGAATCCAGGTACATAATTGGACTTTGACATATTTGCCCTCCTTAAATCATGCATTTTAGCAGTTAAGTTGATTTTTTATTTTGTTTTATCGTATTAAAGATTTTCTAATATAATGGAAGAATTATATTATAACTAAATTTGCATCTAACGTTGATCGTGTATATCATATTAAAGATCGTATATATATTAATGACAAAAGAGATATGTTTCATGGCATTGATAATGAAGCCTAGTTTCTATTACTCGTACACTGTTTTGATACGCTATATTGATACACTTTAAAATTGTGTAATTCTTAAACCCTAATTTCTATTACTCGTACACTATTTGACACACTATATTGATACACTTTAATTTTATAAATCTTTTAAATTGTATCAATACAGTGTATCAAAATAATATAAGAGTAATATAAATTAAGTTTCATAGGGTGATTTCGTAGTATTATATATATATATACATTAACACACACACACACACACACACACACATATATATATATATATATATGTGACCAATATTCTTTAATTTTAATACTTTCTAAGATAAGATAATTAAAATTTCTTCAGTTAAGTTGTCAAATTTAAAAAGTTTCCAAAAACTTTGAAACATATCCCTAAAAAAATGAAGAGGATTTATTATGGGTTTTAATTTTCCTAAATTTTAGATTTTTGTTTTATTAGAATTCCTCTCTCTCTCTCTCTCTCTTTATATATATATATATATATATATATATATATAAGAGATGAAGAGGCATAGGAGACAAACACACCGGATAATGTAGAGATAATTAAATGCGGGGTTAGTTTCTAAAATCATTTTTAATAAACTTATTTATAATAAAATGGTATTCAAGTCCTTCTATGAGTGAACTTTTTTACAAAAATATTTTTTTTTTGTATACTTTTTGACAATTAAGTCCAATTTTGTGTACCGACTTCTAAAGAGCCTGTCTAAATAATACAAATTCATTAAAACCCACAAAACTAAAAGGATATGGATATGGATGACCCACTACATAAAGCTTGGTAGTTAGGTAAAATACACTTGTATAGGTAACTATTCCTAACTCTATAATAGTAGGCCTATGGGGGTGGGGCAAAGGAAGAGAGCCAAAACGACCGAGAACGTACTCTGACCACTGCCCTCTTCTCATCCAAACTAAAGGTAACCCTACAAGCTCTTCTTTTCTTAGACCCTTTAGACTTGAGGCAATGTGGTTTACTAAACCAGATTTTAGAAATGTTGTTATTAATTCTTGGAACCAAGCCAACCAAAACTTTACTATGGCAACTAAAATCTTTGAACATAATGCTAAAGAATGGAACAAAAGCAATTTTGGTAACATCTATCAAATGAATATAAGGGTTTTAGCCAGACTTTAGGGCATTCATAAAGCAAAAGACAATTTTTACTCCCATAACCTATAAAGATTGGAAGAACAACTTCAAACTGAATACCATCATATTCTTGAGCAAGAAGAAACCCTATGGTATCAAAAATCTAGATCGAATTGGATAATGCTTGGTGATAGGAACACCAGATATTTTCATGTCTCCACAATTATGAAAAGAAAAAGAAACAGACCCATTGGGTTATGGAGAAAAATGAGATCGAAGAGGTAATCCAAAATTTTTATAAGAACCTTTTTGAGACCGAGAACTGCAACCATAGTGACCCTAAACAGTATAGCCTAGAAGCAAAACTGGACCAGATTGATAAACAATCCTTGAAACCCAGGTTATGGACTTTGAAATTAAAAAAGTTGTTTTAAGTATTAAATCTTACAAATCTCCAGGATTGGATGGACTTCAAGCAGTTTTTTACCAAAGATACTGAGATGTTATTAGGAATTTAGTGTGTCAACAAATTAAAGATATGATAAGTAGTAAAGAGTGCCCGGGGGATATTAATAAACCTTGGATTTCTCTTATTCCTAAGATTGATAATCTTTCCTTACCTTCGCAATTTAGACCCATAAGCTTGTGGAATGTTAGCTATAAAATTGTGTCTAAATTGCTAGTTTCAAGACTTAGACCTTTTCTTGATAAACTTATCTCTTCTTTCCAAAGTAGTTTCATTCCTAGACGACAAACCATTGATAATGTTATTGTTACCTAGGAAATCATTCACTCATTAAGGAAAATAAAAGGTAAAAATGGAGGGATGGTCATTAAAATCAACTTTGAAAAAGCTTATGATAGAGTAAGTTGGCCCTTCCTTAACCAAACTTTGATTGATTTCAATTTTCCCCTATATTAGATTGACTTGATTATGAGCTGTGTGACAGGTTCTTCCCTTTCTATCTTATGGAATGGATCCCCTTTGGATCCAATTAATTCTTGAAGTGGACTTAGACAGGGAGACCCACTGTTACCCTACTTATTTACTGTGTATGGAGAAATTAGGGCAGATCATTCAAAATAAAGTTGAAAAAGGTTTATGGAGAGGCATCAAAACCTCTAGAAAAGGTCCTGTCATCACTCATCTTCTTTTTGTTGATGGCATCATCCTTTTCTTTAGGGCTACTGAAAAAGATTGTGACATGCTTAAAGTTGTCTTGGAAGATTTTTGTTCTATCACAGGTCAAAAAGTAAGCATGTTGAAGTCTATAGTCTATTTCTCTCAAAATATCAATAAGAGTCATGGACTGCACCTAGGGAGAAGAAGTGGCATTACATGCACATAAGACCTAGGAAAGTATCTAGGTATCCCTATCATTCATAAGAGAGTAAGTGAGGAGCACTATAACTCATTGATTGGTAATATTCAAAAGAAATTGAGTGGGTGGAAAATTAAAAACCTTTCATTGACATGAAGAAATACTCTTGTGCAAGTTGTTACCTCAACCATCCCAACCTACACTATGCAAACCTCTTGGTTACCTCAGTCCACCTGTGAGAAAATAGATAGGTTAAATAGGAACTTCCTTTGGGGGGATACTAAGGAGAGAAAAAAGGTACACTTGATTAATCGGGACACTGTCTGCTCCCCTAAGAAGTTTGGGGGACTGGGTTTGAAGAAATATAGAGAGAACAACTTAGATGTCCTGTCTAAATTGGGTTGGAAATTACATTCTGAGAGTAAGTCCCTATGAGTTGAAGTTGTCAAAAATAAGTAAATGAACCCATCCTTGAAAGATTGGCCACTTAAATCTAATGCTTCTCCAATATGGAGAGCCTTGTTAAAACCAGTCAAGTTATGAAGGAGAATACAAAATGGCTCATTAGTAATGGTTCAAAAGTCTCACTGTGGAATGATTGGTGGACAAGTGATAGCCCACTCGAAAGTAGGATGTTGATACCATCATCAACCGACCCCAATAGCACAGTGGCGGAGATCATATGTCCCACAGGTAACTGGAATATCCAGAAAGCAGGTATGTGCCTTCCCTCTAGCATTATCTCTAGTCTCTTGCACTCTCCACTACCACTGGAAGGCTCCCATCAAGACTCACCATCATAGGGACTTACAAGCAATGGAAAATTTTCTATCAAATCTGCTTATAACTAGATTTCTGAACCTAATCTAAGTTAGCAGCATGGATTAAACTGGAATTAGTTTTGGAAGCTTGGGATACCATAGAAACTCAATCCATGGACCTCCATAATTGGCTCATTAAAAACTATGAAGCTATAAAGAATACTTGTTGTGGAGGAGTGAAATGACCTATTCTTTTTGCTTCTCTAATATGGAACATTTGGAAAGATAGGAATCAAGAATGTTTGGGTAACACAAATCCCCCCCTCCAAAATCATTGCTAAGAAAGTTTGGACACCGGCACGGGATTCATCAGATGCTTTCAATGAATCTCATATCCATGTGATTCCCAATCCCCCCAAACTCATTGGTTGGTCTTTCCCTCCTATAGGATGGACGAAGATGAATGTGGATGGTAGCTCAAAAGGGAACCCTGGCCTAGCTGCAGTAGATGGACTACTAAGGAATGATCAATGAAGATGGCAATGAGGTTTCTATGGAAAGCTTAAGGACTCCATGAGCCCTCAAGCTGAACTGTGGGCTATCTATCAAGGCCTCAAGATCATACAAACAAAGAACCTCAAGAAGGTGATCATGGAAACTGACTCTTTGGCTCAACCTAATCACTGCTAGGTTGGAGGAACTCCACCCCAAAAGGAATATCATTAGCAATTGCAAGCATATAGTGGAGTTTACAAATATCCCCATTCTTCATAGAGAGAAGGAAATTTTTGTGCTGACATGATGGCAAGCTTGGGAGGGCTACAACAGGACTCTTTTGTGTTTTTTGATGTCTTACCGCTTGTGTTGGGACAGTTCCTTTTGAATGACCTTACATGTATCTCTTTTGCTAGGAGGTTTAGATAACCTTTTGGATTTTCCTATTTACCAAAAAAAAAAAAAAAAATTATCATGAAAGCCTCCCTAAATCCATCTAAAATCCATCTAACACAAACAATGGTGAGAAGATCCACCAAAATCATCATAAAATCGAAGAATGAGAACCACGTTAATCAGACCCTTGTATTCAACAAATTTACCAAAGTCATCAAATCAATAAATGAGAATCACGTCAATCCGACTATCGTCTTCAACAAATTCCACCAATTCTATTATGAAATCAAATACAAATAATTATGTCGATACAACCCTCGTCCTTACCAAATCCACCAAAGTCAATACCAAATCGAAAATTGAGAATCACGCCTATCCGACCATCGTCTTCACTAAATCCCCACAGCATCATCAAATCAAAAATTGAGAATCAAGCTAATTCAGCTTTCATCTTCAACAAATTCATCAAAATATTACTAAATTGAAGATCGAGAATCATGTTCGTCTAGCCATTACCTTCATCAAATTTATCAAAATTGTCATCAAATCAAAGATTGAGAAATACATCGATCAGGTTCTCCACTTTATCAAATAATCGAAAATCAAAGGACAGCGCACGCGAGAAATACGACAAAAAGAGTCAATTGAAGTCAGCCAAATCAAACAATTTATAATTTAATATTATTTTTTTGTAATTTTACAGGCAAAATTTAAAATAATGCTACATAAATTTAAAAATTTGACTTAATAATCACAATCATTGAATAGGTAGTGGGTCACAATAAATGCTAAGATCCACATTAAAATTAATTATTATAATTATCAAATTTATTTTTTAAATTTAGTTTTTAAGTATAAAAAAGATTGCTTCAAAATTTATCGTTTGACCATAATATACCCTGTATACTTGACACCTCAGGCCATAGGATGCTCCTGACTTTGCAGGTGAAAGTTTTTCAGCACCTTCATCCATTTGGCCTTTAGGGCAAAATTATCATGATTAATTTGACAGTTTGGTACCCTACTCTGTTAGTCAGTGTTTCGTGTCATGCATTAAACCACAAACAACATACTTCCAGCTGATTGGGAGCAGTTATGGGTCCGATTAACAGTACCAGAAAATAAAATTAAAAATTTTAATATTTCTTATTAAACTTTATTTAATTTTATTTAATAGTTGATCACCAACTTTGCATGGGTGAGAGACCTTCTCATAAATAGTACATTCCACTTGAATCCATTGTAGATGTACTTTTCATCCAACAACATTTTGACACAGGTAATTCTTTAATTTTATCATTTGGCATAAATTTATTATTTTTTTAATCAATTACTATAAATGAATCAATCGAAAATCAACACTCTGGATCAACTTGGATAGGGTACCCACAATAGTTTTCCTGCTATCCCACAAATAAACAGGTTTCTCCTTCATGTCCTTCAAGTTTTCAGCGTCCAACCATTTCTAACTCTTGTTCTGTTTATTCATTTCAAATAAACATAACTTTGGTGGGACGGTCAAGTGGGGTTCTTTTCTTCAAATATTCGTCTGCAGAAGATGGCCAAGCTTGCCACCACTCCCCCTCCACTCCACCCAGTCAGTCCTATCTTGTTTTTGGTGCTAAAAATATCACTTTATTTCAATGGGACAAAAAAAAAGAGAAAGAAAAACAAGAGGGCAATGCAAAAAAAAACTAAAATAATAAAGTAAAAGATCCAATGATATGATATTGATATTTAGAGAACATTTTAAATTTAAATAAATATAAATAAAATTAAAAATATTATTATATCAACGTCATACCATTTCTAAGAATTTTAAAAATTACTCATTCGGCCCATAATTATAAAACTAACGCAAGTAAAACTCCTACCAAACACCCCATGAGAATACCAAACTATTATCCAAACACTCCCATTTATGATAAAATCTCGACCTTTTCATTGTACTATAATGTGAGGCTCAAGCCACTCAACACACATTTGTGTGACCATGACATTGCGAGAAAAGAAATGGAAAAAAAAAATAATAATAAAAAACAAAACAAAAGAAATACAGGAAAAAAAAAAAAGTCTGCAAGAAGAGCGTTTAAAAGCCTTAATCATTTGTCTTTATAATTCAAATCTTTTCATTAAGTGCCTAATTAGTGATGATCTTCTCTAGTGTAGTGACCTAGATTTGCATTAAGGATTGTGCTTCGGTTTCAGAATCTCTCTCCCTCTCTCTTTGTGTGATCATGTCATCGCTTAGGTAAGAATCTGAGGGTCCACTGCTGTCACGTTTATGCCTAACCAATCACAGTGTCATCTCGAGCCACGCATGCGCTAGTGATATAAAGGTACAGCTAAGCTAAAGGAGAGGGCCTGGCTAGTAGACATAGAAAAGACACAATACCACCAAATCGTACAACAAAAGTGACATACATCTCCAAATTCAGAGGTCGCCGTACCCTTTGTTTTTTGTCGGATTTGGAATCCCAACCTTACTTTACACACACAATATTAAAAGTAAATTATATTCAAATCACTTAAAATTTCTCATTTAATCACGTGAAAAATAACAATACTCTCCCTTAAAATCTAATTTCATATAACTGTTAAAACCCGTTTTATAAGCAGTTAAGTCTTAATAACACCATCATATTTTTACCCTAAAATTCCCAAAATACCCGTATAAGACCCACTACCATATATATTTTTCTTTATTTCGCCAAACACCCTCCCCAAACATAATACCCAATTCTTGCCTTCACTTCAGCAACCAAAGCCACGACAAGAACCAATAACAAGCATCAAACCATCGTCCACCCACCCATGAAATTGTTGTTTTTGGTATTATAAATATAATAAAATTATTCATTGAAATTTTTGATTTGTATTATGTAATTAGAATAAACAGTAATAGTGATGAACAAAACAGTTATAAATACGAAACAGTTACAAGCACAAATAAAACAATTACACAATAATTTTGTAATTTAAATAATAAATAAATTAACCCGTTTGCATAATATGAACTGTTATTGAACTTTAAGCAGATCAAGGCTCATGTTAGAGACTATGTCCTTAAGACAGATTTCATCCTCATATACAGTGCTTATGGAGATCAAAGCATCTGCCTTCTATGATACATTAATCTTCAAGCAAATAGAAGTAGTACTTCAATCTACTCGCCCAACAAACCAGAACTATGTTGTGTACTCTCCAAATATATAATGTGAGACTGCCTTAAATGCTGAGATTTAGTGGATGGAAAATCATTTTGTGATTAGATTATTTATAAAAAAAAAATGGTGATTGATTCGGATAGTCACCATATGAACAAATGCGACACAGCAAACACCATTTATTAACTGTTCATCTATGAACAAACACTATTCAAAATTCGGACTAGAGGGAAAGAAAAATCTGAATCAATGCGAATTGAAATCCAACTGCTATTGAAATTAAATTTCAGGTTAGAAATTTATGCTCAATTGGTTAAATAAATTTTCTCAAAAAAGATAGGGTTTAGTCTAAACCACACCCACACCTATGCCCCGAGCCCGGTCCTACTGAGTCTGGTCAGATCATGGCGAGGCGAGGTGAGGTGACGCAGGGCGTGTGTGGTTGAACTGAAGACATGTAGGCGCTCGCTCTGCTAAAAAAATTGTGATATCCCTTAGAGCTCAATCTTATAGAGCAAACTTGGTTTATATATATCCATGTAGAATTTCTTCCTCAAATAATGTGCGATTGGTGTCAAATTTCACATTATACAACCTCTATTTTTACATTCAAAGATGGTCACTTTGAAGCCTATATTCTCATTCATTTCTTACTCAATTTGAGTAAGTGAATATACTACTTTATTTTTCTTACGGAATAGAATACGAATCCACAAAAGTTTACTTGAAATAAATAATGGATCTCACTTTAATTTAGACTCAAAGTCAACCAAAAATTCAATTTTTACGTTTAAAAAATTGTTTTGGTCCAACAATCCTCCACATAAATGAAAAATTGGATATTAGTATGCAAATGATAATGCTGAGACACTTAGTACATCTTTGGAGCATCAAGATAGGTAGTTTTTGTCCTTGAACCTTCCCTAGTGAAAGCCCATCAAAATTATCAACTAAATAGTGAATGAGATGTCTTAAACTATTCAGCTGTTTGATAAATTAGATCAATTAGACTTTACACAGTTTCTTTTCTAACACAATTGATTCTCATGATTGTGTTCATTTTTACACTGAACAACTCTTGATTTTCATGAGTGTTTTAGATAATTCAGCCTTTATAAATTCTCACAGAAGTGACCTCTTCACACTCATATAGGTGACTCCTATTAGGAATATCTTGCAATATCCCACTTGAATTTCTGAGATATAAAAGTTATTAAAAGCATAGCTTACCCTAATAAACTCTACAAAATATACTAGTTTACCATATGAATATGTAGGAGAGATTATATCCTTAGTGCTTCTTTTGAATCAAGCATAATTCGGTTGTCCCTTTGAACCTAGATCTTGGGATCTATAGTCAACTAGGTTGGGTTACCATTTAGGTGATTCTTAAGTCATATGCTTTAGCCCCATTCCCCTTATTGTGCAATTTACTTACTCTCTCGTCAAACCTTTGGTAAGCAGATCCGATAGATTTTTCTTTGATTTTATAGAATCAATAGAAATAATTTTATTTGAGAACAATTGTCTAACGATATTATGTCTACGACGTATATGTCTAGACTTACCATTATACATGTCACTCTATACCCTAACAATTGTAGATTGGTTATCAGAATATATATATATTGCTGGCCCAAGTTTAGGTCATATTAGAATATCCTCTACAAATTGGCGAAACCACTCAGCTTTCTTTCCTGCATTATCTAAAATAATAAATTCAGATTTCATCATGGATTTGACAATAAAAGTTTGCTTAGAGAATTTTTAAGATACAATTGCACTACCAAGTGTAAAAACATAATCACTTGTAGATTTTGTATCCTTCATATCAAATATTTAATTAGCATCACTATACCCTTCAAATAAGTTAGATATTTTATATAGTGTAATACAAAATTTAAGGTATATTTTAAGTATCTAAGAATCCTGATAATTGCATTTTAATGGTCTACTCTTGGATTACTTGTATATCTACTCAATTTACTAACAGAGTATTCTATATCCGGTCTAGTATAGTTCATGACATACATTAGAGTGTCAATGATACGAGAGTATTCCAATTGTGATATGTTTTTGCTAGTATTTTTAGACAAATTAAGATTTATATCAACTGGTGTTCTAAAAACATTGCTTTCATCTTTATTGAACTTCTCAAGTATTTTCTCAATATAATGTAATTGAGATAATACAATTCAGTCAGATATTCTAAAAATTTTAATTTCTAGTATAACATCTACAACATTAAAATATTTCATGTCAAATTTATTGGACAATATTTTCTTGGTTGTTTTAATAATATTATTATTAGTAACCAGAATAAGTATATTATCCACATATAGACAAATAATGATATATCCATTATTTATTTCTTTGACATAGACACATTTATCACATTTATTAATTGTGAATTCATTTGTCATCATTACTTTGTGAAATATCTCATGTCATTATTTTGGTACTTCCTTTAAACCATAAAGTGATTTAACAAACCTACACACCTTCTTCTCTTGTCGTGGATAAATAAACCATCCGAGTTGGTCCATATAAATATCTTCATTTAAGTCATAACTTAGGAAAGTTGGTCTCACATCCATTTAGTGTATTTCAAGATTATGCAGCGCTGCAATAGCTATGAGCATACAAATGAATGTTATTCTTGTGACAGGAAAATATGTATCACCATAATCAAGACATTCATTTTTCATATAATATTTAGCTACAAGTCTAGTCTTGTACTTATCAATTAATCCATCAGTTTTCATTTTATTTTTGAAAATCCATTTTACGCCTTGATGCTTTACTTCCCAGAGGAAGATCTACCAACTCACTAGTGTGATTTTGCATAATAGATTCAATTTCACTATTTACAGATTTTTTTTCACATAGGTGTGTCAGGAGTGGACATCGTTTCATTGAAGCTTTAAGGCTTATTTTTTAACAAATATGTTAGAAAATCAGGATCATAGAACTTAGAAGTCATTGCCCTCTTATTGCATCTAAGTGTCTCTTCACTTTCGTCATTTGTAGTAGGCTCATGGTCTATATTACTAGTTGTAATATTATCAATTCTTTTAATAGAACTCTCATCACATGCATTATTATTAGGAAAGATATTTTCAAAGAATGATATATTTTTTGATTCAATGATTGTATTGACATGTATATCAGGAATATCATATTTATGTACAAGAAAATAATGTGCACTACTATTTATTGAATAACCAATAAATATACAATCAATAGTCATAGTTCCTATTTTCATCCTTTTGAAAATAGGAACCATGACATTAGTCAAACACCCTTACACTTTCAAATATTTGTAGGAAGGACTCTGACATTTTCATAATTCTTAAAGGGTTTTGTCTAATTTCTTGTGGGATAATTTATTTAAAATATAGTTTGCTTAAAGTAAAGTTTCCCCCTACAAGTTCTAAGGTAATCCCGAATTAATTAACATGACAGTCATCATTTCTTTAAATATTTTATTTTTATGTTCAGCAATCTTATTTTGTTGAGGTGTATAAGACGCATAAGTTTGGTAAATGATATCATGTTCTTGACAGAACCTATCGAAAAGTGTGTCATATTCACCACCTTGATCATTTCTTATTGTTTTAATCTTTTTGTCAAGTTAATTTTTAACCTCATTCTTATAATGTATACAATTCTCTAATGATACATATTTACTCCTTAGTAAATATACATAACAATATCTTGTACAATCATCAATAAAAGTAATAAAGTACTTCATTCCACATCTAGTTTGAACATATTTCAAATTACATGAATCACTATGAATTAATTCTAGAGGTTTAGTACATCTTTCAATATTATGAAATGGTGTTCTAGTTAATTTTGATTCAACACATGTCTCACATTTATGATTTGCATCAATATTGAATTTAGGGAACAATTCTAAATTCATTAATTTACACAAAAAATTAAAATTAACATATCGTAATCTACCATGCCATACATTAGAAGACTCAAGCATATAAGTAAAAGATATGTTCTTATTATTAAAATTAGAGACAATTATTATTACAACCTTAATCAAGTGTCATGTAGGCCATGGAATAAATTTTCAATCACTCTTTGGAGACTATTGTTCTTCTCGATCCTCAATCTCACGATCAAGTTCTCAAGTTTCATTTATTTGCGTTTATACTTCAAATAATTTTTGAAATCTTTCCAATGTGGCGGTACTTTCGCAATAATTGTAGCCACTTGGAAATAAATACTAAACATCATTCCTTCGACATGAATCTCATGTAGGATCACTTGAAGATCATGAACTTGACTTATGATAATCTTAGAATCCACCATTTTGTAATCAATGAATCTACTCACAACGAATTTATTTATTCCGACATTCTCTGTCTTATACTTTTTATCCAAAGATTGCCACAACTCTTTAGTCATTTGGGTTAGACTATAATATTATATAATGTGTTATCCAATCCATTGAAGATATAATTCTTGCACATAAAATTAGAGTACTTCCATACATCCACCTTAGTAATAACTTTGCTGTCAATCTCATTCTTACTAGAAATAGAAGAATCCTTACAAAAATTTTTGCAAGATTCAACGGTGAGAGAGAATAACATTTTCTTTTGTTATCTCTTGAAATCGTTCCTATTTAACTTTTCATGCTTCTCCTCATGAGACACATGAGTAGGTACAGAAAGAGGTACCATAGGATTTGTAGTAATAGGAATATTATTAATATTTGCAGCCATTTTTTATAAACACAAATTACCAAATATTCAAAAATACACTTTACAAAGAAAGTTACTAAAACATAGAAAATTTATGTTACTGTTTAGGGTCACTGCTTGAAGTTATTGTTTCAACGTTACTGTTCAGTGTCACTGTTTTAATGTTACTGTTTGGTATAACTGTTTAAATCATACGCAAAAACAGAGTCATTTTTTGGTGTAACTGTTCAGTATAACCGTTTGAATTAAATCACACAAATAGAACAGACAATTTTTAACAAAATTTTTCAAGTATCCCCAAAATACCATAGATTGTAAAAAATAACTTTTTTGAAATTTACAATATTTTAGAACATTTTAAAATATTAAAAGTGTAAATCAGAAACATAACAAGTAATAATACAATTAGGGAAATCTGTCTTGAGATTGTTGTTTGTGGTATTGCAAATATAGTAAAATCACTATTTGAAATTTTGATTTGTATCATGCATTTATAATANGAACAATTCTAAATTCATTAATT
Source organism: Ilex paraguariensis (assembly GCA_963454935.2). Classification (NCBI taxonomy): domain Eukaryota; kingdom Viridiplantae; phylum Streptophyta; class Magnoliopsida; order Aquifoliales; family Aquifoliaceae; genus Ilex; species Ilex paraguariensis. The sequence continues at coordinate 236,655 of CAUOFW020000914.1, forward strand.
TACACAAAAAATTAAAATTAACATATCGTAATCTACCATGCCATACATTAGAAGACTCAAGCATATAAGTAAAAGATATGTTCTTATTATTAAAATTAGAGACAATTATTATTACAACCTTAATCAAGTGTCATGTAGGCCATGGAATAAATTTTCAATCACTCTTTGGAGACTATTGTTCTTCTCGATCCTCAATCTCACGATCAAGTTCTCAAGTTTCATTTATTTGCGTTTATACTTCAAATAATTTTTGAAATCTTTCCAATGTGGCGGTACTTTCGCAATAATTGTAGCCACTTGGAAATAAATACTAAACATCATTCCTTCGACATGAATCTCATGTAGGATCACTTGAAGATCATGAACTTGACTTATGATAATCTTAGAATCCACCATTTTGTAATCAATGAATCTACTCACAACGAATTTATTTATTCCGACATTCTCTGTCTTATACTTTTTATCCAAAGATTGCCACAACTCTTTAGTCATTTGGGTTAGACTATAATATTATATAATGTGTTATCCAATCCATTGAAGATATAATTCTTGCACATAAAATTAGAGTACTTCCATACATCCACCTTAGTAATAACTTTGCTGTCAATCTCATTCTTACTAGAAATAGAAGAATCCTTACAAAAATTTTTGCAAGATTCAACGGTGAGAGAGAATAACATTTTCTTTTGTTATCTCTTGAAATCGTTCCTATTTAACTTTTCATGCTTCTCCTCATGAGACACATGAGTAGGTACAGAAAGAGGTACCATAGGATTTGTAGTAATAGGAATATTATTAATATTTGCAGCCATTTTTTATAAACACAAATTACCAAATATTCAAAAATACACTTTACAAAGAAAGTTACTAAAACATAGAAAATTTATGTTACTGTTTAGGGTCACTGCTTGAAGTTATTGTTTCAACGTTACTGTTCAGTGTCACTGTTTTAATGTTACTGTTTGGTATAACTGTTTAAATCATACGCAAAAACAGAGTCATTTTTTGGTGTAACTGTTCAGTATAACCGTTTGAATTAAATCACACAAATAGAACAGACAATTTTTAACAAAATTTTTCAAGTATCCCCAAAATACCATAGATTGTAAAAAATAACTTTTTTGAAATTTACAATATTTTAGAACATTTTAAAATATTAAAAGTGTAAATCAGAAACATAACAAGTAATAATACAATTAGGGAAATCTGTCTTGAGATTGTTGTTTGTGGTATTGCAAATATAGTAAAATCACTATTTGAAATTTTGATTTGTATCATGCATTTATAATAGACAATACTAGTGAAGAATGAAACAGTTACAGGTACGAAACAATTACAATTACAAATACAAATAAAACAGTTACACAAAAAATCTGTAATTTAAGTAATGAATAAATTGACTCGTTTGCAGAAAATGAACTGTTATTGAACTTTAAGTAGATCAATGTTAGTGTTTGACACTATATCCTTATAAAAATCAAAACATCTGCCTCCCAAGATATAATGATCTTTACACGAATAGAAGTAGCACTCCAACCTATTCGCCCAATGAAAAACAACTGCGTTATATACTCTCCAAATGTAGATTACGAGACTGCCTTAAATGCTTAAATTTAGTGGATGCAAAATAATTATGTGATTGAGTTATTTATAGAGAAAATGGTGACTACCATGCGAACGAATGTAACCCAGTAGACACCATTGATTAATTGTTCATCTATGAACATATATTATTAAAATTTCGGACTGGAAGGAAGGAAAAACCTGAACTAATGCGAATTCAAATTCAATAGGTAAATTCATGCCCAATTTGTTAAACAAATTTTTTCCAAAAAGATAAGGCTTGGTCTAAACTACACATACACACCCATACCCAAACCAAGCTGGCCGAGTCAAGTCGTGGTTATAGTGAGGCAAGGGGGGCAGGCGGCGCGCTTGTGTGGTTGAATTGAGAACATGTAGGCACTTGCTTCACTCATAAAATTGTTGTACCCCTTAGGACCCAATCTCATAGAGCAAACTTCGCATATATATTCTTAAGTAGAACTTCTTCCTCAACCAATGTGGGATTTGTGTCAAATTTCACATTGTACAATCTCTATTTTCACATTTCAAGATGGTCACTTTGGTCCAACAAAAATCAACCTCACACCCCACCCACCTATGAAATCAGCATCAAACCACCATTCTGCCACTCTACCCAATAACATGTTTTCCCTCATCATAACTGCTCCACAATTTGAGGAGAGAGATAGAGAGAGATAAATGAGGTAACCTCGGCATTTGCACACAACCATACCACCATCCGCCTTCACCGAACCCAACTATTCACAATTACAAAAACTATGTTCCATAATCTCAAAAATCATAAAACAATAATTAATCTACAAATCAATATGCAATCTCCCTTAGTGTTTCGGTGTTTCTTTGATTCAACTAGCATAAAGGCATTGCCCTAAAATCATGCCCTGCCAAAGAAGATGAACAGAGCGAGGCATTACTTGATGTTGTATTACGTTTGAAACAAGAGGCAATTGAGATAGGTGAATTGAGGCTTGTTTTTGTGGTATGGGTGGAGCTGTGGAAGAAGAAAGAGAGATAGACGTGGGTACAGGGTGATGTGGTCATGGAGGGAAGAGAGAGGCAGATAAGGGGTGGATCCATGGCAGGCCGGCCTAAGGCCTAGGCAGCTAAGTTTCTTGCCCAAGGTCCCAAATTTTAGAGGGCCCCAAAAATATTTATCCCTTTAGTACAGTAAGCCTAATTTTTTATTTTGTATTTTAGCTATGATTCCAATTTTTAGGGTCCAAATTTTAAAAAATTAAATCAATATTTAATTTTGATAGATCCAATTTTACTCTCTACTTGGTTAAGCCCAAATTTTAGAGGGACTCCATAAAATTTACCCCTTTAGTATAATAGGCTTTTTTTTTTTAGATATGATTTAAATTTTTAGGGCCCAAATTTTAATAATTCAAGTCAATATCTAATTTTTTTAGGTCTAAAATTAGTCATTCTTGTGAGCTTTGATTTAACTTTTTCTAACTCTTTTGAGTGTGTTTATAGTTATATTCCACTCATTAACACAGAAAATTTGTAAACATTATTTTTTGTGGTGAAAATGTTAAAATTAGTTCCTTTTTTGTCTTAGGGTTAATTGCATTGGAGGTCCTCAAAGTATAAATTTTGTCTCATTTTGGTCCCCAATGTTTCAATTGCATCATTTTGGTCCCTGAAGTATTGAATAAATTTCTATATGGTCTCTCAAGCAGACAGTGTCCAGATTGCTAATAATTTTTTATCATAAACTTGCCACATGATACTCAAATATAGACAAAAATTAATTTGGATAACTTTTGACCAAATTTCTACACAAATTTTGGTTAAATACCTACCTAAATTACACAGTTTTGATCAGGAGTTATCCAAATTTTGGTCAAAAGTTATTCATGTTACACATTTTTTTGTCAAGAGCTACTCAAATTTTGTTTAAGAGCTATCAAAATTATTTTTTCTCTATATTTAGCTATTACGTGACTAGTTTATGATAAAAAATTGTTAGCAATATGGACGCTGTCTGCTTGAAGGACTATATAGAAATATATTCAATACTTTAGGGACCAAAATGATGTAATTGAAACATTGAGAACCAAAATGAGATAAACATCATACTTTAGAGACCTCTAGTGTAATTAACCCTTTGTCTTAATATAAATTTTCAGTTCAAATAATTTATGTTTAAATTTTTTGTGTTATTAAAGTTTTCTACTTCACGGGTGCACATAATTCAAGGGTAAAGAATGAGTATTTGCTATCTTAAAATTATTCTTTGATAACATATTTTGTCATTAAATTATTTGTTCAAAACTTAAATTAATAAAATCTTATTTATGATCAACTAAGATTGAATGAACTAACTATATTATCAATTAAAAAGACTTATTGTCAAAATTTGAATATAAAAATTTGATCAATATTTTACAATTCCAAAAATAAAAAAATAATTTTTAAATAAATAAAAAATAAAATTATAATAATTAAAAATATAATATATTAATAGACAAAATAGTAATTGGACCTCATATGAAATTTTTGCTTAGGGTCCCGCTTTACCTTGGGTCTCCCCTAATCCATGGAGGGAGAGGAGAGAGACGAGGTGGTGGAAAACGATGGTGGGTGGAGAGAGAAAAGAGGGATAAGGCAATGATTGGTCCGCAAAGAGAGGGGGAGAGGGTTATGATATTGATTGAGAGAGAGAGAGAGAGGGAGAGAGATAGTGAGTGAGTTTTTTTATATGAGGAGAGAGAGCGGGTTAACGAGAGAAAATTTAAAGATACGGCTAAATGGTCATTCCATAGTGCCTAAAGGGGTATTTTGGTAATTGTATCTTAATTAAGAAAATATCTTGTATTTTGGGGTATTTTGGTCTTTTAATCAATTCCGTTGGCTTCGTTTTCTACTCGTCACCCGCAATAAGTTTGAGTGTAATATTTCAAACGTGAGGGGACTATATGATTGAATGACAAACTTTAGGGAGTCCGAATATAATTTATCATAATGTTAATTCTTAGTGTAATTACGTTGCTAAAAAATTATTTATTTTTATTAATCAAAGTAAAACATGTGCATAAATTTGTATATTTTATCATTTGAATTTATTTTATTATTTCTACAATCAATAATTACAAATAAATCAAGACAAACTTTAAAACTAATTTTTTTTTTTTTGATACGAGTGCAAAGCAATAACCTAGTGCGATCCATTACTACCTTATGCCAGGTACTTGTTTGTGGTTTCGCATTCATTAGCACGATTGACCATTCGTCTCACTCTCTTTATTATTTGACCAATCAGCAAAAGCCAAACCAAACTGTACTTCCTAGACCAATGGACCCATATTACTGTACTGTATATCTAAAATAGAACCACAAAATTGAACATTCAGGTATGTTTGATTGTATTTTAAAAAATAGTATCAGAAAATAATTTTTTAGAAGAGTTTTAAGAAAGTGTTTTTAAAAAATTTAGTTTGTAAAACTTGTTTGATTATATATTTTTGAAAATAGTTTTAAAGAACAAAAAATTATAAAATCTGTTTAGACAATAATATACAAAACCCACAATTTCCATCTCTCTCTCTTTCCCCTTTCTCTGTCTCCACAAAACACTCACACACACCGATGCATACACACACTCACACATACAGATGCATACACACACACACACACTCACACAAATATGTGCTTATATCTGAAGCTTCAGTTGTTATTAGAGAGAGAGAGAGAGAGAGAAATAAGATATAAAGTTTTAGTGGTTGCGGTGGAGAAGAAGTTGAAGTGAGAGAGAGTTTCAGTGGTTGCAGTGGCGAAGAAGAATGAAATATTCTCCATTTTTTTGTCTCCAACGAAACTCGAAGGGGAGACCTTATTAGTTTGGAAATAAGTTGTTTCTCGTGTTTTCAGTTTGCTTTAGAAAACAATGAGAACACAGTATTGTTGTTCTCTAGAATCACATTTCAATTTCTAAAATTTTTAAAAAATTGGAGAAGAAAAAACAAAAAAAAAATAATATCCCCTTGTTTTTAAAATTTTGAGAACAAAAAACTATTTTCAAAAACCAAACCAAACAGACCCTCAATTTTTTGGGAATTTTATAAAGGGTCAATAGTATTTTTGTGTTTCCAAAATATGTATTTTTTTATCAGTTTAGTCATCAATGTATTAATTTTATCAATTAGATCCCTAAATTATTTAATTCGTGTCATTTTAATTTCTACATAGACGGACTGTTAAATTTTTGACAGAATAATAATGTGTTAAGCATGCTTGAAGAGGAGGCAAAGTGAATTACAAAGATAGGACTCCGAAAACCATTCCCTCTAGGCCGATAATTTTGTATTTTTTATTTTTAATTTAACAGTCAAGAATATCCTAATCCGATTATTCAACTTGATCATACCAATTCTCTCCTATAAGTATCAAAGATTGGACACCCTTTTACATTTGAAGTGTGATTCCACATTTTTGACCCTAATGTATAAATGTTTGTATTTCGTAATTTACCCCTCAAAGACTGAAGTGACCAAAATACCCTTTTCTTATATTCTCCCATTGGTCCCATTCGAGGATGATGCCCTAAACTCNTTATGCCAGGTACTTGTTTGTGGTTTCGCATTCATTAGCACGATTGACCATTCGTCTCACTCTCTTTATTATTTGACCAATCAGCAAAAGCCAAACCAAACTGTACTTCCTAGACCAATGGACCCATATTACTGTACTGTATATCTAAAATAGAACCACAAAATTGAACATTCAGGTATGTTTGATTGTATTTTAAAAAATAGTATCAGAAAATAATTTTTTAGAAGAGTTTTAAGAAAGTGTTTTTAAAAAATTTAGTTTGTAAAACTTGTTTGATTATATATTTTTGAAAATAGTTTTAAAGAACAAAAAATTATAAAATCTGTTTAGACAATAATATACAAAACCCACAATTTCCATCTCTCTCTCTTTCCCCTTTCTCTGTCTCCACAAAACACTCACACACACCGATGCATACACACACTCACACATACAGATGCATACACACACACACACACTCACACAAATATGTGCTTATATCTGAAGCTTCAGTTGTTATTAGAGAGAGAGAGAGAGAGAGAAATAAGATATAAAGTTTTAGTGGTTGCGGTGGAGAAGAAGTTGAAGTGAGAGAGAGTTTCAGTGGTTGCAGTGGCGAAGAAGAATGAAATATTCTCCATTTTTTTGTCTCCAACGAAACTCGAAGGGGAGACCTTATTAGTTTGGAAATAAGTTGTTTCTCGTGTTTTCAGTTTGCTTTAGAAAACAATGAGAACACAGTATTGTTGTTCTCTAGAATCACATTTCAATTTCTAAAATTTTTAAAAAATTGGAGAAGAAAAAACAAAAAAAAAATAATATCCCCTTGTTTTTAAAATTTTGAGAACAAAAAACTATTTTCAAAAACCAAACCAAACAGACCCTCAATTTTTTGGGAATTTTATAAAGGGTCAATAGTATTTTTGTGTTTCCAAAATATGTATTTTTTTATCAGTTTAGTCATCAATGTATTAATTTTATCAATTAGATCCCTAAATTATTTAATTCGTGTCATTTTAATTTCTACATAGACGGACTGTTAAATTTTTGACAGAATAATAATGTGTTAAGCATGCTTGAAGAGGAGGCAAAGTGAATTACAAAGATAGGACTCCGAAAACCATTCCCTCTAGGCCGATAATTTTGTATTTTTTATTTTTAATTTAACAGTCAAGAATATCCTAATCCGATTATTCAACTTGATCATACCAATTCTCTCCTATAAGTATCAAAGATTGGACACCCTTTTACATTTGAAGTGTGATTCCACATTTTTGACCCTAATGTATAAATGTTTGTATTTCGTAATTTACCCCTCAAAGACTGAAGTGACCAAAATACCCTTTTCTTATATTCTCCCATTGGTCCCATTCGAGGATGATGCCCTAAACTCAATTGTGATGCCGGGAGTGATATGTCATTTGCTTGGCCTTTCCCATCAACTAAGTAATCCAACTTCTGAGGTTCAATATGGCTGATGTATGCATGCCACAACCTAGAAAAGCAACATAACCATGATCAGATGGTCGCATGCTTTTAGATAGAAGTGGACAAAAAGGGAAGGGTTGCATTGTGGACTAAATATTTGATATAATAGTTGATATCACATAGTCACGTGATATTATTGTTCAATAAAAAATTTAAAATTAGGTAAAGTATGTCCTATGAGCTTTTACATGCCATAGTTATTATATTACATGAATTTATTGTTATTTGATTGTGTGAGATTTTACTTGTCTATTTGTTAACTTATTATTAAACTAGCGATATCTCGTAATTGAAGTCACTGTATATTAAGTTATGCATGCGTATAGCTAGAGTGTGTATATAATGAGTGTATGTAGCTGCATATTTGTGTTGAGTTTGTGAAATTTATGAGGAAAAGTAAATGATAGGTTTGCAAAATTTGAAGGAAAAATATACCCCTATAATCTTATTATATAGATGTTGCCTCTTGGTAACAATACCAATGTAGTATTACCGATATATTGAATTTTCTTTTTCCATCGTGAGTGAATATAGACCAGCAGTTGTGGATTATTCCAACACATTGGGTCACACTGGATATTTTAAGTAAGCACATTAGGTATAGATACATTCTACCATATTAAACTAGTCACGTTTCACCAAATCAGACAAAAAGTAGTAGCTAGTGATTGTTTAATTTCACCCAAATTGACAAAATTTCTCCAGAGTAATGGTAATGAGATTTAAAAAATTTACAAAATTTTTTAATTTAATGATGTAACAGTAATATAATCTAATAGTATTATTGTGATTGTAAATTTTGAATTTCTTCATATGAACTCCATCATTTTTTATATTATTATGTTAAGAAATTAGCTCAATTTTTTAAGTCCCTCAACATCATTACTCCTCTTTCTCTATTTCAATAGAATAATTTTATTTGAATATAATTTATTGACCTAATTTATTATAGTTCTTAAATTAACTGGTTCCAATCAAACATTAAAATTTAATGATAATTCAACTGTTACAAGCTATGCATTACTCCCTTTAATATGGTTCAATGGATGGCATTCTTGATAATTTCTAGAAAATCAAGGTTCGTTTTGATGGCTAGCTTTATAAATGAAGTCTTCCACGTATGGAACTCGCCAAACTCCGAAGACAACAGCTCCTTAGTCTTCACTCCATCTGTACAAATAAAGTCATCCCTGCTGTTTCCTTCTAATACATCCACTTCTTCCCCAGAGAATAACGAGAGAGAGAGAGAGGCAAAGATGACAACCAGCATGCATTATCAAGTTGATGATCAAATAGCACTCATTTCTCAGTATTATCCAGGCATATATACCCAACTGGTACCAGAACAAGGTCAGTACATTGAGCACAAGAAACCTTTAAGCCAAGCAGTACTTAGCACTTAATTAATATAAACTTTTGACAATTTTTAGAAAAGGTTCAATCGAGAAGAAGACGTAAGAAAAGCAAAGGAGACGCCTCTAGCCGTAGTGGAGTGAGAAAGAGGAAGCTGAGACAAGAACAAGTCAATATTCTTGAGAAGAACTTTGGAAATGAACATAAGTTGGATTCTGAAAGAAAGGATAGGATTGCTTCTGAGCTTGAACTTGATCCACGCCAAGTGGCCGTTTGGTTTCAGAACAGAAGGGCAAGATGGAAGAGTAAGAAAATGGAGGAGGAATACTCCAAGTTAAAGAAGGAAAATGAGAGCACTGTTGTAGAGAAATGCCGGCTTGAAACTGAGGTACATGATACAGCTCTCTCAGTCTCTCTCTCCCCCCTCACACACACATCAATTTCAGTATGTGTATGACATTATTCTTTCTCTTGATGATTCCTTAACTATCCATTTGGGTACGCCGTAGAGAGACCGTGGGGAAAGAAGTGACAGCTATTCTTTTTGCGGGTTCGGTCAGATTCCGAGTTTTCCTTTGTTTTCTTTCCCATATGTATTTTTTTTCCTTACTATTTGTGGAGTTTACTTTATTTTTTCGATCAAGAATACTAAGGATGAAAATATCATTTCAACCGATTATTTCGTAACCTAAGAAATGAAAATCCTTCGAAACGTTACGAAAATATGATAAAAACAAATAAAAAATTTAAATTTAAAACATTTTATATCATTAGTCTAAATATATTAAATCACCTTAAAATAGTTCAATATATTTTAAAATGTTAGTGAAAATATGTTGATACATCCTAAGACAACTCAAAATATTTCGATATAAATCGAAGTATTAAAACTTTTATTTAATCACTGATTCTTTCATCTCTTTAAAAACAGAAATATTTTGACTATTTTAAAATAATATATTTTATTCTCGAGTATAGTATTTTACCTCTCAGTTTCTGAAATGTCTCTTGTTTATTATTTCCGCACTTTATTTTAAGGAATTATTTTTTCAGCTTTTATTCAAATGTTTGAGTCAAGAACTTCCTGAAGACTATAAAAGTACAGAATTTTATATAGAAATAAAGACAATATACCCAACACCATGGAAAAAAAACACAGGAGTCTGATGACACAATGAACCAGTGGAAAATTGACAACTAGGAGGCGGTCTAGCCATTAGAGAACAAAAGATGTTACATGCTGAATTCCCAAGGATCCGTACACAGTTGTTTAGGGTGGCGGCTGTTTGGCCACTCGCTGCCCAGTGGAGCAGCACATGCTATTTTTATCCCAGGTGAGATCGTTGATGTTGCTGATTGCACAAAACCCATTTAGTGTATTATAAGTACAGCACAAAGAACTCCACCGGAAATCGAAAAAAAGTTATCTTGTTTGGGTGTCATTTTAGAGTAACACTTAAACTATAATTTTATGCCAATTAAGATCTTAATTTTTTTTTTGTTAACAATTTAGTCTCTGAACTGTTTAATTATGTCAATTGATTTATTTTGTTTCTCTCTGTTAGATTTTCTAACAAAATGTGATGAAGTGTGTCACTCACGTGACACAAATAGTTTGAATAAATTACACATATAATATTCAAATGATGATCTTTATGTCAATTAAATTCTTGATTTTTTTTTTGTGTCAATGCATCTGAACTCTCCAGTTGTATCAATTGAACCATTTTATCTTTTTGTGTCATTGTCACGTGAGTGACACACTCTAATGGAGGCAAACATATTAGCTCAATTGACCAAAAAAAAAATTCAAGAGTTTAATTAATACAAACATTATTGTTTGAGGATTATATGTGTAATTTATCCTTAATTTTATAAGATTCTGACAGTAAGTGAGTGCATCTATTAAATCCGTTAAATAAATAAGTTATAATGTCACACAAATCAAATTAGAAACACACAATTTTAGGTAAATATATTACTAATCTTGAAAAACTATACACGAGTTTTAATGAATAATGTTTAATTGAGTAAATTATGAGAAATCATGATTTACAATGATTAATAGGACACAACACCACTCAACTCATTTGAGATCCCTAGTTATAAATTCAAAATCCTCGTTATTATCTTTATTTAACAGCAGATTACTGAATTTAATCAGGTATTGAAGCTCAAGGAACAGTTGTCAGAAGCAGATGGGAAGATTCAGAGGCTATTGGAGCGCTGTAATGGGGTTTCAAGCAACATTCCTTGTCCATTATTCTCAATGAACGCCATGGAGCCACCTTTTCTTGGGGAGTTTGGGATGCAAGGGTTGGAAAATGTGTTTTACGTGCCAGAGAACAATTACATTCATGGATTAACGGAGTGGGTTAATCTTTATAATATGTGATTAAGTTAAGCATTCTAGTTTGTAGATGTGTGACCATCTATTGTAAATCTTTTTTCCTTCTTTTCGGGGTTCTCTTTTCAGTGCTATAGACTAAGCTAGGAGATGGAATCGTAATCAATATAACTTGCTTTTTGACTAAATAATGTGCCGTAGATTGGTATCTATTTATACATAATATATAACAATTAATAATTATTTGTGCTTGAAGATACTATAAAAAAAAATCGCAATTAATTGATTGTGCCTATAAACACTACATAACTCAAAAACATGTCTAGTCTAAATAATATCAGTGCGTGAAGGTCTAAGCTGACACCCCACCAAGCTCTTCTATTTCTTAAACATACCTTCCAACATTACCGAGTTGGGACCATAACTCATCACTTACAACCCTTCTCCAACAAAAATCGTGGCCAAAAAAGCATAATCACAACCAATAGACAAAACTTATAAGCCTTATAGAGAAAACAAAATATTGTAAAATTAACCACAAATTATAGATTTTAAGAGAACAACTCAAATTTTCAAAAGAAAAAAAAAAATTATCATAGACAACCATTACCACCGGCCTACCACCATAACCTTCATCTGTGAACATTAGTTAAAAAATCTATTACTATACTACTTTAAAAAGCCGAAAAACTTTTTTTTCTAATTTTATCCTCTAACATCACAACTTTATCATCCATGTCCTCCGAACTTAATTCCTTCCCAGCAACCTAGCTAGTCGTTCACGTCTCCCTGTATTCCTACTTTCTCTTCCTATTTCCTCTCTCAAATTCACAGACCTAGGCTCTACTTTTCTCAGCTGTTACAGTCTCCCTCTCTTTCTCTCTCTCTCGCAAATTCACAGCCCCTTCTCTTCGTCTTCCCCTCTCCGTCTCTCTATGTCTTTTCTTTCTTGCATTTTCACAGACAGAGAATAGCACACTGCCCCCCTCTCAGTCTCTCTCTCACACAGTCATGGACCCCCCTTCACCGTCCCCCTCTCAGTCTCTCTCTCCCCAATTACATGTATTCAACTATAAAAATCAGTTGCCCATTATAGATTTCAACTCCCTCCAACTTTTTCTCCCTTCTCTCTCTCTCTCTCTCTCTCTCTCTCTCGTGAATTCACAGATCTTGATCTGGTGCTTTCTCTTCTTTGATTTTCTGTGTTGATCTATGTTCTATGTTGAAATTAAGTGTGAATATGATCTATGTTGAAATTAGGTGTTACATTTTTCTAATTTTTTTGAATTATCTATGTTTGGTTCAATCTCTGATTAGGTTTAATTAGGTTTTAGATTTTTCAGATTATTTTGATTCATTTATCTTTAATTTTCTCTGATTTCTGTGTTATGCACTGTTGAAGGGTGGCTATATTTTTTGATTTCTCTTATTTTTTTGATTTCTATATTTTCTCTGATTTTTCTTAATCTGAATGTGATGTACATTGTAATTAAACATGCTTGATTCTTTGGTTGCGATGTTCGGAATCTGAGTGTGATGTATATAATGATGGCAGGGCCATTTGAAATGTGTTTGTAGGCACTTACAGACCGAGAACTTGTTTTAACAGGTCAGTGGTTTTGGAACAACAATTTGTTTGGATCGATTCCTGATCTCAGTCCACTGAAGCAATTGGCAATATTGTAAGTTGTGAGCATCTTTTCTGTATTCCTGTAATCTTTCATCATACCATCCAAGAAAAAACATAAATGCAGTTTAAATGCAATTGGAGATATTGTAAGTTATCTGTTCCTTTTAAGCATGCAACAAATAAAATGATTGCAGCTCATATGCTTTCAGGAGTTACTTACATATGACTCCTTTGTTGTGTGGATTCTGTTTCTAACTATTCGGTTTTGTGGGACTTCAATACATCCATTTTTAGACAGAATGCAGTTTTTGATTTTTTATTAACTGCCTTTCATTGCAGACATTTGGAAGACAATCAACTCAGTGGGGGGATTCCTCAATCACTAGGAAACGTTGACAGCTTGCGCGAATTGTAAGTTCTACTCTTGTAAGAGAACAAGCTGACTTTGTGGACCTAAACTTTTTTATGTATATATCCAGTTGTTCATGATCTTACTACTAGGGATGCATCATTATGTAATCTTTCCTTTGTTATATTTCGATAATATTATTTTGTCTCTGTATGTTAGTTATACTATCTTCTTAACTATTTATGATTACTGGCATGGCTAGAACAACCCTAGGGCCCAGGGGGGCCATGAACCCTTCAAGTTTTCAAAAGCCCCCAATATATATAAGGTATTTCAAGTTGACCCGCAAGAGTAGTACAAAAATTGTGTTCTAATAGTAAAGGCGTAGTGACTAAAAGTCTCAAGAAGATCAGATAGTCACGAGTTTAAGTCTTAATAGTTATCGAAAGTGTAATACACATGGGACTACTGTGAGGTAAATACATACATTTTCACTTTTTTATCGTCACACTATATTTCAAATTGAGTAAAAATAGTTGAGTTATTTGATGAAATTAGGCTTAGATTGCACTAAAATTGTTGAATTACTGGGTGAATTGGTGTTAAAATTATTTATGATGTCATGAGATTGAATGAAATTTTGTGGTGCTAAAAAATTATGCAATAAAATAAAAATAACCTAATTGGTTGATGAATTGATTATAACCTAATGTGTGCATGTTTGTTGTCATGCATACACCCTTCTCTTATTTTTTTGTTTGCATGCTTACCCTGCTATGGGCGAGGGTCACATGAGTGATAGTTTAATCTTGCAACGTGAAAGTGCTCACCCTTTTGATTGGTGTTTTCAATAACTTGAGGCCGATTCATGTTGTTTGAACGTATAGTTTATTAGCTTTTCCAAAATATGCAATATAGAGATTGATAATAGATGATCAGGATTTGTGCTGGGGTTTACCAAGCATATACTATGCAGTATATTTTAATGAAACTATTGTCTTTGCTTTGGGATTCGACTACCTGTTGATCTTAATTCATCCCACAGCTTTGTATGGTGTGTCATTACTTGGGAGTTGCCATTTTTGTTCAATGAGATGCTGTTTCAGTTCTTACTTCGTTTGCCCCATGTGTGATTCTTTCTTTCGTGTTGGAGGTTTGATGGCTATTGTTTGAATGATTTTGCTTCTGTGTTGTTGTCTACCTTGCTCAAGCTTGACTCCCTCTAAATCTCTTTAATCATTAGTTTTATAGTTCTGCTTAGCAGCAATATAATCATTATTAACTTGATGGGGATTTTGTGTGTAGTTATATTATAAGAGCTTTTGTATGCAATACAGTTCATTGATATGTTGTTTTACGACACATGATGTGTTTTCAAATTCATGTATGTTTGCCAGTAACTGTTGAGGATGCTCATTCTTTGTATGAGTCGAGGCATTTTATTTGAGGTTGTTGCAAATTCTTTACATTTTAAGCGTTGCATAATTGGTGACAATTTCTGCTGCAAGGGCGGTGGTAGAGCTGGCTATGGTGGTGGTGGTGGGCGCAGTGATAATTATAGAGACGGTGGAGACTCAAGCCCAGATAGGCATTGTCACAGTGGAAACCGTTCACACCCATATTGAAGTTTAGTTGAGCAATTTATGTACTAAAATTTTGTGGTCAAAGTGATTTTATTATGTTTTGTTCGCGGGATTGTTCTCAAACTGGAGACTTAAGATGTCTTTTATCTTCTGCTGCCTGGTGGGGTTTAATTCTTAAGATTGAGATTGATTTGGATTGTGAATATTTTTATAGAGGCAAGTGGATAGTCTCCAAATTACTGCTAAGGTAGGTTGAAATTTTCAGGTGAGTGCTCGACAGTGATCAATTGGAGGTCGGAGCGACCTTGTCTTGCATTAAAGGTAAGAATTTCAGTCCTCTTTATCTTCAAGTGCTCGATTTAAACATGGCATTTAACATTTTACAGGGATTCAAAATGCTGACTGTGACACCCCAAAATCCGGGGGTCCCTTGTTAACCCGTTGATCACCCATCAACCTGTAGAAATACCCGTGAATGCTTTATGATCCGACACCACGACTTAATAATAAAAAGGTTTGGACAGGGTCTCCCTAGAACCGAAAACTCCCAATTGCTTAACCTGTGTACATCATAGTCACTAGACCCATCCAATGTCTAACACATCACAATTTATACTCCATTATGGTCCATTAACATCATTTAAATGAGGGAACACATAGCCTACAAGCATGTCAAAGTATTCTAAAAATTTCAGTTTTTTGGAAAACCTTATCATGCTTGTAGGCTTTGTGTTTCCTCATTCAAATGATGTCAATGGACCATAATGGAGTGTAAATTGTGATGTGTTAGACCTTGGATGAGTCTAGTGACTATGATGTGCACATGTTAAGCAATTGGGAGTTTCCGGTCCTAGGGAGACCCTGTCCAAACTTTTTTATTATTAAGCCGTGGCGTTGGGTCATACGGCATTCATGGGTATTTCTATGGGTTGATGGGTGATAAACGGGTTAACAAGGGACCCCCGGATTTTGAGGTGTCACACTAACAGTAATCTTCATGCTTTTTGTGCGTGCATGTGTGATCCTTGTTTTGGTTTGTTCAACTTGTTCTTTGTAAATGTGTTGGGTTCCAGGTAAAATGTTTTATTTTCTCCTTCCATAATCGAAAATGAAAGATGTTGTATTCTAGGAATTAAATTTATGGTCGAAATGGGTACTTTCATTTTTGGTAGCTCTCGAGTAATCCCCCCCTTTTTTCGTGGACAGTGATCATGGTTATAATTTGTAGATACTTCATCTGTTCTCTTCATCAATAGTTCCCAAATTTGTAGATTTTATACTTTTTTTAAAAACTCATGTGTTAGTTGCTTGACAAATTAATCTAGATTCAAATATAAATAGTATGCAAGAACTTAAATCTTGGGTTGAATTTCACAATGTTGTAGCTTCCGGATTGAGACATGCCTCTCTCGAGGTTTTGTTTTTTGATTGGCCTGAGTTTCATGCAGTTCAATGTTATTTAGTTAGTAAGAAATTTAATTTCTGGTCGCTGTTGATTTTTTGTACTATATGTAATGCCTACCTTGGTTACTGCTAGTTTTCAGAGAGCACTTGTGTATCTGATGCAAGTGAACGTGTACGAAAAAGCTGTCATAAAGTTTCATTGTTCGTACCATCGTCGACCCTATCTATGTTTCTACGATGGCCCAAGAACACGCTCATTCTTCAGCTGTACAGAAAATTTTGAATTGTGAGGTACCATTACGAGCTCAATACATACGAGTGTTATTCCGTGAAATAACTCGAATTTCAAATCATTTACTTGCTTTAACTACTCATGCTACGGATGTGGAAGCATCAACTCTGTTCAAATTTATTAGATCATTTGAACTCTTTTTGTTAGACCAATTTAAAATGTATTTAGTACAGACCTATTTCATTGTTCTTTAAAAAATAACAATATGGCAATGCAGCTTTTAAGATTTTTTGTTGCTATTGTTCTTATTCGCAGAAAATCTGGACTTCATACAAGAGCTGTTGTGGAATATCTTTACAGCAGATTTAATGGCTTTTATGGGTACAATAACAGACAAACAAATGGAAGGGCAAGTCTTTGAAAAAGTTCCAAACATTGTGCTTTATGATTGTCATCCGTAAAAGTTCCAAATTCTTCAAGAAATAAACAAATGACATTGATTTGAAACCTACAAATCCTTTGTTAATACAATACTAATATAATTATTGATCTCCGCTGGTTAATGAGTTTGGACAAGTATTTTAGTTGTGGAGGAGTAGCCTTCTCTTTTTTTTTTTCGCCCCCGATAAGTGGACGAATAGCCTTCTTACTATTTGCCTGGTATGCATTTCCCATATTTTTTGGTCAATAAGTGCATTGAACTTTACTGCCTTATACTTGTGTAACAGGATTTTGACAAATTTCCCCTTTCAATTAAAATGCCAATTCTTTCCATCAACAAAACACAATTGTATTTATGAAGGAAAAAAAAACCAGTTTGTTGTATTGAAACAAGTTTACAAAAATCTCTAATATCAACTATTATAGGCCACACTCAAAATGGTTCACGTGCAATGCACGTGTGCATCAACTAGTTTAGACAAACTTCTATGATTCCACTATTATAAAGTTAAACGATGACACATAGAAAATCATAAATAGAAATTCGAAGATAACAAATAGAAGAGTAGTGTGAAACAGAAAAGCTTACAATTATAACATTGCTAGAATGTACAAATAAGGCCTTCTCGGCTATTAAAAATGGAACAATCACAACTAGTTTAAACCAGTGGACTCAAAGCAACAAACTTAAAAAGTAGCCTAAAAGGGTTTCATTGATACATTTTACAAAGGTAAAGATATGTATCTATGGCTAATCAATGAACAAATGAACAATAGTATGATTCTTTTAAATACTCTCTAGTGAGCTTTTTCCTTTGTGAAACAAAACCGTCTATATCTCGTAAAAGATGACCTCTTATTTCTCTTCCTAAAACATAGCCCAATGAAACCAATAATCACCTGGCTCCGAAAATTTTTACAGAAAAAAAGAAATAATCACTTAATTTTTGGATTACATAGACAGATCCAAGAAAACTTATTTAATTGAATGAAATTAGTGTTGCAAATAATGAAGAACTACATTTTCTTTTGTTTACTTTTGGATGACAACACCATTGTTTTTTCATCCTCTCCAAAATTTTTGCCTTCTTCTCCAATTTCTCCTCCTGCCCATCATGAATAGATAATGTCAAAATAAAATTATCTCTGATATGTAAGGCCTTTTCTATTTCATTATACCTTGCTAGAAAATAAAAAAAGATTTAGCTCAACCCGTGGAGTTACTTTCAACCCTGTACCTTTCATGTGGCAAATCAATCATAAAACCAAAGAGATTCAATTATAATTTTATTTATTTCCAGAGTACTTAGGTTTGAGTTGTGAGAGAAAGTGAGAGAGAGAGAGGGTAGGGGCTGTGGGTAGTGTGAAGAGGTGTAATTCAAAGAGATAGAGAGAGAGAGAGAGATTTGATAAAGTTGAGAGATGGTTGTATGTGTGAGAGAGAGGTAGAAGAGAGATGAGACTCTAGCGTTGAAAATGGAACAAAACTCTTAGTCCAATTCTTGGGCGGTAGAAAAAATTTGGAAATTAATTAAGATTGTCGGATTAATAATCTTGAAATGATTTGAGATGTTTGAATGATTTTATAAGTTTGGGAGTTTGAAATTCTTTATACTTTATTATATAGATGTAGTTGACTTGAATGAGCTCCAAAAATTTATCCAAGTTTTCTTGAACTTTTTTATTTTTCACATTGACACATTTTTGATTTGGTTTTTTGTCATTGACCAGAAGCAGCAGCCCAACTCAGAAAAATTAAAATTCATAGAACTCACCCTATGAGAACATTAATACAACGATCACCTTAGGCTCAGAAGCACTATGTAACCTTGGGAAAAAAACCATGGAATGTTAAATTTGCAAGGATTTCTCTCTTGAACACTCTGTGATTAATTTTTTTGGTCCCCTACACATATCTCTACCCATTTTTGTTTTGGGAGGGGGAAAAATTGTGTAGATCTCTTCTCATGATTATACATGTGGAGTGCATGACATTACTCAGAGGGAGAAATGGTGAATAGGCTTTTCAATTTTAAGTACAATTTATTACCAATTAAAACTTAATTCTATCTCAATTGCCTCTTTTTATGTAGATATAGTAATTGACAGTGAGAACCCATTTTAGTCACCACGTAGAAACCAACCTATGATGGTTGATGTTAATTAATTGTTCAATTGATTCACTCAAACAATCAATCTCACGATGATCCCAAAATTCAAAACCCAAACGCAACTATGGAGGAATAGATGTCAATCAATCATTCATACAAATACGTAGTGCGCGTGTGTGCTAACAAATGCAAGTGTATATGTAAATAAACAAGATGAACACAAGTAAGTTATTGATACGAAAAACTCTCATCGGGAAAAATCGTGGGGGAACCACTCGGGGTTCGCCAAAAGCCTAATCTACAACTCTCAAAGTTAATCTATAAGCACTCAAGTCTTATATCTCAACCAATATCATAGTTAGATGCTCATTTCCTTCGTAGATCTCTCCACCAAAGGCCCTCATTCAACGTCTTGTGTAGCTTCATTTGAGTTTCCTGCCAAATAGTTTGTTTAAACTTCAAGCTTTCATAGGTACGCCAACGATTCTCGGTATGTACATACCAATAGGTTTGTCAAACCATCAAAATCTTCAACTCCAAGTTGTGAGCTTGGGTAGAATCTCTAGTGGCAGTCTTGGGTCTTAGGAATCTAGGATTGTGGTGGAAGCTCTCTAAGTTGCAGATGAGTTTTTGCTCTCAAAAGGCTTACAAGAGGCTTATACTAGCTAAAGAAATGACTCTCCCTATACCAATTTATAGGTTTAGAAGGGTAATGTTGGTCAACAAGAAAACCCAGATTTGTGAACGACCATTCGAGCAGTGGGAGGGTGGTTATAGGGCAATTGTCACTAGAATGAAAATCATGTTTCAAACTTGACTGAGGAGCACCATGAGACCTCTCACTACAACAAAAATTATTTTTTGCGACGTTTATATTTTCGTCGCAAAAATGAACTTTCCGAGAAGCTTTCATAATTTTCTCGCAAAAACTGATTTTGGCAAAAAATTTCGCGACGTTTTTTAAAAAATGTCGCAAAAAGGTATTTCCCACCAAATTTTTTTTGGCGCAAGAAAAATGGCGGGAGTTGATATTTTTTGCGACAAAATTTGTTTGTCGCGGATAGTTTACTTCGTCATAAAAAAAATATTAAAAATTAACAATAAAAATAAACTAAAAATATTTAATTAGCGACATTTAATATTATTGTTGTCGAATATAAAATTTAATTAATATTAATTTGCGACGTTTTTAAATATTTTGTCGGGAATATGTATTTTTTCTCGACGTTTTCATAAATGAGCGCAGAATATAATTTTTTTATTAAATAACATTATTATTTCGCGACGCTTTAATATTCATCGAAAATTAGAATTTAATTTTCAATTAGAATTAAAATATTAATTGTGATGTGTTAATTTTGCATCGCAAAAAACTAAATTTTTCGCGACAATTTTATAGTTTTGTCACAAATAGTGTATTTGACAATTTTTTACGACGTTTTACAAAAACGTCGTGACAAGGTGATTCGCACCAAATTTTTGGCGCGTGAAAAGGGCTTGAATCGGTGTTTTTGCGCGACGTTTTCAGAAAGTCGTTGCAGAATATAATTTTTATTTTATATTAAATAAAATTATTAATAATTTTCAATTTTAAATTATAAATTAGAATTAAAATATTAATCGCGACGTTTTGTGTTTGTCGCAAAAAATTAAATTTTCCGCGACGATTTTATATTGTTGTCGCAAATAGTTTATTTGACATTTTTTGCGACGTTTTTTAGAAAACGTCACGAAAAGGTGATTCCCAACAAAAACATTTTTGCGTGAAAAAGATCAGAACCCGACGTTTTTATAAATTCGTCGCAGAATATAATTTTTATTTGATATTAAATAAAAATATTATTAATTTTAAATTTGAATTAAAATATTAATTGCAACATTTTTAGAATTTGCGCGACGATTTCATATTTTTGTCGCAAATAATTTATTTGACAGGTTTGTAGAAAACGTCGCGAAATGGTGATTCCCACCAAAATTTATTGGCTCGAGAAAAGGGCGGGAGTTGAAAATTTTTTGCGATAATTTTTTTTTTGTCGTGGATAGTTTCAATTCGTCACAAAAAAATAATNAAAAATATTTAATTAGCGACATTTAATATTATTGTTGTCGAATATAAAATTTAATTAATATTAATTTGCGACGTTTTTAAATATTTTGTCGGGAATATGTATTTTTTCTCGACGTTTTCATAAATGAGCGCAGAATATAATTTTTTTATTAAATAACATTATTATTTCGCGACGCTTTAATATTCATCGAAAATTAGAATTTAATTTTCAATTAGAATTAAAATATTAATTGTGATGTGTTAATTTTGCATCGCAAAAAACTAAATTTTTCGCGACAATTTTATAGTTTTGTCACAAATAGTGTATTTGACAATTTTTTACGACGTTTTACAAAAACGTCGTGACAAGGTGATTCGCACCAAATTTTTGGCGCGTGAAAAGGGCTTGAATCGGTGTTTTTGCGCGACGTTTTCAGAAAGTCGTTGCAGAATATAATTTTTATTTTATATTAAATAAAATTATTAATAATTTTCAATTTTAAATTATAAATTAGAATTAAAATATTAATCGCGACGTTTTGTGTTTGTCGCAAAAAATTAAATTTTCCGCGACGATTTTATATTGTTGTCGCAAATAGTTTATTTGACATTTTTTGCGACGTTTTTTAGAAAACGTCACGAAAAGGTGATTCCCAACAAAAACATTTTTGCGTGAAAAAGATCAGAACCCGACGTTTTTATAAATTCGTCGCAGAATATAATTTTTATTTGATATTAAATAAAAATATTATTAATTTTAAATTTGAATTAAAATATTAATTGCAACATTTTTAGAATTTGCGCGACGATTTCATATTTTTGTCGCAAATAATTTATTTGACAGGTTTGTAGAAAACGTCGCGAAATGGTGATTCCCACCAAAATTTATTGGCTCGAGAAAAGGGCGGGAGTTGAAAATTTTTTGCGATAATTTTTTTTTTGTCGTGGATAGTTTCAATTCGTCACAAAAAAATAATAATATTGAATCAGAATCAAAATAAAAGTCAAAATAATTAATTCCCAACGTTTAATATTATCATCGCAGAATATATATTTTAATTACTATTAAATAGCAACATTTTTTATTATGTTGGCGGAAATAGGTATGTTTTTGCGACGTTTTTAAAAATTTGTCGCAGAATATAATTTACATTTTATATTAAATAAAATTATGATTTCTTGACGTTCTAATATTGGTGGAAAATTAGAATTTATTTTGTAATTTTAAATTAGAATTAGAATATTAATTGCGACGTTTTTGTTTCATCGCAAAAAATGTACTATCTGAGACGATTTAATAATTGTGTCGCAAATAGTTATGTTGCAAATATTTTTGCGACGTTTTTAAAAAACGTTGCGAAAAGGTGAATCCCGAATAATTTTTTTTTGCGCGATAAATGGCGGGAATTGATAATGTTTTACGAGAAAAGTTTTGTTTGGCTCATATAGTTTTTCTTCATCGCAAAAATAAATAAGGTAAAATTAAAATTAACATAAAGTCAAAATATTTAATGCACGACTTTTTTTCGTCGCAAAATTGTCATTCTTTATCTCTTTTTTTGCGCGAGCAATGGCGAAAAATGAAAATTTTGTAGTTTGGTAAAAAAAAAATTGTCGCAAAAAAAAATAATTATAAAATAAAATAAAAATATTAAATTGCGACGTTTTTATTTTCGTCGCAGAATATAAATTACAACCACATTTAAAGGTAAAATAAAATAAAAATATTAAAGTACGACATTATGTTCGTCGCATAATATAATTTTTAAAAAAATTCAAAATGACGTCGTTTTGGACATTAAAAAAAAAAAAAAAACTACGTACATAAATTGAAATCCATTGCCCATCTTTTTTTTTTTTTTTCCCTTTTTCTCACTTTCCGAAATATCTCCCTTTGTGCTTATTTCAGTCAACACACATAGTACTGTCTCTCTTTCTCTCTCTCTCTCATCTTCGCTATTCTCTTTGTTCCCCTCCCCCTACTAATCGGAGTGTTTCTTGCCCTCACTCTTGAACTAAATCGTTTCCTACTCTCACATTGTTGAGGTAAAGATCCCATTGGAAAATTACTAGGTGAGTTTTTGCATCTCCACATAAAAGTGCGGACTCTGTATGATTCTTGTGAGTCTCATATTTTATGTTAATTTAAACATATTAAATATTTGCAATGACTTGGTTAAGTTATTGGGATTAGTGGATTGGGGTGTCTAATTTCATGTTCCTTAACTATTACTCTATGGATTTGAAAAACTATTTTGTCTTGAGTGTCATTTTGGTAGATGTCGGCAGAGAAAATAAGGGGTTTTTCCTGAATTTTTTTTCGTCTATTTTTCACTTTTTTGTTTTGCAGATTGACCCAATCCCAAGTGAAAATCTGGCAGAGGTATTGGACAAGTTGTGGGAGGAAGAATTGTGGAAGGGACAGGTTTTGGTGATTTTCTATACTTATTGTATTCGAAATACATAAACGTGGCATAATGTGGAAAGAGAGAAAAAAGTAACGTTGGTCTGTGAAAATATTTTTAGGGAAAATATTTTGCGACGTAGAATGTTAATTTTAGTTATTAAAGTAAAAATAAAATAAAAATATTAATTAACAACGTTTTTTATAGGTTTGTCTATAATATTTATAAGTTTGTCGGAAAAATTTATAAGTTTGTCGGGAATATTAAAAAAAAAATAAAAATTTAATTTGTGACGTTTTTTATTTTTGTCGCAACATTTAAATTATAACCACATTTAAAGTTAAAATAAAATAGAAAAAACTTTAAATCGCGACGTTTTTATTTTTGTTGCCGAATATAATGTTTTAAAAAAACAAGGCATTTTTTGTCTTTTTTTGTTTAATTTTTTTTCTTTACCCAACTCTTTTTCCCTCTTTCCCCATCTTTCCCTCTTTTTTCCCCATCTTTCCCTCTTCGTTTTCAGTCAACACACACACACACACACACACTGCCTCTCTCTCCCTCTCCATCGATTGCACTCAAAGCCACACACACACACACTCTCTGCCTCTCACCTCCTCTCTCTCTGCCTCTCCATTGACTGAACTAGAAACCACAAGCCAGTGAAGCCACAACACCATCGATCATCGCCGCCTCCATCGATTCAGTCCACGGTTGGTTACATCTCTCTTATCTATCTTTGTAACATGTACAACTTAGAATTTCTATCTTCTTTTCCCCCACAAATTCAGCTCTTATTGTATTTGGTTGGATTGTAGTTGTAAAATTTATCGCAAATTTTAGTGGGCAGAAGCTTTTGTGTATTCGTTTTTAGTTTTTCCTTTATTTGTCTTTTGGTGACTTTGATGGGTATTGAGTAAACATTGGATCTTTGTTGTGTGAAGGGTGTTTGTTATACTTTTATCCTTTTTGGGGGTGATTTGCATTTCTGTGAATTTGTTCCTGCTCTGTTTTGGAGAGTTCCTGGGATTTGCTTTGATTTTATTGTTCTATGAAACAAAAAGTGGAGTAACAAATTCAAATCTAAGAGAGTACTAGGGTGTTCCAGTAGAAGCCTTATTTTCTTTTTCTTTTTATGTTCTTGTAACTGAACCTTTTTAACATAGGGTTCTGTTGGTTGAGACTCAAAATTTGTGTGTGCGTGTGTGTGTGTGCGTGTTAATGGTAGTGACGATAGAGGATTAGGTTTTGTTGATTATGATGGGGAGCACAGATGAAGCAGACAGAAAGTGACGTCACTTTAGCTCTATATAGTCCACAATTGCTGCTACTGCTACTGCAGCAAAAAATCAGCCCTTTTCGCCCTTACCTGACGATAAAAAGGTATAACTTGGAGGATTAGGGTTTGTGAATATACTGACCTTGGTTTAATGACATGCTTAAGAACACCATATATGCATTATTGGTCTGTTTGAAGTGCCAATTGTGTTACTGTATTTGCAAATTTGGTGGTTTAATTCTGATTTTTGATGTGGTGGAATTTCCTTTTTTGTTTTCTAGGATGGACTTTACTTTGTTTCCTTTCTTTACATTTGCTCTGATTGGACCACTTTTAGCGGAAGATTCAATAAGATAAGCTTGTGAGTGAAGAATCTTATTTTCAGGTGGTGGCATTGATTTATTTTTGTTGCCATAAACTAATTTATAGTTGCTTGTTGTGCAATATGATATTGTCTATGCATGAGGTGTTATATCCATTAAGCAAAGAATGGATTGTCGTGATTGTATTTTTTGGGGAACTTATGTAAGTTAGAGGATTCAATTTTTGAGAAGCTCAAATTCCTTGTAGGTGGTTGTGAAAATGTTCTAAATTTCAGTTCGTTAAGATTTTATAAACACATAATGGTTGGAGTAAGAAACGCCCATTCTTGGCACCTCGTCGGCATTGACACCAGATTGCAGTAGTTAACAAAACGAAAGTGTTAAAATTGGAATATTATGGAAAATCTTGCCAGTGTTGGTCGAAACTTGGTGGCGTTGATGAAGTTCACTGTTCTCAATGTAATCATAAAAATGTGCTAGTGCAACTGACTTGTAATCAATGATTAAGTGTAACTTGCTCTTAGAAGAACATGTTTTGTAACTTTTATTGGACTTCTCCAGTCTTAGTGACATAACAGCTAGTCATCGTTATTTTTGTGACCTTTATGGATGCGAGCGAGGTTCCATGTTTCAGGGACAAGATCTTAGTGTGGTTGACTTTTTGGGGTGCTTTACGAATGGGTGTGATAATTCTTGACTGTTGGCAAGCTTTCCTGATTTTCAAGAAATAATTTTACGTACTTGAATAGGATAGCAAAATTTATCGTTTCTGAATTCTATTTTGTGGGCTCTAGTAAAATTGAAATTTTGGTCATTATTCCTTTTCTAGTATTCTTATTCTTTCCATTAAACTAGCTGATAAATTTTCTTTTGAATTTTTTCTTTATTTTTTTTTAAAATTGTCTGCTTCTTGAATCCTACAGTTTTAGACGGTTCATTACCTGCTTCCACTTCTCAAATTGGTAAATAAATTTATGATAAAAGAGTAAGAATTACTTGAGGTTCTTGCATGCCTAGCTCTTTGACTTATTCTAGTTTTGCATTCCTTGAGGTCTTTGACTTACAAAAATGCTTCGAGTCATGGTCTACCTAGTTAGCAAAGAATGGCTTCTGTTACCAGTTGGTTGTTCTCCTCATGCCTGATATCGGATGACTCTCAGTTACTTGCATTTTGATTATAATCTTAGCTTTTTTATTCACAAGTTGGTTGCCATTTCCTTTCTAATTGCATTTTATTGGTCCTGACCTTCAGGGTACTAATGGTTTTTGTCTTTCCTTTTTCCTATTCCCCAATGAGGTAGCTCGACACAGCAGTGCTTCAGTTTCAAAATCAGAAGCTTGTTCAAAAGGTTAAAGCTCAGAAGTTTGAGTGTGTTGCCCTTGAGAAAAAATTTAGTCAACTGGGGGAGAGACAACATCAGTGTGATAACACACTAGCAGTGGTCAATAAGTCTTGGGATGAGGTAGCTGCCTTGCATTTCTTAAAGTTCCACTTTCTTTTAAGTGTAGTATTTGCACTTTTTGATAGGACTCATACAATACTGTATATCTATTCAATGGAAATTTTGACTATGTGGTTTTTCTAGCTGGTTGATGACTTGGAAATTTGTTCCATCCGTACAAACTACTCAGCATGCTGTGGGAAAGATGCTAGACATCAATTGATTACAAAGGGTGATTGTCTACCTTACACTTGAACTGTTTCATTTTTTTGACTTTTGTAGTTTGTTTGAGTTTTTCATTTTATTTGACATGGTGCTGGGGTATAGAATGATGAACTTGCTTGCCACTTTAACTTTGGCTATATCAAGTCAGTTGAGAATATAAATTCATCTCTTAAATTCCCAACATAATCTTATGCTTCAACAAAGATTATAGTGTAGGACTCATTTCTTAGTAGTAGTCTGTTACCATCTCCAAAAAAAATAAGGGAAAAAAGGTAAAAGGGCATATGTTGCTTTATACAAATGTTAAATTTCTATTGTAGGATTGGTTTCAATGTCCTCTATTGCTCCATTATTAACATATTATCCCTCTTATTTTACATAGTCGGGGAATACGTTTTTAGAAGGAACATAATAGCTCATGCAATAGCATATCAAAGAAGGTGAAAAGTTTTGGTGTTTTTGCAGAAGGCCATACATTTAATTAAGAAGTTAAGTACTTGAAATATTAATGCAAATTTCAGTAGTTAGAAAAGTGATGCAACATGATTGGTATTGTAAGAGTAAGTATACAGAAAGGCCATTATCCAAAACAAACGCACTCAACTTTATCTTTGACCTGGTGATAGTAGAGAGTTAAAGGCCTCTCAGTCTAGGGAGGTGTAACTGTATTGATTACGTCGTTACTCTCCGTGAAGGGCGATTTTAGAACCATTTACCACACCTCTACATTTCAATACTTATAAAGAGCTTATTTCTTTTTTTTTTTCCTGGTCAAATATAAACAAAGATTATGAAGTTGTGATAATAGTGAGAAATATGCATGCAACCCATTATAGTTAGGAAAACAATGGCAAATGAACCAAAACTCTATTTAAAATCTCTTTGACTCATGATAAAAACTCTATTTAATGCTATTGTAAGAGTTTTTTTTTTTTTTTTTTTATGTTAGAAGCTGTGGAAATAACATCATTGGGTCAGGCAATACAATTGTTTGGTATTTGATGCTGCCCCCCTCAGGCCGACTTGAATTTGATTCTCACCATTGTTTTGAGGTAGACTTCCCTCCCACCCCCCACCCCCATCCTCATCCCTACTACACACAAAATATTTTTTGATAGATGAGCTCACCAGTTTCTGATTCCTTGTGGTTATTTGGTTAAGAATTCCCCAACCCTGCTTTAATCTAAAGCAGTTTGGACTTCATCAAAACTCTTGATCCCTAAACCCCCTTCACATTTGGGTTTGGAATATTTTTTCTCCAAGGAAACCCAATGCCTTCTTCTAACATCCATCTTGCTAGACCAAATAAATCCAGAAATAATAGAATTCAATTTCCTCAACACTCCCTTTGGAATATTCAAACAAGCCAATAAATGGATTGGAATTGAGCTTAAGGCTGAGTGAACCAATACTAATCTTCCCATAACTGATCAACAATGACTTATTCACAGTTAATTCAAACCAAGGCTTGATGATTTCAATACATCTTCCACATCTNCGCCCTTGAGAAAAAATTTAGTCAACTGGGGGAGATACAACATCAGTGTGATAACACACTAGCAGTGGTCAATAAGTCTTGGGATGAGGTAGCTGCCTTGCATTTCTTAAAGTTCCACTTTCTTTTAAGTGTAGTATTTGCACTTTTTGATAGGACTCATACAATACTGTATATCTATTCAATGGAAATTTTGACTGTGGTTTTTCTAGCTGGTTGATGACTTGGAAATTTGTTCCATCCGTACAAACTACTCAACATGCTGTGGGAAAGATGCTAGACATCAATTGATTACAAAGGGTGATTGTCTACCTTACACTTGAACTGTTTCATTTTTTTGACTTTTGTAGTTTGTTTGAGTTTTTCATTTTATTTGACATGGTGCTGGGGTATAGAATGATGAACTTGCTTGCCACTTTAACTTTGGCTATATCAAGTCAGTTGAGAATATAAATTCATCTCTTAAATTCCCAACATAATCTTATGCTTCAACAAAGATTATAGTGTAGGACTCATTTCTTAGTAGTAGTCTGTTACCATCTCCAAAAAAAATAAGGGAAAAAAGGTAAAAGGGCATATGTTGCTTTATACAAATGTTAAATTTCTATTGTAGGATTGGTTTCAATGTCCTCTATTGCTCCATTATTAACATATTATCCCTCTTATTTTACATAGTCGGGGAATACGTTTTTAGAAGGAACATAATAGCTCATGCAATAGCATATCAAAGAAGGTGAAAAGTTTTGGTGTTTTTGCAGAAGGCCATACATTTAATTAAGAAGTTAAGTACTTGAAATATTAATGCAAATTTCAGTAGTTAGAAAAGTGATGCAACATGATTGGTATTGTAAGAGTAAGTATACAGAAAGGCCATTATCCAAAACAAACGCACTCAACTTTATCTTTGACCTGGTGATAGTAGAGAGTTAAAGGCCTCTCAGTCTAGGGAGGTGTAACTGTATTGATTACGTCGTTACTCTCCGTGAAGGGCGATTTTAGAACCATTTACCACACCTCTACATTTCAATACTTATAAAGAGCTTATTTCTTTTTTTTTTTCTTGGTCAAATATAAACAAAGATTATGAAGTTGTGATAATAGTGAGAAATATGCATGCAACCCATTATAGTTAGGAAAACAATGGCAAATGAACCAAAACTCTATTTAAAATCTCTTTGACTCATGATAAAAACTCTATTTAATGCTATTGTAAGAGTTTTTTTTTTTTTTTGTTAGAAGCTGTGGAAATAACATCATTGGGTCAGGCAATACAATTGTTTGGTATTTGATGCTGCCCCCCTCAGGCCGACTTGAATTTGATTCTCACCATTGTTTTGAGGTAGACTTCCCTCCCACCCCCCACCCCCATCCCCATCCCTACTACACACAAAATATTTTTTGATAGATGAGCTCACCAGTTTCTGATTCCTTGTGGTTATTTGGTTAAGAATTCCCCAACCCTGCTTTAATCTAAAGCAGTTTGGACTTCATCAAAACTCTTGATCCCTAAACCCCCTTCACATTTGGGTTTGGAATATTTTTTCTCCAAGGAAACCCAATGCCTTCTTCTAACATCCATCTTGCTAGACCAAATAAATCCAGAAATAATAGAATTCAATTTCCTCAACACTCCCTTTGGAATATTCAAACAAGCCAATAAATGGATTGGAATTGAGCTTAAGGCTGAGTGAACCAATACTAATCTTCCTATAACTGATCAACAATGACTTATTCACAGTTAATTCAAACCAAGGCTTGATGATTTCAATACATCTTCCACATCTCACCATACCACACCTCAGAATATGTTTTCCTTTAAGAAACTTACTCTGAAATACCTTGTCCCATAGAGAGACACCATTTAGAAACCCCCACACTTGCTTAACTCTAAATGCAAATTGAATGTCCTCAAACCTTCTAATCCCCGACCCACCTTATACTTTATGTTTAGAAATTTTCTCCAAAGACTCCCAATGTCTTCTTTTGATATTCAATTTATTGGACCAAAGAAAACTAGCAACCAAAGAATTCAGCTTCTTCATCACCCCCTTAAGGAATACACATACAAGATAGCATATGTAGAGGTACAACACTTGATCACTTATCATATATGTGTAGTTTTTTTGAAGCTTCGTTTTTTTTTTCTGGGAATTGGCGAGTTATGAATTTCGGTAATTTTTTGAAACCTTAATATAAATTAAGGTTTCAATTCTATACATGCATGCATGAGACCTTAGTACCCGTTCAATAATCCACATCGGACATAGAGTATTCTTTGCCGATGGAGATTTCTTGAATTGTCCAATTTCGGACAGTTTGGGAATGCACAAGTCTATATTGTAGTTAGTATCTCACTGCTTAACTTATTACATCTCTTGGATATTCTGTGTGGCATATCTCATTGTTCTCTATGTACATACTAGACGGGTGAACCTCCGACACCTAGTCTATGTCGTGTACTTGGAGAACTATAGGGATATGCTGTCGAATTTCAGTTAGAGATGTATGAAGCGGTAAAAGATGCTTTCTATGATATAGAATGTGCATTCCTGAATGGGCTAGGGCCACCTACCAAAATGTGAAAAGTAGATGCCATACTTTGCATGATGCTTGGTATATGACATTGATAAATATTTGATTTTGTAGGCTATCAATTATGGACAAGAGTTGGATGACAATTAGGCATAGGTTGGATTCAAAATACATTGATGGGGTTAAATATTTTGTCAATTTTGCCATGGAACGTTCGAGTCGAGATGGAAAAATTCGATGTCCATGTAGGAATTGCATGAATGCAGAATGACATGATGATGAGACTGTGAAAAATCATTTATACGTGAAAGGAATCATGACCTCTTACACGACGTGGGTACACCATGGGGAACCTGTTCCTATTAATGTTACCCAATTCTATGAAGATGATTTTGATGATGCTGATAATGTCGAAGATGATATGACCGACAGTGAAGATGATGATCGAGACGAAATACCTAAAATGTTGGAAGATGTTGGTAGAGGAATGTTCATGGATAATAATTTAAGGGGTGTTCATGTTGGAGAAACATGTGAGGGTGTTGATAGTGAGGAAGTTAAAAATTTTGAAAAATTACTGGAGGATGCTTAACATGTTTTGTATCCTGGTTGTAAAAAATATACACTGTTGTCGTTTGTGGTTAAGTTGCTTCATTTGATGGTATTGAGCAAGTGGAGTAATAAGTCAGTAACAATGATGTTAGAGCTATTGGCAGACCTTTTACCTGATGGTCATATTCTTCCAACGTCTCTCTATGATACTAAAATTTTTTTATGTTCTTTAGGATTGGGATACGAGTCCATTCATGCATGTAGGTACAACTGTATGCTATTTTGGAAGGAGAATGAAAAATTGGATAAGTGTATAGTATGTGGGAAGTCAAGATATCAACTCAATGATGGTAAGGGTAAGAAGATACCTCATAAGATCTTGCGATACTTTCCCTTGAAACCGAGGTTACAGAGATTGTTAATGTCGAGGAAAACGGCTATAGATATGAGGTGGCACCAAGAGAAGTGAGTGGACGACGAGAATTTGTCAAGGCATCCTGGTGATTATGAAGAATGGAAAGATTTTGATAAGCAATATCCTGATTTCGCTCGGGACGCTCATAATGTTAGGCTTGGATTGGCCATAGATGGTTTTAACCCTTTTGGCAACATGAGCACCTCTTATAGTATGTGGCCGGTGATCTTGATGTCTTATAACTTGCCTCCCTGGAAATGTATGAGCGATCCATTCTTCATGATGTCATTGCTTATTCCAGGACCACAGGCACCTGGGAAGGAGATTGACATATACTTGCACCCGTTAATTGATGAGTTGAAAGAATTGTGGGAAGGTGTTGTAACTTTTGATGCATGTAGCAAACAGAAATTTCAATTGCGTGCAGCTATTATGTGGACCATAAATGATTTTCCTGCTTATGGTAACTTATCTGGATGGAGTACAAAAGGTTACAAGGCATGTCCAATTTGTAATTTTGATGCATTATCACAGCCATTAAGAAGCAAAATTGGCTACACAGGCTATCGGCGTTACTTGCCACAAGGTCACAGCTGGCGACGAAGTAAGTTATTTAATGGTAAGATTGAGAAAAAAATCAAAACCTTGTGAGTTATCGGGGCAAGAGATTTTAGATCAGTTGGAGGGTTTACCAAATGTGCAATTCGGGAAGCATCCAAACAATCGATAAAGAAAGAGATCATCTGAGGAACTTAATTGGACAAAGAAGAGCATTTTTTTGAGTTACCGTATTGGCATGTGCTTAAGATTCGACACATGTAACGCCCCAAAAACCCTCGTGGGTGACATTACATTGTAAAAAAATCATTTACCGTATGAGAGCATTAAGTAAAATTCATCACGACGAAAGTTTCAATCATCAACCATTCATATTTTAACAAAATTTGGGCAGAGTCTCCTTTGTACGGGGAGCTCTACCCAAAACACAACCTGTACAATTATATTACAATTGACCACACCGGGTCCACATATGCATAACTATTGACCACACCGGGTCCATTTTTCCATCATAAAATAAACTTGCATTCATCATATGTCATATCCACACTATCATCCCAAATTAATAGGTCTAATCTTGGCCTTTACATCTCCAAAATGTAATAATATAACGCAGC
>CAUOFW020000914.1:278237-406117 GCA_963454935.2 Ilex paraguariensis
AGCATCTGAACTAAGCACAGGCTAATTTTTGTGTGTTTGGACTCTTTGATTTCATCATCCAAGTTTCATGTCTGATTTCGACACCCAGATTCCTTCTGCTTTTGGTAAATATGTTCCTCCACCCCTTTTCTCTCCTTTTCAAACTATGGTAGATTTGTTTTGTCTAGTTATTTGCTATTTGCTTTTGATCAATTCTAAGAATGTACATGACCCTTTTCTCTTTCCTAAATGATCAAGTAAATGAATATGAATATGGAAAAGTGCAAGGAAGAATATAGAAAGGAAGGATTCTTGTTTACATAAATAAAATTTGGTTTTAATAAAGGAGGGGAGGGAGGGGGTTGGGAATGGAGAGTTCTTTTTAATGATCTATATTTTTGGAAGGTTTATATATTCATTGCTTCATGTTGTTCTTTAGATCCATTTACTGAGGCAAATGCTGAGGACTCTGGCGCTGGGTCATCAAAAGATTATGTGCACATCCGTATACAGTAGCGGAATGGTCGGAAGAGCTTGACAACTGTGCAGGGTTTGAAGAAAGAATTCAGCTACAATAAGATACTTAAAGACCTCAAGAAGGAGTTTTGCTGCAATGGTACTGTTGTCCAGGACCCAGAATTAGGCCAGTTTTGCATTAACCCCTGTTAATATTCTCTTGTGTTTCTCTAATATTTTTTTCTTGTGGGGTGGTGGGGGTATCGTCTGGACCTCATATTATACTGTGCTATCCTTTTGAAGGGTATTCAGCTTCAAGGTGATCAGAGGAAAAATGTTTCTACCTTTCTTGTTCAGGTGATTTACCCTATGGTTCCGAATTTGTTACAGAAGACTTGTGTTTGACTCGTGTTTACGTCTTTACAATGCGCACCCAAATAAATGGGAAATATATAAAAAAAAAGGGTAGTTTTTCTACAGTTCGATAGGTCATAATTTGCCAAGGATACTTTTGATTCTACCGCTCAAATTGAACCTGACAGCAGGTCACTAAGTAACTTCTGTCTATGCCAGGAGGGTGGTGGTGGTGGTTTTCTCAATGGTGATTGATCATTTAACTGTTTTTTTAAAATTATTTTCCTGATTGCTGACTTAGAATATACCCTTGCTCTCCATGACATCGTTGAAAGCCAATTACTTGCTACTATCACATTGGTGGCACCATTGCCTACTACCCATCCCAACCCCCTAAAAAATTAAAACCAAGAAAAAAACACGAAAATACACTTGCAGACACACAAAACATTGGTACAACATATCCTTTTACTTCTTGTGTGGATGCTTAGATTTAGGGAATTATGGCCCTGCTATTCGTAAGTAGGGTCGTGGTTAGTCATTTGGTGTCCTGGTTTTATGTGTATGTGTTCTTACCTCTTGATACTTCTCCTTTGTTTTTTTCCTTCTGAGAATAGGCTGGGATCATAAAGAAGGAACACATCAAGATTCATGGTTTTTGAGAAGCAGCAAACCAAACACTACCCAATTACTGTTCACCTCGTGTCAGTGCCAAGCATGCTATCCTAAATGAGATTGTAATTGCTCTTAATATTACCTCTTTATCGTGGTTTGGGTCAAGTATTGTGTCTTTGTGTTGCCCTATAGCCATTGATTTATGTAGTAAGTTGCATTACAAAGAAGTTGTTGTTCAATTTGTGGGAATTAGAATTGGAGTACAAAGTGCACCTGAAATCTTTGTCTAACATTTGTTCCTGGTCTTATATTCAGCAACAAGGTTCTTCTGCGGCTACTGAAATGGAGACAAAGACTAAAGCTTGATTGCAAAATATCTATGCAGCTGGTTCTACAGTGGAAGAAAATGTATGAAAACTTGCATCAGTATTGTGTAAATGAGCTTTTGGATGGAGATCAAGCTGGAGGTGCTAGTGGACACTCTTGAGGTGGTTTCCCTGTGCAGCACCTTTACTGTTTATAGGTACACATGATGACCATAACTATGCAACTCATAACTTTATTGCTATGCTTTTTGGAGAATTAGCTTTGTAATATGCATTTAGAGGTGTGTGCACTGTGATTGAAGTGATGCTGATACATCTTCTGGGGTTTTTTATTCTCCTTTTTTTGAGTCACCTAATGGATCAAAGCAAGGTTTTGGAACTAAGTTCACATCCATTATCTCATTTCTAAGATATTGATATGGTCAAAAAGATAATATCTTGTTCATCAATGCACCCAACTCCATGTTTTTTTTTCAAATTTCAATTTGTATTTGTTCGGCTCTATGACTCACTAAGCATGCTAGAGTTCACTTGGACTCAGAATTGTCCTTCTAGGCTGGAATGTCTATCACCTCTGGGTGATATCAGGCATGTGGAGCAGTGAAGTTTATAACTGCCTCATAATTTCTAGTACTTCATAATTTCTAATCAAGAGGTTGAATCAATTCAACTTACACAGATAACCAAACATGCCAAGATCTAGAACAATGTAAGTAACAAGTTCACTCCATTAATGAACCAGTTTGTACGCATCATTTCTTTGACAGCCGGCTTGAATATGATCAATTGAAACTAAACTTCTGACTCTCAAATTTGATTTTCTGGATAAGCATACATTCCATTGCCTAACTTTAATGNTATCTATGCAGCTGGTTCTATAGTGGAAGAAAATGTATGAAAACTTGCATCAGTATTGTGTAAATGAGCTTTTGGATGGAGATCAAGCTGGAGGTGCTAGTGGACACTCTTGAGGTGGTTTCCCTGTGCAGCACCTTTACTGTTTATAGGTACACATGATGACCATAACTATGCAACTCATAACTTTATTGCTATGCTTTTTGGAGAATTAGCTTTGTAATATGCATTTAGAGGTGTGTGCACTGTGATTGAAGTGATGCTGATACATCTTCTGGGGTTTTTTATTCTCCTTTTTTTGAGTCACCTAATGGATCAAAGCAAGGTTTTGGAACTAAGTTCACATCCATTATCTCATTTCTAAGATATTGATATGGTCAAAAAGATAATATCTTGTTCATCAATGCACCCAACTCCATGTTTTTCTTCAAATTTCAATTTGTATTTGTTCGGCTCTATGACTCACTAAGCATGCTAGAGTCCACTTGGACTCAGAATTGTCCTTCTAGGCTGGAATGTCTATCACCTCTGGGTGATATCAGGCATGTGGAGCAGTGAAGTTTATAACTGCCTCATAATTTCTAGTACTTCATAATTTCTAATCAAGAGGTT
Source organism: Ilex paraguariensis (assembly GCA_963454935.2). NCBI lineage: Eukaryota > Viridiplantae > Streptophyta > Magnoliopsida > Aquifoliales > Aquifoliaceae > Ilex > Ilex paraguariensis. The sequence goes on from CAUOFW020000914.1 coordinate 281,435, forward strand.
GGATCAATTCAACTTACACAGATAAACAAACATGCCAAGATCTAGAACAATGTAAGTAACAAGTTCACTCCATTAATGAACCAGTTTGTACGCATCATTTCTTTGACAGCCGGCTTGAATATGATCAATTGAAACTAAACTTCTGACTCTCAAATTTGATTTTCTGGGTAAGCATACATTCCATTGCCTAACTTTAATGTTAACATGAGCTATGTGAGTATTAAACATTGTTGCAGCGGCTTGGAGCGAGTAAGGCATTACCTTACATCTACTCTAGCTTATAATATTCAGAGTCTAGTTATCATATCATTGGGACTTTTTAACTTTAGCTCTCTTACAGTGGTTGGTTTTGCATCAGGATCAGTCCAGGATCCCTATTGTTCAGAGCAGGAAGGTTGTGTGTGGTGGTCAGTTTGATTATGTAGATCCTGCATACTGTTGAGCTTGGAGATGATATTTCAATGCATGGAGCTGGACCGGTTCAAGTTTAAGAGACATTAAATGTAATTAGAGATGGTTTAAATTCTCTTAAAGGATTAAAGCTATTTTTTCTATTTTTAGAACTTTTTGTTCTTTGATTCTTGTAATTCATTTTTTGTAGAAATAAAATTTTGTTTTTTTTANATATTTCAATGCATGGAGCTGGACCGGTTCAAGTTTAAGAGACATTAAATGTAATTAGAGATGATTTAAATTCTCTTAAAGGATTAAAGCTATTTTTTCTATTTTTAGAACTTTTTGTTCTTTGATTCTTGTAATTCATTTTTTGTACAAATAAAATTTTGTTTTTTTTTAAAAAATATGTTAAATGTATTAATTATGTTAATTTTTATTGAACACAGGTATTATTGGTATACAGGTGAAAATTTTTATTAAAAATTATTTTTTTATGTAAAATAAAAAAAAATTACCTTTTTTGCGACGAAATAAAAGTCGTCGCGAAAATTGTAGTATGCACCTTTTTCTGACGATTTTTTTTCGTCGCAAATATGTTTATTTAATTATTTTTTAGTTTTTTAATTAAAAATATCATTTGCGACGATTTTTTTACGTCGCGAAAAATTAATTAAATTATTATTTTTGACATTTTAAATTTATGTAAAAATTATTTGCGACGCTTTTTTAACGTCGCCAAAAAATAAATTAAATTATTATATTTACCATTTTTATTTATAAAAATGTATTTGCGACGATTTATTTACGTCGCTAAAAATTAATTTAATTAATATTTTTAACATTTTTAATTTATGTAAAAATTATTCGCGACGATTTATTTACGTCGTGAAAAATTAATTTAATTAATATTTTTAACATTTTTTTATTTAAAAAATGTTTTTGCGACCATTTATTTATGTCACAAAAAATTAATTTATTTAATATTTTTAACATTTTTTTTAAAAAAGTTTTTGCGACAATTTATTTACGTCCCGAAAAATTAATTAATTTATTATTTTTAACGTTTGTTATTTAAAACATTTTTTGCGACGATATATTTGCGTCGCGAAAAATTAAACAATTATTATTTTAATATTTTTATGCTTTGAATAGGTTTTAGCTACGTTTTTGTAACTTTTTGGGATGATTTTTTTTTTGTCGCAAAAAACTTTTTTTGAGATAAAATTAAATTTCCGTCGTGAAATACTTTCTGCGGCGAGGCTATTGCGACGAACACGTGACAAAAAAAAAATGTCGCAAAAAATAATTAGTGACGATTTGTTTACTTTTGGCTACGAAATAAATCGTCGCAAAAACGATTTTTGTTGTAGTGTCTCAAGTGAGCTCATAGAGTGAGCTCTATTAATCCATTTCTGGTCTTTTCCCCTTTTCTTCCCTAGTCATAAAGAGATTGATCAAGTGATGAATAGCGAGCATAGAGCGATCCCTACTATTTTTTAAAGTATAAAACCAAGGAAAAAGTTTGTTCTCTTGAGCATTAAAGGGTATTGCTGCTCAAGGGGGATTCACTAATGACTCATACTATGATTTCAAAATACAATAGAAAATCTTTTAAATTAAAATACCTAAGAGCCATAACCGGATTAATTCCTAATTCCATTTTACCTCTAATCATTCTAAGTTAATTAAACCAATATATCATCTTAGATATCTAGATCATTACCTTTGTCCTAAGCTTGAAGGTGCAACTAGAGTGTAAATGATGTAGTTTTAACGGTTGATGTTCTCCCATCAATGACGATTTTGGATTTTCAATCTTAATAGCATCATGACCATAGAATAGGTTGAGATTTATACTAGACTCCATGAAATTAGCCAATTGCAAATATTTATCTAACAATCTCCCCCTTTGGCAATTTCATGACAAAATACATAAGTAATAAATTAAGATTACAACCCACAAACTATTGAATAAAATGAATTATTAATCTAATCTCAACACGCATTAACACGTCCTAAATTTTTATCTTAGTAGAATATCTACATCATAAGATTGCTTGATGATTATAGTCCTGAATGTCACCACTCAAGCCAAAACCTTGTGAAGAGTATCGAATGTTGGAGAATTAAATAGTACAATCACAGGTATAGTAAGCACCAAATTTAGCTTAGGGCATATTTATGTATACATCATTCAAGTGCAAATATGTAACATGTTAAGAACTAAATTACCCTATTTTCTTGAAAACTTATTGATATATCAATAATGTCAATCACATCAAGTTCTCCCCTTTAGTTGGTATTCACAAGTAAAATAACAAGTGAAAAATAAAACAACTATAAAATCAGTGACTTCATTCCAAGTTTGTAAATTTACTCCCCATAAGTATTTGAACAAACTTCCCTTTACAATGTTTACATGCAACATACCTAACCTAGTCAGGAGTAAATCTCCCCAATTCCTCTCACAAGTACCTTAAATATTCTCCCCTCTTTGTCACAAATGTCAACCCAATGATAACGTATGACAAAACACGATATAGAATCAAGTTAACCAACATATTCTTTTCTTATTTGTTATAAATTCCAACCCAATGATGGGATATAACAACTATGACAAAGAATCATGATATAACAAGAAGGTATAAACAAAGATCAACTAGCTAAATCATGCACATAAAGTAAGCAAATGATAAACAAGACATATAACTCATAGTCACATATGATAAAGCATCAATAAACAAGACTTATACTATCATCACAACAAATGAAAAATTAACTAAACAATTAAAAGTTAATAAAATGAAATAGTCAACAAAAACAAATAGAGTACTTTAGTATAGACCATGAATGAATAATAAACACTCAAACTTCCATATGAACTAAACTAAAAGTCTCTAGAATAGCTCAAGTGGCTGCATCATCTCCACCGTTATCACTATCTCTCTGTCCATCATCACGTCGGGGAAGCTCTATGTCCGAGTATATTTAATTTAGTACTGGCTCTCCGATGATCTACTTACCATTGATCAATATGCGTAGTTGACCAACTCTCCTAGTAAGCGATCCAAAATAATTTGTTGAGCTGTCTCCGTGCTCACAATCCGACCATCCAACACATCTAGTATCTGAGAATTAAGATATGATGCTCTTCCATGCACTGCTACATACCCGTAAGCGTATCAACCAATGATGTCATCTAGGCTCACGTTGTGCTGGTGGTGGCCTAGAAGTACCAGTCTTAGGATAAACAGGTGTATCTCCAACTTCTCCTTTTTTCGCAACTACCACAACATAGTTGGCCTAGGCCTTGCTTTGCTTTATAGAAATTTTGTTTAAAGGTTTCATAGGGTACTTCAATTGATCCTGGGCAAGACAACAACTCCTCTAATCTTGAAGATTCGAATTATCAATGATTCAAAAGGAAGAAAATCTAATATTCTCCCCTCTAACCAAGCTCGTTGAATAAACTCAAATATCATTGTAAGCAAATCGAGATCGAACCTTGTTCCTATAGCATATAGCATGTGTGCTCTTTGAATTGGGAAGTCTGGGATGTGGGATTTTGATTATATGTTGTAGTTAGCTATGAGATTTAACCCCCTATATTTTGGGTTTTTATATTTTTGGAAAAAGTTCGATGTCACCCAATTCTTATGATGATCTTTACCATACAGTTCTGTAGCCACAACATGGAACGAAGGCAAATCCTTAACCGGCCTTCCATTGGGGTGCATGGTACCCTAGGCAGCACAAGAGTGGTAGCTATGAGCTCGATAGACAATACAAACTCAACCCCTTGAACATAGGTAACAAAGTGATTATCCTAGGGATCCCGGATGTGAGTATAAAACTCTCTCATGATGATGTCATTAGAAACCTTAGGGGTACTGTAATAGCTGTGTCCGCCCACAATTGGCAACGTTTATAGAGATAGATTGATTTACATGTGTGTTGTCTACTCTTCGCTCAATCATAATCGGCCAAAGAGCATACTCAATTTTGTATTTCCCTTCGAACTTTGGTGTCTAAAATCGGTTGTTCTCTTCGAAATCAACCTTGACCTCAACTTATGGTTTCACAATCCTAGGTCTTTTCTCTTTGTGAGGAGCCATCTCAACAAACTCTCTAAGTTTCCAAGTCTCGCATATGAAGATAATGAATGAACCCTAGAAAACATATAGTACAAGTTTGAGAGTGTTTGAGAATAAGGTTTTTTGGAATTTAGAAGGCTTGAGACGAATACATATATGTGTGTGTGTGTTAAGAATAAGAAGGGGCAATCAAATTATGATTTTAAAACTCTAGTAGCCAAATTAACGCAAGGTCGCTTGAGTGGATTGATTTAGTGGTCCTTGTGTTATCTATCCTCTTTTTGATAGCTCAACTTCCTCACTTTCATGAACCATCTCGACCCTCTGCCTACTACTGAAGGCATCCATCACGCTTCAAAGTAAATGCATGTTGTATATACAATCTACATGCAACTAAAATGTACATGCATGTATGAAATTAGATCTAATGTAATGCATTTCTCAATTTAAATAATAAGTGCTCAATGTTATGAATCATGACTATTACACAAATTTACATTATAATAGCTCCATTCAAATTTCTTCATCTCATTACATTACTCTAAAACCTATCTAAAGAATATAGAAATCAATTGCATGCATACCAGAAAAGTGTTTCCTTCATTCAATTTCACTCACACGTTTTTAAATTTTGTTCAACTTGGACTAATTCAAGTGAAACTTTTGTGAAATCAAATCCAGATTGTGAATTTCATACTTTTAAAGTATTTTCCTAAACATGATTAGCATGAGCTCTTTGAGTTTTATAAATGAGCAATGTATTTTAAGCATAAGTAGACTAAACAATTCAAGTGTAATTGTTTTTAACCATTTATATTTGCCTCATCTTTTCAAAGATTTTTAACATTTGGCTCTTTTCACACAATTGGCCTTCCACATCTTTTAAAGGTTTGGGATTTAACTTTTGGGATTTAACTAACCTTTTGCAATGTGCTCACCTATCACCAACACTTAGAGTCACTTATGATCATTAATATTTCAAACTAATAGGACTCCTAAGTATGAAGGTGAATGGTGGTGTGTGAGTTCAAAATTTCAAAGATAAACACTATCCAAGCACACTAGGGTAAAAGAAACTTTGGCTAATGAATCATACAATAAAATTTATGTCACTAAGTTCTCTATTCCCTAATATGACTCATACTTTGATTTAAAGATGAAATCATTATAATGCAAACCGAAGTGTGAATTACCATGATCCTTAATAAAGATAAAATAAACAAAATAAAATCATTTTTCTTTTTCTTCTCTAATGTTTTTTATTTTTCAAATAATCAAATACAAATTAAAAAAATGTATAAAAATGCAAATTGAACAAAGAAAAGAACAAACAAAGTAATTGCCATAAATCCTAAAAATGAATATCAAACTTGATATCAAAACTATTTTTGAATTTTTTCCATTTCTTTTGTTTTTGGGTTTTTTTAATTTCTATTTTTTTTACTTTTTCACATAGAATTTTTTTTTAATTTAAAATAAAATATTTTCAATTTATGACCCTAGGGTGTTAGATGTAATGAATTAATGAGAACCTAGATCCATACTCTCACCTCTCCTCTTTCTTTGGAGTCATGACATTATTAGAAGCACTTGAGGTCTCCAACTTGGTTCAGATGGTGAGTTTCTCAAGATCCTCCCTAGTCACCCAAACTTGTTTTCCCTTCCTAAAACTCGAGTTAGGTCAAGAAATTGATGGATGATTAACTCTCTTATCCCCAGATTTGCGTAGATCAATTTTGACCTTGGGGGTCGAAGAAGCTTTGTTCACTCTAGCATGTGGTCCATTTGATGATGATGCATGGCTATGCTTGGACTCACTAGACCTCTCTACAAGATTATAAAATTTTAATACTTAGTTGTTTAAAGCTTTAGAATGGTTAACTAAATGCATAAGCTTCTTATTTAAGACTTTCCTATCATTAATGCAATGTGCACTATAGTGACCATGTTCCCCACAAGCAAAACACACAAATGATTTGGTTTGGGTTTCCTTTTTAACTGGTTTCTTTTAGCATTTACCCTTATCAATGTTAGCTTTTTTAGTACTTGTGTTTACTTGTGGAGGTGGAGGGTTCAGATTACCCTTTATGAACACGATTTTAGAAGAAGTGGTGGTGGTTTTCGCATTAGTATTGCCTAAACCTCTTTTGTCACCCACACTCTCTCTTCCCTATAGCCAACGTTTTGTCAAGTTTTCAATGCTTTGGGAGAGTCTTTTCGAGACCACTTGCAATTCACGAAGGTCTCTATCAAATTTGACAAGTTTAAACTCAACTTTATGCTATCTCTCAAGGAAGCTCACCTTGTCATAGAGGGACTTCTTTTCCTTCTAAAGCCTAACAATATGAACCTTGGACTTCACTAAGTCCACATGAAGTGATTTCTTCTCATCTTCACTCATTTTGAGCCTCGTTCTCAAGGAAAGTAACTTTTCACCTTGTTTCAGACACTACTTATATAATTCATTAGAAGCATCTGAGAGGTCCTCAACACTCTCAGTTTTATCCTTACTAGTAGAGACTTCAATATATAAGTTGTCTACATCCATGGTGGGACTCGACTTAACTTCCACTACTTTTTCTTTGGAAGTTTTTTGTGGGTGGGGGGAGGGGCAGAAGAGTGTGAACCTATTAAGGTTGTGAAGTTCTCTTCGTCTCTTTGAGTAGAGGAGTCATCACTCATTTGTGGACTCATTTTCACTTTCACTCACCTTAGCCTTTAAAGCTCTTATCTTCCTTAGGCATTGGGACATTCCGTTGTTATTTGTCCAAATCCTTTATTCTTAACCTTTGTGTCAATAAGTACTTTCCCCAGTTTCTTTTCCCTTCTAGGAGACTTAGGTCAACTTGGATTCCGTTTTGACCTTGAGGACTTGAAACCACTAGCCTTAACATATTTATTGAATTTTCTTTCAAGCTAGGCTTTGTAATATTCTCCTAACCAAGGTGACTTAGATTTACCCCTTCTTCAATTTTTGAATTTAAAGCTACACCCTTCACTTTCTCGGGTGGAAAAAGGTTCATCTTGAAATTCAAAATTGACCCAACTAGGTGTTCGACCAACACCGAAGCAATATTGACACTAGTTTCTAACGAGATCTTAAGATTTTCCACTTGATGGTGGCATTGACAATTTTGGTACCTAATGCAAAGGAAGAGTTGACAATACTCACAATTTAGCATAAAAAGTCGCTAAATTTTTCTTCCACTAGCATCCTCAATGTCTCGAACTGGGAGGTGTGCCTTTCGAGATGGGACATCTTGACCATTGTAGTTCCCTCGTGAGAGACCACAAGAATATTTCACACCTTTTTGGAGGTATCGCAATTTGTGATTCTCTGGAACTCGTTTGGTGTCACAGCATTGAATATTGTATTCAAGCCTTTTGAGTTGCACCCCGCTGACTCAATCTCTGTCTTTGACCAAATCCTTAGGGATTTCATTTCAACCACCACTTCATCACCTTATACTTGTGTGGTGGAGGAGGGAGGGCTCTAACCCTCTTGCACAACCAACCATGTTCTCTCCTCAATAGATTTTAGAAATGCTCCCATACGAGCTTTCCAATAAGAAAAATTAGATCTATCAAAGAGTGTTGCTCTTGCATTTGAACTGCATTTCTGTTGAAACTCCATTCAAGACTAACTAATAGTAATGATAGATCTTAAGAAGTTAAAACACTTGGTGTGTCTACGTGTAACTCAGGGCAACCACGCTCTAGTTCTTAATAACTCAGTACAATTTGTTATTTCGGGAGGGGGAGAAACTATGTGCATCTTTACTCATGATTATACACGTGGAGCGCACGACACTACTTAGAGGGGGTGAATAGGTTTTTCAATTTTAAGCACAAATGATTACCAATTAAAATCTAATTTTACCTCAATTACCTCTTCTCACTTAGATATAACAACTAATGGTTGGAACCCCTTTTAGTCACCACCAACCAACAAAACCATGAAGATTGAAAAGATGTCAATCAATCATTCATACAAACATATAGTGCATCTGTGTGCTAACAAATGCAAGTGTATATGTGAATACACAAGATGAAAACAAGAAATTTATTGACGCGAAAAACCTTATTTGGGAAAAATTGCAGGAACCACTCAGGGTTCATCAAAGCCTAATCCACTACTCTCAAAATCAATCTACAAGCACTTGAGTCTTATACCTAAACCAATATTATGGTTAGATGATCCTTTCCAAAGGCCCTCCTTCGACGTCTTGTATAGCTCTAGTTGAACTTCCCACTGCATGATTTGTTTAGGCCTTGAGCAATCATGGGCACACCAATGATTCATTATAAGCACATACCAATGGGTTTATCAAACCTTCAAGATCTTTAGCTCCGAGTTGAGAGGTTTGGTAGAATCTTTAGTGGTAGCCTTAGGACTTAGGGATGTAGAGTTGTGGTGGAAGCTTTCTAGGTTCAAGATGAATTTTCTCTCTCAAAAGGCTTGAAAGAGGCTTAACCTAACTAAATAAAATGCTCTCCATATTTATAGGTCTGAAATAATCTTGGTCAATAGGAAAAATCAGATTCACGAATGATCGCTCAATTGGTGCGAGGGCGATCATAGGCGGTTGAGGAGCACAGACCACTTGAGCTACCATAAGACCGCTTGAACAATGGTCAGGGGCGCTCTAGCAAGCTCATAGAGAAAGCCCTATTACTTCATTTATGCTATGTTCCCCTTTTCTTCCTTAAGACATAAAGAGATCGCTCTTGTTAAGGTTAGCGATCATAGAGTGGTCCATACTAGTTTTTAAAGCATAAAACTAGCAAAAAATTGTCCTCTTGAGCATTAAAGGGGGTTGCTCAAGAGGGCTCCACTAATGGCTCATACTATGTTTCAAAACACAAAACAATTTAGAAAATATTTTCATTTAAAATCACTTAGAGCCATACACAAATTAATCCCTAATTTAATTTTAACTGTAATCATCATAAGTTAATTAAACCAAGGGACCATTTTAGGTATGTAGGTCGTTACCTTTGTCCTAAGCTTGAAGGTTCAACCAGAGTGTGAATGATGCAACTTTGACGCTTGATCTCTCCTCCCTTCATTGATGCTTTTAGATCTTCAATGTTGACATCATAATGACAATGGAATAAGTTGAAATTTACTATGGGCTCCATGAAATTAGCTAGTACAATTCTATATCTAACACACTTCTAATACTATACCGTCACCATAAAAAAATAGTCTTTACCTAAGAAATTATTCAACAGTATCCTTTCCAATGAGAAAGAGACAGGCATCCCATACCCCTATCTGCAGATAACCTTGTTCCTTTATTGATAAGGAAATCGGTCTGCTCACCTACTATAGCACTTCGGTTCGGCCTAATCTAGGAAATGTATTTTGTAGGTAAAAGTTTTTTAATGAGAAAAAATATTTTTTGTTTGCAAATAATCATATAGATTCATGTAAGAGTGTGGCGGGATCCTTACGACCAAAACGAAATTGCTTTGCCTAAAAATTTAGTTTTACCTACAAAAAGTTTCGTAGTTAAAATAAAATTTTTAATTTTATATTTTTTAAATATAGTTTGAAATTTGGATGACGAACTCATTTTAGTTGGTAAAATAAAATTAGCTTTAGTTGGGATTTAGTGAAGAAAAACCTTCATAAGAAAAAAGTGACTATTCAATTCCAAACTCGATTCTCTCCCAATTTGTCTTCGCTCTATAATCTCTCCATCATCTCTATGTGCTTTGTTTCAAGTGCACACATAGGGGTGAAGCTATATATCTGAATATTTTTTTGCATTGCCTATATATCTTTTGTTCTTGCCCTCAATGTGCCCCAATATGTGACCACCCAAAACAAACCAAAAAAAGTTAAGTCCATGGCACATCGGAACAAGAAACACAAAAAATACTATGATTCTTTATGTATCGAACCAAAAAGAACACTCTAAATCCATAGAAAAATAGAGAAAAGCTTTTAAATATGATACTATTGAATGAATCATCCATAGTATAAAGGATCAATATAAATAAGAACAACTAAAACCCTAATCGTCCACATAACTAATAAAAGTACTTTAATATGAAACACTTTTGATTTATTAATTTATTCTTAATAAAAAACTGCAAAGGCATCTATCTCCTTCCATAATTAAATATCTAAATTATCATCATATCCAAATGTATTTAAAATCTTCAAAGCCTCTTAACATCTCTTTTAATGATTTGTTCTCCATATATCAGTTCTCCATGTATCAATATCATTTTCTATAAAAAAAATTTGATTGTCTATATTACCCTTAAAAAATAAATGCACTATTAAATTTTTTAATAAAGTGGTCAAAAACTCAATCAATCTAACATTACTTATTTCATATGAAAAAAATAGATTTTGTGTGAAAATAGATTGTAATGTATTTTTAATATGTTATATATTATATACTATAAAGTAGTATAATAAATTTTATTCAAATATACCTGACTAATTTCTAATTACAACACATTTTCAAGTATGAATAGTGTATTGACAATTTTTTTTTATTTGAACGAATTATAAATGGAATCTTAATCAAATGAATTCAAAAAAAATTATTTTTCAAGCATCACTAAAACCCAATCTCAACACAAAATTCTAAAAAAATAGAACTAGAACTATTTTTAATTATTTTTATTATAATTAGAACAACAAATCTTGGGAACATATAAAGTTTTCATAATTATATAATAAAGTATAAGCGATGAAAAAATAAGTTTGATAAATTTAAGATGATATTTAACATAAATACTTAACCCTTTTTATTAATATTTGTGTACAAAAATTATTCACATCCAACACACTTGGTGAATTGCAAGTTAACATAAAAGTACGTATTGTCTGGAGTCTAACAAAACTGACGGTACTGAATTTGGAATATGCTATTATTTATCATTAATTTTCAAAATATTTCTTAAAACAGCAAAAACAAGGTTTTGAGGGCCTAAATGATGAAGTTCAGCCTGAGATTATAGGAGCTCATGGAAAAGCGATGAACCTCGATCGTTGGCCCAATTCAAATCAAACACCACTGGTCCCACTGAATTTCAATTCTGATCCATTTTTTCTCTACTATTCCTTTTTGGCATTTCATTGTCCTTTGAAAGCACGATGGTCAGTCTGTTCTAAGTATTCTTCTGCCACCTCTTCTACATCAGTACTTCTATCTTGAAAAAGAACTCATCCTTGACTTAACATATGAGAGTTGAATACCATCTAAATGGAACTCGAACGGGTCTTGGACATTGAAGATATTAGAGATCCCCATTTTTTACGGAAGATCGACAACATATGGATTGTCGTTGATCTTCCTCAAAATCTGAAAAAAGGGTCAATCTTCTTGTGATTCAACTTGTTATAAGTCTCCACAGGTAGCCTCTCCTTGCGTAGGTGAACTATAACTATGTCACCAACCTTGAAAAGCTCTTAGTGGCGATGCTTGTCTGTTGCTTCCTTATACTTGGACACTAATTTTCTCCAACTGTTGCTTCACCTTGGCATGCACATCAGTCAAATTTTCCAACATGTGCTTAGCTACAATGCTCATCCTTGGAAGCTTGGGTAGGGGAACCAAGTCAAGTGCATGCATAGGCACCCGAATGTAGACAATATGAAAAAGGAACCTACCAGTAGACTTGTTTGGAACATTGTTGTAAACAAACTCCACCTGGGGCAAGGTGTTCTCCTATTGCCCTGGGTACACCTTGCATAGACTCCTTATAATATTCCCCATTGTCCAATTCACCACTTCTGTTTGCCCATCTATCTATGGATGACTCAAGCTACTATACTGTAATGAAATGTCCAACCGCTTCCATAAAGTTTTCCAGAAGTGGCTAAGGAACTTGTTGTCACTGACAGAAGTGACTGTTGGAGGGATGCTATGCAAGAGAACAACCTCCTGAAAGAAAAAAGAGCCACATGTGAAACATTTGATATTTTCGTACAAGCGATAAAGTGTGCCATTTTGGAAAACCTATCAAAAACAGCATAAATGGAGTAGATGCCCCCATTGAGTCCGCAGAAGACCCAACACAAAATCCATGTATAGATCATCCCATGGTGCATTTAGAATCGCATAAGGAGTGTAGAGGCCGGTATTCTACAAATGTCCCTTGGCAGTCTAACATGTATAGCACTACTTGATGAACTGCTCCACATTCCTCTTTAGCTTGGGCCAGAAATAATGCCCCTTTACCAAAGCCACACTCTTATCTTGGCCCACATGCCCTCCCAAGCTACCACTATGTAACTCCCGAATGATTTGCTCACGCAAGGATCTGTGACTTTAAATAAGAATCTATCATGGACTTGAAAGTCTCTTGAGGCTCCATGTGCATTTGATCATTGGGGCAAAATCTCAAAAATTCCTCATCATTTGTATAAAATTACTTCAAGTAATCAAACGCTATTACGTCACTACGAATAGTGGTCAATAACATACTACGATAGCTCAAGGCATCGACCACGTTGTTCAACTAGCCAGATTTATGTTTGAGGGTGAAAGTGAATTTCTAAATTTCAGCAACCTACAGGGCATGCATGCGATAGGGAGTAGTTCAACTATTGACAGAATTTAATGCTGGTGTTTTATGATCAGGATAAACTCCCTCTAGATCAGGTAATGCTTTGAGTTTTGTAAGGCTCTCACAACTACATTAAACTCCTGCTCATATGTAGACCACTTTTGTCCAGTCTCACTAAGCTTCTCATTGAAGAATGCCATGGGTTTGCCCTTTGTGACAAAACTATTACAATGCCAGTACAAGAAGCATCACAATCTACCTTAAACAACTTCTCAAAGCTAGGTAATGCTAATACATAAGCTATGGTGAGCTTCTCCTTAAGCAGCTTAAAACCCCTTCATTAGTCCATTGCAATAGTCTCTACTTAAGGCAATTAGTGAGGGGTGCTGCAATGGTGCTAAAAATCCCCACAAACATCTTGAAGAAGGTTTCAAGGCAATAAAAAACTACAATAGCCAAAATTTTCTCATCATCAACAAAGATACCGGTAGCACTAACTACATAACCCAAGAACACAAGGCTATGAGTCATGAAACTGCACTTCTTGAAGTTCACAAATGAACTATTCTCCTACAAAGCTGCAAAAAATGCTCTAAAGTGCAACAAACGGTTAGTCTCATCATAGCTATAATAAGAATATCATAAAAATAAATAACCACAAATTTCCCAATGAAAGGTTTGAACACTTGGTTTCTAATCCTCATAAAAGTGTTGGAAGCATTGGACATACCATATGGCATAACCAACCACTCATACAACCCCACATTCTTTAAGGCAGTCTTCCACTCATTAACTGGACAAACATGGATCTGATGGTACCCACTCTTCAAGTCCACCTTAGATTACACCCTAACACCCTCCAGCATATCCAACATGTCATCTAGTCGAGGTATAGAAAATTGGTACGTTACAGTAATCTTGTTAATAGCCCGGCTATTACACACATCCTCCAACTCCCATATTTCTTAGGAGAGTAGAGCAGAAACAACACAAGGACTCATACTCATCATAGTATGTCTCCCTCGTAGAAACTCATCAACCTAATCCTTTAGGATCTCAAACTTTTTGGGACTCATCCGGTGATAGGATAAGTTTGGCAGACTATCATCAAGTACCAAATCAATATGATGTTGTATGTCTCTCAGGAGGGGTAAACCATCTAGTAATGCCTCTGGCATGATCCCATTAAACTCGACTAACAATGGCCTCTGGCATGATCCTTTTACCTCCTCATCCTTCAGTATTAGGGCATACACCTCCCCACTCTCCTTCATATCCTCTCCAATGATATGCACAACAAGAAAGCACCTGCCTTAGCCAAAGATGCTATGGGACGACCCTCTCTTACTGTAGGGGCAAAAACAACCTTGAAACCATCATTGAAAATGGTGTAAGTGTTGTTGTCTTTCCTTCTATGGATAACATCTGCATAATACTGTCATGGTCTCCCCAACAAAATATGAAAACCATCTATATCTACAACCTCACATACAATATCATCTTTATACTTTCTAATTGAAAAATGGATATGACATTATTCTGTTACCTTAGTTTTGTCTACGCTCTTGATCCATCCAATGGTGTAAGGAGAAGGGTGCTTCTCAGTTCGCAAGTGCAGCTTATTGACAATCTCCCTTGACACTATATTCTCACTATTTTCACTATTAATAATCAACTAAAAAACCCCGTTGGTTCACTGTGCATGTAGTCTGAAAGATGTGTCACTGAAAGTTTATTCAAGCTTGGAAGTGTAAACTAGCCGACAAATAACGAGAGAGATCCCCTCATCAGCATAAGTCCACCCACTCACATCCTCCTCTTCCACAATCTTTTCCTCTACTAGGTAGTCTTCCTCCCGATTATCCACTTGAGTATCAACCAGATTTACTACACCCCTCTTAAGGCAACGGTTAGATCGATGACCCAACTAACCACGTCGATAACATTTTTCTCACTAAGTCTGGGGTTGGGATTTTTTGGTGCATCATTAATTACTAGAATTCAACTCGACCCCAAGGCTAATGCCCTTGCAAGTATTGCATTGTTGTTAGTTTCTCAAACTGGGGTTGAAATAGGACTTGTTGCACTAATAACCTACTTTCCTCGATTTACCATAGGGCATGATGAATTAAAGGAACTATAATTTTGACTTGACTTCTCGCCCGCTCCAATTAGGACTCTAACCTCGTGGCTAGGTGCATGGTTTGTGTCAAGGAATTTAGAAACTATAGGGAAACTCTATCATGCATGAAAAAACAAAGACCACCAATAAACTGAGCAATCTTCTGAGACTTGGTCTCAGTCAAATTGTTATAGAAGGAAAGCCATTGAAACTCCTATATATATGCTTGAACAGATTGATTACCCTACTTGCAATCTTGATACCAAGGATCAAAATGTCGTGTTAACACGTCTGAAATGTTTTGGAATTTCAACACTCTGAAATGAAACAGTAGTTGAATCACAAAATTCCAGTGTTTCAGTCGAAACAGTACTGTTTCGGACCGTTTCGATCGAAACGACACTGTTTCGGACCGTTTCGATCGAAACAGTACCGTTTCGATCGAAACAGTGATATATTCGGTTTACTACGAATAATTATATTTAATACCCTACTATAATTACATTTAATACCCACTGTAATTATATTTAATACCCACTATAATTAGATTTGATACCCCACTATAATTACATTTAATTCCCACTGCTCTTCTGCCTTTTATAATTTTTTTGTTATAAGAATAAATAATTATACTTAATACCCTACTGTAATTATATTTAATACCCCACTACTGTGCATGTATTTTGCTTCTTTTTTTTTTGTTATAAGTATTAACAATTATATTTAATACCCTAATGTAATTATATTTAATACCCACTGTAATTACATTTAATGGTCACTGCAATTACATTTAATTTTTAAGTATACATAAGTACCATTAATTTAATTTGATACCCTTCATTATTAGTATTATAATAAAATAGTATTATTATTTGGATAATATTATCGTAATAATATGAGTTGGAGTAACTATTGTTATCATATTTATGTCACATATGAAGTTTCTCTAAGTAGCCACCCAGAGCCTACACCGATGTATGAACCTGCTCGACACTCCATAGGGGGATGGATGTAGCCATGTAAGTATGTACTCATTAGCAGTTCATGTGTATTATAAGACCATAATATTATGTAAAAATGTGTTTATTTCATAAAAATTAAGTGTTTGAAACTAATTTAAGTGATTTTTGCCTCATGTCAAGCCTTTTTTTCCCTTAAATTTAAATTTATTCTTGTATAAATGGACGTTAACCCAATAAATATGTTGAATTGATCAATTATGTAGCTTATCTTTATAAATTAATGGATTGTATTTGTGTTTCTATACGTTTTTATATTTTTTCTGCGTTTCCATTACGTTTCCATTTTTCAGCTGACCGAAACGGTACTTCGAAACAAAATTTTGATCCTTGCTTGATACTACAAGAACAGTACCTATAAAATCAAGAAGTAGAGACCTCATTCAAAGCAATCTCTTCATCTTCGACTAGGCATGATTGGGAGTATGCCTTCCTAGATATGTATAGGTTAGACCTGTTCCCACAAAGTAGAAGCTCCACCCTTCAACTTATAGGTCACCAATTTAACCTTCTTCTCTTCCGAAACATCCATGTAGTCGAAAAACCTCTACACCTCGGCCAACTAGTCAAAGAAATCTTCAATATGAAGATAACCATTGAAGTAGGGTAAGCCAACCTTCATATCGTTGGAATTTTCAATCGATACTCCTCTAACAGGTGCACCATGAATATTCTACCATTCGGGATAGACGGAATTATGATCTCCATTGGATTGCACATGAGTCCGATCTCTATTCTACACTCTTTCTTGATCGAGACCCTAGTTTGGGCCAATTGTCAATTGGGCAACTATTTCCTGTATTGCTTGCAAGGATTACTAGAAACTGTTGAAATTGTTGTTGTTTTGTTGTCATTGGGACTCCAAGAACTTGGCTCCCCAAAGAACCCCTTCTACATGATCACCATCATTAGAAAAATTGTTACCATTGCGTTGATTTGCTATCACACCATGTTAGACAATGCTCTGATACCAATTGATGTAGCAGAACAAGGAACACAAAGAACACTACGATTCTTTATGTATTGAACCAAAAAGAACATTCTAAATCCATAGAGAAAATATAGAAAAACTCTGAAATATGATATTATTGAATGAATCACCCATAGTACAAAGTAGCATTATAAATAAGAATGGAAAAAACCCTAATGGTTCCCATGGCTAAAGAAAAATTTCTATAATTATGAAAATTACCAAAAATGGAAATATGTGATTTTCCTAATTAACGTAAAAACATGTGTCGTCTGGAGTTTTACAAAACTAAGGACGCTAAATTAAAAATCAACTATGATTTATTATTAATTTCTAAAATCTTTCCTAAAACAGTAAAAAATGGGGTTTTGAGAGCCTAAACGATGGAATTCGACCCAAAACTGAAGAAGCTCATAGCAAAATGATGAGTCTTGATCGTTGGCCTAATCCGGATCAAACACCACTGATCCCACTAAACTTTGAGTTTAACTTATTTTGTCTCTACTATTATTTTTTTACCTTCCATTATCCTTTGAAGGTCGACGGTCATCCTGTTCCACAAACTCTGCTACCTCCTGTTCTACATTAGTCCCCTCAAAACAAGATAAAAAATTTGGGCCCACTAACTTCTTGTGCACGTGAAAGCTAAAGCCATGGCCAATTTTTTTAATATTTTTTTTATTATATGCATATGTGTTATACATGTTATAACAAGTCTTTAAAGCTATGCCCACTCAAAACAATCATGGAGATGGAGAAGTTGAGGCAATAACAACAATATTTTGGATAACTCTTAACCCAAAGCTATCTCTAATTCTTTGAAATTGTGCTGCGTTTTTCTTTTTTTATTTTTTAATATTTCATAGATTTTTTAAAATTTTGGTCTGATTGAAATTTGCTTACGACTAAAAATTGTAATTCGTCTTTTTTGTATTCCAAATTGCTTGAGTTTTTTGGTCCATTGTGTATTTGTATTTGCTTCCTATTATAATTTCTCCTTTTATATGTTAACAATAAAATTAAAGTATAAATTGAATTTGTACTTGTATTTGGTTCCTCTTGTAATTGCTTCCTACTCATTTTCTTTATGAATTATTTGAAACAATTATGAAGAAATAATTTAAAAGAAAGTCTGAGCCAGAGTTATTACCACTTGCTAAAAGAGGTGTTAATGAATTTTTAAGTGTTACATATGATTTAAAAGATTTACATATATCATTAATTTTGGTCAGTAGGAAACCAAAATTTGAAACTTCTAATTAGTGCCTACCCTTGTATAATTTCCTGGCTCTGTCCCTGTGCAAAAACTCACTCTATGCTCTATTCCAGACCTTAATCGTATATGAATTGAGGTATTTCCTTCGAGGTTGAGTCTTAATCATCAATGACTAAGTGCCGATGTAGAGAGAGAAAGCATGAGATATTACACACAGATATATAGAGATATGGAAATATGAGCTTTGGATTTTGCAGAGTGAGAGCTTGAATCCGAGCTTATGGTCGAAGGATTAGGTTTTGGAGAGTAGAGAAGCAAAAACCCTAGTTGTTGGGAAAAACACTTTTCTCCCTCCTAATCTTTTTTTGCTCTCCAACTCAATCACACACACGCGCAATCATACTCAATCGCGCGCTTTCACAAACACACACACACACATACCCAATTGCGAACGCACACACAATCGCTATACACCTCTATCCTCCCACTATTTTATTTGGTTATATCCCTTGGCTTCATTGAGCTTTAGTGTTGCGACATTATCTTTAATGCATCACTTAAAATTCAATAGCTATCAACAAACACCAAGAGGACCAAAAATGCCTGGGAAGCCATCAAGGTCTTTCCATTTAATTTAAAACCTTAACCCTAAATTGAATTTTCACAAGGGGTGATTTCTTCACTCCCTACTCCTTTGTTCTTCTTTATAGGGTAAGAAGCTGATTTCGAATTTCTTGATCACTTTAGTTGAATGAATTTTGGGTGAAATGTGCTATTGTACCTAGTTGAAATTTAACTACAGTGTGTTCAATTTCTATGCTAGTGTTTTGAATTTGAAAACTGTTATGGAAATTTTTGTAAATGTTTTAATAATTCAAAAGTGTTGTTACTAACATAGCGAGGTCTTGAGACTAGGCAGCAGCCTCAAAGCTGCTTTTGAATACATGATAGGATAATTTATTACTAACATAGAAGATACAAAATTTCCATTTTTTATTGGAACTTTACTAATTGCTCACAATTTTCTTGTAAATGTATGTGGTTGTTGAGAAAGTAAAGGGAAAAAAATTTTCTTCACGATTTTTCTCGTCAAATATGTCAGAAACAAGGATGCTTGCGAAGGATCTCATATTTTGGAACAATATGCCATTAGCAACCATGATGGTGGCCTATGTGGCGGGCACAACTATGCTTGTGCTAAGATAAACACATTAGACATATTCATCTTGAATTATTTTGTCTGGTTGGAGATACTCCTTGGGAGGCCTATTGCTTCTTGCTATTCAATATACACTTTTTATTCGTTGCCTTGATGTTTATTTGAATTTTCTGGTGAACGTAGAAAAGATACTTAATCAGAGTAGATGTGTAATAATTTATGAGTTAGTTGTTGCCAAGTAGTTGGCCCACCTAGAATATGTTCATTTGGATTGAAAACTAGCACCTTTTGTTGTTTCAGTATGATCTGATATCGTACCTATGTTGTAGGTCTTCTGTTAGCCCATGCCATATACATGATGATTTGTTGGGTAATGTCTTAGTCCATAATATTTGAGCTTCATTTCTATTATTTTGAGTAAAGTATATTGGGATATGAGCGATTGTTTAGATACAAAATGGAAAACTATTTTTTTGGAGCTATTTCTCCTAGAATTTATCATGGTACCCCTAAAACATGCTTTGTGCTTTATTGTAGATTAGTCTTTTGGCCTAATAAAAATATTTAGCTTCCTCCAATGGGTGAGAAGAAGTTTTCTAATTAGACTAAGAAAAGAGGGTTTTGGTCGAGAAGAAGTTTTCTAATTAGACTACGAAAAGAGGGTTTGGGAGTATATTGGAGAAATAAAGCTTAGAATGAAATGTATTCTACATGGTATTCATGAAATTTTGGAGATATCAAAGATCCATAATCATTATGATTGATTTAGTGAGATCATGGCTTCTTATTGTTGTGCCCACTTATAAAAGATTATGCTATGCTAGTTAGTTATCCTATTACGTGATAATTGGTGATCTGTTAAATTTAATTGTTGATAAACTGGGTTAAATGGTCTACTATGTTTAAAGGGAAAAAGAATGGTGGTATGGGTTTTAGGGATTTGAGTACTTTTAATTTGGCAATGTTAGCCAAACAAGCATGGAGAGTTCATCACGGGACAAACACGCTTTTGCATAAGGTTTCGATGTTGAGGTACATTCTATCTACCTCGTTTATGAATGATAAACTAGGCTACAAGCCATCATACACATGGTGGAGTATACTAGAATCAAGAAGGATAATGGAAACTGGTTCGAGAGGAGGATTGGTGACTGTTCCAATACTACAATTTGGAAAAATAGGTGGATTACTATTCCAAGTGGTAAGTGCAGGTATTATTTTGGAGGAGGATCCCATGGTTGGTGTGATTATTCACCCAAATACGTAATGCTGGTAATTAAACGGATTTTGTTAAGTGTATACCCAATGGAAAATAAGTTGATTTGGCATTATAACACTAATGGAAAATTCTCCGTCAAAAGTGCTTATCATTTGGCTTACAGAAGGAATTTATTCCATTTGGAAACTCCTAGAGCATACTCCTCTTCAAATTCGGGGAGTAATTGGAATGTTATTTGGAGTCAAAGGGTTCCCAGTAAATTTACAATTTTTGCCTGGAGGATGTCACTGAGTGTTCTTCCCACAAACGAGAATTTGTGGATAGGAAAATTTGACTGGATAATGTATGATGTGTTTATGGGGGAAAGTACGAAAACTATGCTACATATCATTAAGAACTACCCTTGAGCTAACAAATCTTGGGAGGGTAGCGCACTACATCAAATAGTTCTGAGGTCTACAAGCAAATTTGGTAATTGGTTTTGGGATGTTATTCAGCAACTCTAGCCCCAACTCTACTCGCTGTTTCAATTGCATTGCTAGTTTATTTGGTAGGACAGAAATGTAGTTCTATTCCAATACTCGAAAAACAATCCTATGGCTCTTTGTCAAGCAACAATGGAGTATCTTACACAATATGAGCAGGCTTTGTAGTCTCCTCCAAGAGCCAAATCTTTAAAGGTTAAATTTGATGGGGCAATTTTTGAGTCAGAGGGGGCTATTGGGGTGGGTGTTGCCATAAGGGATGAAGCTAGTTTAATGCTGGATGTCGAAGAAGCTAATTGCTCTGTATGAAGAGAAAGCTATAGAGACTTTTGCTGTAAGGGAAACTATGTTATTTGCTATTGCATGTGATGAAATTGTTTTGGAAGGTGACTTAGCTATAGTAATGAAGATGTTAGTTGATATTGCAGGTGTGTTCTCTCCTCTGGGTACCATTGTAGCAGATGTCAAGTGCCTTGTTCATATGTTTATTTATTTTTCGGTGTCTACAGTTAGGCGTTTATGAAATTGTGTAGCTCACCATCTTGCTAGGAAGGCTAGGCACTGCGAGAATTTTGATGTATGGGAAGAAATGACACCAAAATTCCTAGTGCCATACCTTCTTTCAGATTTAACTTAATAAAATTTCTATCATTTCATTCGAAAAAAAATATATCAGAATTTTACTTCAATCTTGCAGTTAATTGATGACAACAGATGGTATCACTTCAATGGTGCCCAAGTTTTGCCATTTAGTGAAGCAAAGATCATGACTTCGACTACTTATATGTTGTTCTATCAAATAGTTAACGGTCAACCAAACGGAATAGTGGGAGAGTCGTCCCAAGCTTATGGGACTACTTGAAGGCTTTGTTTGGTCATTGGCATTTCCCTTTCGGATTTCAGATCGTTTACAACCTTCCTTACTCTTAAATTATGTTATGTTGATTATAAATTGGGTAAGAATGTCGTAATTTGTAATATACTTGGGCTTCTTAGCTTAATTTGATATATTTTCAAATTTTATATGTCAAGAGATTTATAAATAGTAGAGAAGGGAATGAAGTTTTTGAAAACCAAGAGAGGAATTTTTTGAAGATATGAAAAACCAAAACATGTGCTGTTTAAGGAAAACCAATAATAGTTACTAGTGATATAATAAGGTTTAGCTTTATGCATTTTTTGAAGAAATGAAAAATCAAAACATGTGCAATTTAAGGACGAACAACAGTTGCTAGTAATGTAGCAAGGTTTAGCCTTTATGCATATAGGTTGATATGCCATAATCAAATTGGTCTAACGAAAACAGGTAAGTAATGTGTAATTTAGGACAGAGTGATCTTGGTTAAAAACTGTGCCCATGCTACAATTTTTTGAAGAAATGAAAATCAAAACATGTGTAGCTTGAGGAAATGCTTGGAGAACATATTTCATGTGGTGTAGCCTTTGCAATTGTAATGCGAAAGTGTGCTTGCTTGTCACACTAGGGGATATATGTTGATATGCCACTAAGGTATCAATATTCTTGTCTGTATTTGGAGTTAGTGTTTTGACATCAGTTTGTAATGGTTTTCTTTTACTTGATCCTCTACTGATAGTTTTAGCAAATTAAATTCTCTAATTTTTTACTTGTGAAAATTGATAGATCAAATATAGCTGATCAAGATGGCAGATGTCCGTGTAGAAAGTGATAATCTTTTGGTAATCAAGCTCTAAGTCAAAATGGATGATTTTATGTGGGATCTTTTGTGGCTCTGTTCATAATTTTGCTCAAGTGTTGTATTAATAGATGGTATTGGAGTTGCTGACTGATTCTTGGAGCCTGTGTTAATGGTTCTCTTCATATTAACTGGGTATTCTGACCACTAGATGCATTATGCAATTTTTGATTTTGGATTGTTTTCTTTACCTCCCTCTAGTGTGATGTAAATGATCATCCAAATATGTTATTATCTAATGCCAATAGATTATACTTGTTGAAATTTGAAGTGGAATGAAATTTTATGATGCTTTATTTGGTATTTTGATTTATTTTATATATTAATTTATTTAAAAAAAGATAAAATTTTTACCCAGAAAAATATTTTCTTAGGTAAAAGGGTTTGGTAAATGTTTCTCTTTCACCTAAGCAAAAATTTTTTGTAGGAAAATGTTTGTCTTTACCGACAAAACCATTCCTCGGCAATTGTGATCCCATTTGTTTTGTAATTACGTTTTTCGACAAGTTAAAGTAATCAACCTCAAAGTTAGTGGCAATTAACAACAAAAATATTCCACGACCAAAATCACCCTTTTACCCAAGAAATACGTTTCAATCAGCATATTTTTTACTGTCAGGTTTGCTCCGACAAACGTTGCGATGAAATTTTTAGTAGGGAAAATTTTTTTCCAACGATTTTTTTTTTGTTTGTGTTTACCTGGGAAAGTTTTCTTAGCTAAAACCTTATATGTTGTAGTGCATTTTGCCACTTATTGATTCCTTTGCATCATTATACATTACAAGCAAGATATATGAAAACTATTATGGATCCAAACACACACCTATCCACCACTAATAGATCGAGGGAGCATTTGACAGTTATATCCAAGATCCCAAAACCTGATGGATGTTGAATCGTTTCCTAAGTATGTTCCATCTCCTCTTTTTCCATCATAATGATGTGCCTTACCCTGGTTCAGTAAAAAAAATTTATCCAAGGTTGCCGCTTTATTTGTCGATAAAATTCCCCCTATGGATGAGTCTAATGTAATTTTTTCTTTTTTGTTTTCCTTTTTTTATTTCTTGCATGTCTTGCTGAGCCTAGTCCAAATTAATGAATGTAGATAGCACCAAGATTTAGAGTAACAACATCTTAATTCCCAGTTGGGGTAGCTTGAAATTTATGAGCCACTTTGAGCATCTTAGCCCATATTGGGTAGCCAATAAGGGTAGGCATTTCTTCTCTTAAAATGTGTTCCAGCCTCCCTTGAATTCTTTCCATGAGGTATGGATAGGGCTATAGATGAGCTAAGTTACTAATAAGGGAATAACCAAAAATATTGGGGAAGTAACACTTAGAGCCAAAGAAGCCAAGGCGGCTTTGGAGAGATGTCAAAGAATGCTGAATGGTAACCCAAGTGACCTTGTCACAAATCAAGAAGAACAACAAATCCTTGAAAATTGCATTCATGCTACTAAGATTTAGGAGGGATTTTACAAATAAAAAAACAAGGGTCCAATGGCTCAGTAAAGGGGACAATAATACATCTTTTTTCCATACGACTATGGCTAATAGAAGACATAGGAAAGAGATATTGGTCCTAATGAAAGCTAATGGTACAAGGGTTGATGGGAAAATTCAGTGAAAGCAAAGGTTGTGGATTACTTTCAAAAGTTATTGGGAAGCTCCTCCCATACAAATGAGAGTAGGAAAATTTTCCAACCTATAATCCAAAATAGAGTAATTGAGCAACAAGCTGCTAAAATGAAAAGTGACCAAAAAGCCCCAAGTCCTGAAGGGTTTAATGCTTTGTTTTTAAAAGGGCTTGGCAAATAATAGAGAAGGATATTGTAGCTGTTGTGAAGGAATTCTTCTCAACTGGTAGGTTATTGAAGGAGTTTAACAGTACCATAATAGCTTTAGTCTCCAAGGTTCCCAACCCAACTACTATGGGGAAATACAGACCTATTTCTTCTTGCAATGTTAAAAAAAAAAATGTTATGTATAAAAAAATTTCCAAGATCCTATTTCATAGCAAATAGGATTGAAGGAACATTCCCCAGTCTTATAAACCCAATACATACATTTTTTGTCCATGGAAAAAGGATTGGAGACAACATCCTACTTACACAAGATTTAATGAGGGATTACCATAAAAATAAAGGATTCCCAAGATGTGTTATAAAGGTTGATTTGAGGAAAGCTTATGATATACCTAAATGGGCTTTTCTATTTGAAGCATTGGAGGCTCTAAACTTTCCTCATACCATGAGGAGATGGATTCAAGCATTGTGACAACTACTAAATTCTCTATGAATATCAATGATGGGCTTGCTGGATACTTCCCTAATATGAGGGGCTTAAGAGAAGTGACCCTATGTCACCCTACCTATTTGTTATTACAACGGCAGTGTTTATCTCTCCTCATCTAGTTCAACATCAAATGAAATCCTAGCTTCAAATTCCATTGGAGTTGTAAAAACCCCAAAATTGCTCAGCTTTCATTTGCTGATGACTTGATGTTGTTCTGCCATAGGAATATAAAATCTGTCTTAGTAATTTGGAATTCATTGGACCAATTCAGTGCGGCTTCTAGGCTTCAAATTAATGTCGATAAGAGTAATATTTTCATGAGTGCAATTAATGAAGAAACTACTATCCATATCAAGAACTTGTTCAGAGTTGAGGAAGAGAATTTTCCTATGGGATATTTAGGAATGCCAGTCATATCATCTGGTTTGAAGTCTCAACACTACTCCAGTCTTTTTAAAAAGGTTGAATCTAAGTTCTTGGTCAATCGATCACTATCATATGCAAATAAGAACACAACTGGTCATCTCTATTCTAAGCAACTTGCACACTTTTCTGAGCATCTCATTTTAGTCTTCTATGGATGATTGTTCAAAGAATTAAACAGATTCTAAGATCCTTTATTTGGAAAGGCACAAAACTGAGTCATAATGGAGCAAAAGTCTTTTGGAAGGAGGTGTGCATACGTAAACAAAGAAGGAGGACTTGGTATCAAAAGGTTGAAGGACTAGAATAGAGCAATTCTCATGAGGCATTTGTGGAAACTCTTTAACGACAAGGGGAACTTATGGGCTCAATGGATTCATGTCTTTCACATCAAAGGAAGAATCCTATGGGACCTCAAAGCTACCCAATCATGCTTATGGAATTGGAGAAATTTGTTTAAACTCAGAGAACTAGTCAGGTCATTCCTTATCCGTATGGTAGGAAATGAGAGCTCAATAATCCTATGGCTTGATNGGATTGAAGGAACATTCCCCAGTCTTATAAACCCAATACATACATTTTTTGTCCATGGAAAAAGGATTGGAGACAACATCCTACTTACACAAGATTTAATGAGGGATTACCATAAAAATAAAGGATTCCCAAGATGTGTTATAAAGGTTGATTTGAGGAAAGCTTATGATATACCTAAATGGGCTTTTCTATTTGAAGCATTGGAGGCTCTAAACTTTCCTCATACCATGAGGAGATGGATTCAAGCATTGTGACAACTACTAAATTCTCTATGAATATCAATGATGGGCTTGCTGGATACTTCCCTAATATGAGGGGCTTAAGAGAAGTGACCCTATGTCACCCTACCTATTTGTTATTACAACGGCAGTGTTTATCTCTCCTCATCTAGTTCAACATCAAATGAAATCCTAGCTTCAAATTCCATTGGAGTTGTAAAAACCCCAAAATTGCTCAGCTTTCATTTGCTGATGACTTGATGTTGTTCTGCCATAGGAATATAAAATCTGTCTTAGTAATTTGGAATTCATTGGACCAATTCAGTGCGGCTTCTAGGCTTCAAATTAATGTCGATAAGAGTAATATTTTCATGAGTGCAATTAATGAAGAAACTACTATCCATATCAAGAACTTGTTCAGAGTTGAGGAAGAGAATTTTCCTATGGGATATTTAGGAATGCCAGTCATATCATCTGGTTTGAAGTCTCAACACTACTCCAGTCTTTTTAAAAAGGTTGAATCTAAGTTCTTGGTCAATCGATCACTATCATATGCAAATAAGAACACAACTGGTCATCTCTATTCTAAGCAACTTGCACACTTTTCTGAGCATCTCATTTTAGTCTTCTATGGATGATTGTTCAAAGAATTAAACAGATTCTAAGATCCTTTATTTGGAAAGGCACAAAACTGAGTCATAATGGAGCAAAAGTCTTTTGGAAGGAGGTGTGCATACGTAAACAAAGAAGGAGGACTTGGTATCAAAAGGTTGAAGGACTAGAATAGAGCAATTCTCATGAGGCATTTGTGGAAACTCTTTAACGACAAGGGGAACTTATGGGCTCAATGGATTCATGTCTTTCACATCAAAGGAAGAATCCTATGGGACCTCAAAGCTACCCAATCATGCTTATGGAATTGGAGAAATTTGTTTAAACTCAGAGAACTAGTCAGGTCATTCCTTATCCGTATGGTAGGAAATGAGAGCTCAATAATCCTATGGCTTGATAACTAGCATCCCCTTGGACCACTACTTCAAAGAAGTAGCCTAAGGATATTGCAAGAAACTAGAATACCAAGAGAGAAAAAGGTTAGCAAAAACACTTTGAATAACAAGTGGAATTGGACAATAGCAACATCTGCTCAAGTGCATGAAATCATCAATGCAATGCCAAGCTACTTACCTAACCAAGATACGGAGGACTTTGTCAAGTGGAATTAACTACATGGGGAAGTATACTACTAAAGGTACTTGGGAACATATCAGAAGTGAGGTACCAAATGTGCAACGGGATAAATAAGTTTGGTATGAGAAAAAAATCTCAAGAATGGATATCATCCTATGGCTAGCTATTAGATGTAAGCTAAGCACCAAGGATAGGATACAAAGGTTTGCAACTTAGATTGATACACTGCAGCAGATAAGAAAAAAAAGCCATATTTTTTTACTATGATTTCTCAAATAGAGTTTGGAATGTTGTAATGCTCCAAAGCAACCAACAATGGAAGCAGAGAAAATGGTTAGAGTCAATTGCATGGGCAACTCAACAATGGAGAGGAAAATCAACGAAAATAACTATTTGATGTGAACCCCAATAGTCTTGCTTTGGGACCCAACAACAATATTGGAATACAACCCAATAAAGCCAAACTCAGGTCTATGGATGGAGAATCTAGACCTGTTGAGATCTCGTTTCAAGAACCTAGATTATATTAAAATCTAGACCCATTGAAGAACCCGTCTCAAGAACTCAAATTACAAGGAGGAACTCCACAAATGTTGTGGTTTACTTTTGATAAGTTCAAAAGTTAAACAGGAACAAGAGAAATAAACTCAACTCAACTCACAATCAAAATTCATTATATATTGTTTCCCTTATTTCATTGATAGAACACCTATTTATAGGCTAGCCATTACAAGGAAACAAATCCTAATCTACTAAGGAAGCAAATCCTAATCTACCAAGGAAACAAATTCTAATCTACTAAAGAAACAAATCCTAATCTAAATAGGAATAAATAAAGACTAAAATTTGTAACCATTTCTCTCAAAAATGCGCTTGAGTGAATAGTGTCACGAGTACTATAGCATGAACAATATCATGCTATAATACTTATTCTAAATCCTAATTCAAATAAAATAATAATACATATGTGAGCNTCCCTTGAGTGAATAGTGTTACGGGTACTGTAGCATGAACAGTACCATGCTATAATACTTATTCTAAACCCTAGTTCAAATAAAATAATAAGACATATGTGGGCTAAACATCCTTAAACCCACTTATTCTAAACTAGTAATATAAGTTCTTTAAACAAATTGAAAGGCTTAACAACAAAAAAGCCCTATCTCTAAGTCATGTCTTCATGTATTCCACAGCTTGGATCAAGTAGATCAAAATTGGTTCTCCTTCTTTCAAGCCTATCTTGAGTGTTGGGCTCTTGCTAGCTTCATCCCAAGTGGATTCACCAATCCTTGCATTGCTTTTTTGATCTTCTTGGTTCTTGATCTTGTAATTGACCCATCTAGACTTACAAATGATCTTTAAGAGTAGGCCCACCTTGACTTTCATCACTATCCTAAAGCTAAGTCTCTCAGTTACTATTTATTCTATGTGAAGTGAAATAAATGGGAGGATTTTCAAAAGCAGAGCAGGGACCCAAATTCTATTTCTCAATTTATAAGGCCAACCATTAGAGAAAGGCACATTTCCTGGAAATTCAAGAGGGCTCAATGGAATGAACTTCTAGTGCGACAATGGAACTTACTCGAAACTTGCTTGATTTGAGCTGATCTGGAAATGACAAACTTTAGGGCTTTCATTGCTCATTTCTTGTTATGTTTCCACTACTAACAATTTGGAAGTAGGATTTGGGTGGAAGTAATAGCTCAAGGCCTTCTATCAAAATTCTTTTTCCAATCTTTACCTTTTGATTTGTTTGCTAGGCATACAAGATGGTTGTTTTTTTTAGGTTATCAGTACATGGTATCTTGTATTTGTACAATCCTTTTGGTCTTAATTTGGTTGTGTTTATTTTCCAAAAAAAAAAAAACATAAATTTTTATGTCCAATTCTGTAGTGAATAAGGTGCTTATATTGTGTTTGTGACTGTGAATTAAATGTTATCGGCCCGTAGAAAATATCATAAATGGTTGATGCCATTTTCCCCTACAAATCTCCATCCCCGCCCCGTCTAACTTTCTAATGTTAAAATATTAAGCACAACTCATTCAATTTACACCCCATTAATGGCCAAACCCAACCCTATTAACATATTTCATAGATTATTCCTACCTTTGTATGCATCTCAATCATTAGTTATTCCCCCAATCTTTCCACTAGGTGGCTTGTAATGTCGGCTTGCCTACATCTGGAAAACCCAAGAGCATACCAGTTTATGTTGTTTTAGCTGTATATTTTTTGCAGTTGATTTGAATAACTAGCTCGGATTCTTTTCCATTCTTTTCCACTAAATGGTTTTCTTGGGATCCAATTGCACCAAACTATCCAATTATGACAAATTGTTTGCTTTGTTCGGTGCCCAAATCCACCAAGCTTTATAAATTGATCAATTTGAAGCTCTTGCACTATTATTCCCCTATTCAAGTTCTAGTACTCCGGTTTTGTTATAATGCCCTTCCTCTCTTTCCATTGTGTGGGATGTGTGATATGAAGTAGAGGTGAAATTCTAGGTGGAAAATACATGGTGGGAATATTTTCTGACTGATATTGAGGTGAACTTGATGATTAAGGGAAAGAGTTTAGAAAAGGGTAAGTCGGTCATTAATGGAGTCTAAATAGAATGGCATTGGCTTGGTAGTTTTATAATTCAGTATTTAATGGGGTGGGAACAATATCTTCCGTGATAAATAGAGTGATTTATTTCTAGCATCAATTAGTAAGTATAAGAAGTAGTAAATGACTCCTCGCTGGCTCATACAATAGTGCAGCGGGAAAAAGTATTCAAGAGGGCAGCGGGAAAAAGTACTCCTAATTTTAATTTATTTTTTATTTTATGTGTGATTGTAATGAAAACTTATCAATACTATCTATATTCAAATACTACTCAGAAAACTTCACCATTTTTCTCCTTTCCGCATAAGCATTTGGTAAAATTAGTAGCTAGTTTAATCTCTTGAATAGTAAGTAAGATGACTAAACCCTGTTGGGAATCATGTCCATGTGCATAAACGTAGGATCAAAGACATACTTTTTTCGCATTCAAAATCTTGGAGGATATTCCACAGATTTTTAGAATCCAATCTCAATGTCTTTCTATACTTGCTCGAGCAATGTGACGTTACACAAGAGGAATCAACACTATGTTTTCACAGCACAAAATCCTTCTTGAACATTATATAGGGGAGATGGCAAGAGTATGAGAGTTTTAATGTTAAGAGAATTTTCAAGTGTCTTGTATTGAAAGATATTGGGGTTACATAGGGAACAATGGGTGTCATGAAGAGGCACCTTATATAAGGATATGTTTGTTATTCTTTGGTTAATAAGAGACATCTCCAAAGGACATGCTCATTGGGCATTCTTTAAATTGGATCAACCCACCATAACTCAATATCTAACATATCCCACTCATACATAGTTGGAATGCCAAAGCTATCTCTCTCAATCTATCATACAAGCAAATGGGTCATGCTACCCCTAAACATACTTTGGGAGCTATTCACTAGGAACTCTACAAAGCCAATGTAGACATATCAAACCAAAAATAAATGATGTATCAAGTACACTAGACCCATTGGGATACTCCAATTCAAGCATCTCTAATCCCTCACGAGAATGCTTAGCCCCTCAAAGCGTTCATGTGTGTATTCACTCTATTTCACCGTGTAGCAAAGTGCCAAATGTACTCTTCAGTGAATGTATCTCATGAGTTTCTGAATAGTCTTTTGTTTGCTCTCATGTCAATTAGTTCAGAACTAACTATTTTTCTAATGATATCTTAGAAGATCAAATCACTTGTATACGTACGGAACATGACGAAGTAGTTGAACATTAAGTATTTCACTTCATGTCATAGTCAAAAGTCAGAGAACACGTAGAATGTTTGGTTATAAAGACAATGACCTAATCATGTAAGAATGACCTAGAGGATCCATGCTTGACCTCAAAAGTGGGTAGATAACAAAATAGTTTCCCAGGCATAGGAATGTATATTGTTTAGTAACTCAGTCGATTACTAAGGTTGACACCTCAGGGAAAACTTATGAACTCAAAATAAAAATAAAAATGTTTTTGATTTTTGGAGATGTGAATGATTGATTTAAAACTAGGAAACAATATTAAAAAAAAAACAGTTAACCATCAAATTTCATCTCACCGTGAATATTAATTTTGAACTCATCCTATAACTCACTCAAGATTGTAATCAAACACACGCAAAAGGAAAATATTCAACTAAAACCAATGAAAGTGACAAAGGTGTATTTAAATTGATGGACTTACTTTTGAAAGAATTACATTCACCTTGATTGTAGTGATTCCAATAATTATTAGTGCCATGTCTAAGTTTTCTATAGAAAAGCAAGAAGATATACATATTACCCTTGTTTTCAACTTTAATTATTCAATCAACAAAATAACTTAATCTTTGGCAAAACCCTAGTTAATTCAAAATACCCATTTATGAATGAGAATCCCTCTTCTAATTATAAGGGAATTGAACTACTCAAACATATTAAAAGACAAATTAAAAGCAATTAAAGAAGATATGATAAATAAAAGATGAACGAAAGATTGAAAGTAAACCTGAATTAAAACTTAATATTCAAAACAAGAATTGAAAATACCATAATGTTCAGCAAAATTGAAAACTACAAAGAAAATAATGAAAAACCTTGTGCTTGAAATCTAAACCTATGTAAACAAACAATGAAAGAAGAGGACAAGCCCTTTGGAAAATGTCCCAGGACAAAGCGGGTGTGAAGGAGTCCCCAATAGGTTGGTATTTATAAGAAAAACAAGGGGAGTTCTAGAGATTATCTTTCCTCCTATATCTTCCTCTTATTCTTAGAAAATTTCTGAAGATGTCTCCTAAAATATCTCTAGGATTTCGGCAGTTAAAATCCCTTCATATTTTTTCTATTTCTCCTCCCAAAAAGCCTTG
Source organism: Ilex paraguariensis (assembly GCA_963454935.2). Classification (NCBI taxonomy): domain Eukaryota; kingdom Viridiplantae; phylum Streptophyta; class Magnoliopsida; order Aquifoliales; family Aquifoliaceae; genus Ilex; species Ilex paraguariensis. The sequence continues at coordinate 313,962 of CAUOFW020000914.1, forward strand.
AAAATCTTGGAAGATATATTTGAAGATTTAGTCAGTCAACGACTGGAAAGACGAGTCCTCGCTGAAGTATAACATTGATGAACCGATAGGAAGCACAATTCGACCTACTAGTATAACTACTTTCTGTTTCTAACGAACTGGTAGCTCTTCACAGTTATTGGTAGAACAACCTTCTGTTTAAGACCTACCGATAGAATAATATCAATCTACTAGTAACAGAGGTCTTTGTTTCACTTTTATCGATAGGAATGAACTTCTACTATTAGAATGTTATTATGCTTGCTATTGAACCATTACAAAACCTACTGATAGGACTGGAATTTTTTGAATTATGCTTACAATGCTCCTGGTTCCATCCCTAACTCGCCCAACTTCCAAAATTCTCCAAGGCATCAAAATGAATGTAAAACCTCGTCTTTACATTGATTTTCCTGCAAACACCAAAATTCCCTATAAAACAAAAAACTAAACTAAAACTAAACATATAACTACTAAAATAAGTTAAGATGAATGGCTTGAGATATAAAATCATGCAATATTATGTACTCATCAACCCCCATGGTGAGGAAGTAGGGATCCATTCCTTCACCTCCTTAATTTTTCTCCAAGCACATGTAGTATGAAACACATGCTATGATATAGTGTTTCAATGTTAATGAGCATGAATGTCATACTCATAAAGCATTATACATCATATTCTAGTCGCTTTACAACCATCTAACTTGATTCTTTATTTGTTTGCCCTTAAAAAAAGGCCAAATTAAGATTTTGCTTTAACCTTTAAACACAAAATTCCACTCTCTTTTGTCTCACTCAAGTGAATTGGTTTCGATAGCATTCCTCTAGTTTTTTATGACTTTCACTTTCAACTCGATTCATCACCTACATGTCCTTTATGCCTAGTCATTCCGAAGAATACTTGACACCCCCAGATGTACCGCGACTGCTGTCACAAAGTTAGTTGGGACTTCTTCCTCTAGTCCAATCATTGCACCCTCAATGAAAGAGCTTGACAAGCAGCCCTTCTTCACTCACGCGATATTGTTACATCGGGCTTTTACCTATTGTCTAAGATTCCCCACTGTTGCCCCCATGGGAGTCTGGGTCGTATCTTAGTTCTAGTGTGACTGATCATCTAAAAAAGACCAGCTAAGCATCATTAGCTTGGTTAGAATTTTCCTGACCCACTACCTAATATTAAGTGACTTGATCCGAAATGTGTACACCCAAGTGCAGGTGGTCAAGATGTAGTAATAATCTGGTTAAGTCCGGAGTTGAATCTATAAGGAACTATGATTGGTGTTTTAAAGTAAGCAGTGACAGAGACCAAGTAACTGAAAATCTTGAGAGTTTGAAGTTATGGGGTTAGCTGGGTAGAATATAAGATTCTTTCCAATAAATTTTTTTGTAGACAAAATATAACATAAATTATTAAAGGTAACAACCATTCTTTAGTTCGAGGATCAGGACATGTAATTAATCATCCGGTTTATTATACCTGTGTTTTATAACTCAATTAACTCCAGTGTCAACAACAAGTTAATTGTAAGATAAAGATGGACTGTGCGAATTAAGCACATAGTTCCGATGCATTTCTAGAAGTTTACAGAATTATCTGTGCCGATACTCAACTCGTCTACAAACAAACAAGTGTTTCTACAAGGCATCCAACCATGACATTAATGTTCCATTCTTTAAATAAAGCACAATAATGGTGAAGATTGAAATATTGTCATGAAAATCTAACTGAGGTACTTGCCTTGAACCAACCAGTGTTTCTATGTAAGAGTCATCCATTTCATAGAAAGAACCCACGGTTATACAAAGTACCTTAGCTTCACTAGATGCATTCAATCATTCAATAAGAAAGTGGAATACAAAGCATTAAATGATAAAAGAAATGCACAAATATAACTTCCAGATAATTTATACATATTTATCACCTTTTACTAAAGAGTGAATGAGGAACTATTCACTCTTCATGGCTTTGGTAAAACTAGAAAAGTGAGTGATATTCATCCCTCAAAGTAGAGGAGTTATAATGTGAAATACACTAAATAAAGAGCCAATCTTCAATGAAGAATGAGTGAATCATATCCCACCCTTCACGCCTTTGCTAAATCTCTAAAAAAGTGGAAGAGTTTCACTCCCCTAAGAAAGAAGGAAGCTCAAGCAATGGAAGTGCAAGAAATGAACAAAAAAAGTAGAAGAAAGCTAGTCACTTTTGGAGGGTTGCTTCCTCAACCAACAAATGAACTATCTCTCTTGATACAAGCAAATATAAATCTAAGAGTAAGATTAACTATATGAGTGGGAGTCTAAGCCTCCATCCAAGCTCTCTACTAGTTCTTGGTGTGGTCTAAGCCGTGCAAATCAAGTTCTAGTTTACTACAAGAACCATCTCCCCATCAAAGGCTCCACCAAGGGGAATATTTATAGGCAAGGAGAAGGGGGGACAAGAGAGTGTGAACGAATAGTATATGCCGCCCAAGTCCAAATGAAAGTCAACTACTCTGCAACCTACTTGTGAAGACCTTTCGAACGTGATCTGGCATTCGAATGTTATTTCTGTTTTTGCTTTATGGGCATTTAAACTCTAGATGGGGCCTGACCTTCTCTCTCAAGTGGCTTGTGGTTTTCTGTGAAAACCTATTTCTACACTCCATGCACATCTTGGCGCTTTGCACTCATCACCTGATCTTCAATCAATTCAAGTGGACGTTCGAATGTGAGTTGGTGGTCAAACATGATACTCAAGTACCTCAGGATCTTCCTTCTTGGCTGCAACACGCCATGCCTCAGCAGTCTGGTGTTCACATGTTTTAAGGTAACTTTCAAATGTTGATTGGCTTTCGAACGTTCTTGGCTTGGTCCAAGCTTTTGCAATTTTGTTCTAGAATATGCTGGTGTTGCATGAAAGTCTGATATTCATTACCTTTGGTCCCTTGTACAATTTATGCCCTGAAATATCATCATTTAAACTCCATCAAAGTATAATTAGTCTTAAAAAGGCACGAAAACATGCTAGTTTTAACTACTAATCACACCCCCAACCTAGATATTGCTAGTCATTAGTAATACAACAACAATGGAATGTAAATCTATTTTTAATGCCTTTTTTGTAGGTCATTCGGTTGCATTTAACTTATTCAACAAGCCGTTGAATCACTAAGATTACCCTAGCGAATGAGTGTTGTCTCGTGAGGGCTTTAAGTGAAGCTATCCACAAACTTCAGTCGAAAAGATGTGTATGTGAGATTTTTGATTAAAGTGAATTAGCATCATGGTCATTGGGACACTCAACCCTTAATCTTGACTTATCCCGCATGCTCCTCTTTCATAGGTATTTACTCTATGCAAAAATTAGCATCAGTCACATTGGCATTTGGAATTCCTTGTGTAGTAGGAATGGTCATTCCAGAAACAAGAATTGTTATATAACAATCATTCCATTTTACCACCTTCCATGGATAGCTTTGATTTCACAAACCTCTCTCAGAATGCTCTCAGCAAAAATTCGCTCTAATTATAGTAACTCGTCTCTCAAAGGGCATGTGATTAGAAGATGACCAATCAAAAAATCCCATGCACAGTTAGTATAAGAGTGAATTTTTGAAGAAATAGACTTAATTTTGGCATAATCTCATGGAAAAATATTGATGCAAATAAAGAAATACTAGTTAACATACCCCGCTTGTAGTCGACGGCCTACACATGCATCAGTCTTGAGATCAATTAGGGCTTTTTATAGGTTGTAATGTGGCCAGAGGTCAGTGGCTAACAAAAATGATGTCAATGGTGTTCAAAAGCTATCCCTTCTTTTTTTATGTAATACACCTCTTTCTAGCTTCTTGACATTTTGCCTAGGAATGATATTTCGTTCTTTCATTTTTCTCATTTTTCACTTTCTTGGCAATTCCCTGTCCATTTTTCTCTTTTCTTTTTCGGTTGTTTCCACCGATTTTCTTTCATTGAACAGTAGCCACCATTTTCTTTTCTATTTTTCTTGCATTTCTATATCATACTGATTTTATAAGAGGGTGCAAGAAAATTAGATAGCAAGATATGTTAGGTGTATTCTCTTGTGGCTCGATTATCATATGGGTTTTTCAAAAAAGAAATCATTCATTGAAGGCTCAAGTATGGCTGACTAGGGATATTCTTTTAAAAGAAATGACTAAGTATGTGCACATGTATGTGTCGTATGCAAAAGTTCCTTATGATATATGTCAATAGATCATTTTAGTTGCGTCAATCAAAGCAAGGTTAATGAGATTATTGAAAAAAATAAAAATGAAAGAGCTTACTTGAGTAGATGTTGATATTCTCTCAAAAGCATTGTAAAGCTCAAAACTTACCATGGTATTCTTTGTCATCTCCACTAGTTATGTTGGGTGTTTCAGAGAATGTCGGTTATATATCGATTCCATTTTCGAGTCTGATCATCTTATACCTTAAGAATAACAAATACTAATGCACATTTGATAATTTAAGCATAGAGAAAATACCAATTTTCCAAGATATGTGGTTTTAAGTCATGGTTGCTAAGTTGATGTGTCAAACCGATCATATGCTTAGTCATTTTAAGAAGCAGTCTTATAATCCACATTCGTTCCATTATTTATTAACAAGAATTACTGAAGTGTTAATTCTACACATGCATTTAAACAGATAAAAGTGATAAATTGAATCATTCATTTCATAAAATATGATCGTTTACAACAACATCAACATCGAAGATTCAATTCATCCATCAAAGAAGTGTCAAAACACAAAGATTTCAAATATCTACAACCATCTACCAAAGAAGAGACCCATCATACATGAAGAAACAAACACACAAAAACCACAATCAAGAACAGGAATCCCTCTTTCAATCTCCTCCATCTCCACCAAGTCCATCATCTCCACTAGCTCCACCAAGTACACCATGTCCACCCCTCAGAAGGCGAAGGATCTCATGCTGTTTAGCTTCAATGCTAAACATGATGTCTCGTAGAGAGCACCGGGCACAGGTGCTAGAGTCGGGGCCTGCCTCCTGATGATGTTCTCTCTTTTCCTCCAATTATCTCTCTTCCTCCCGGTCGAGCTCATCTTGCACCTCATCCACTCCTCAGGTAGGGGGCTCCTCGTGTCTAGCTGCCGAGGTGCCACTACGACCTTGGATTCTCTGAAAGGAAGCCTTGTTTAGTGGCCCTATTGGTCTTTGTATCTTCATCTTTGGCCTCACCCTAATCCCATGGTCCTTGCACATCTCCGTGACCAAGGTGCCAAAGGGTAGCACATTCCTTTTCATATCACATCCTTTCTTCATTTCTGCCAAAACTAAGGAGGGGAGGTCAATGCTGTGGCCCTTCCCAAGTGTGTAAAGCAACCGGGCCATCTAAGGGATGATTTCATTTTTTCATCCAATGGTGGCAAGGTTTGATTCCGCAATCAAATTCAACATTTTATACTTATCTGTCAACTCTCCTTATCTAAAAAATCTCTTCCCCACCCAAGAAAAAGTAGGTAACCTAGTCAACTCCACCCCCACTATGTTCATCGTCATGTTTTTCCTTGGGGGATAGGGGGGACTTGGTAATTTAGGTACCTCTTGTCTAAGCTCCCAAATATAGTTTTCACCCACATCGATGTGAGTCCCCCTCACATAGCTTTTCAATGCACCATTGACTATTTCGGCATTGGAGTAAAACTCCCGCACAAGTCAATCACGGCCTCTTCGCCATTTTTCAAGTACAACAACTAACCCCTCCTCTCCACATCCGCAAAAGATTCCCAATTTTGCAAGGTCACTCAAGATCATATCGTTGCTCACATACAACAACTTGATTTTGGTAAAAGTACTCATACTTGTCTGCTTTGAGGGCGCTTAGGAAGCGAGTTCGATCATATCTTCGCACAATAGGTCTCCCCTCTCTCTCCTCAATGACCTCCTCCACCATATTGGGCTCCTGAGTTGGTGTATAACAAATGACAGGTAGCTTGACCCTTGGAGGCATGATGTTTTGGGTTAGAGGGTGTTAGGGCTTGAAAAGTTTGATTTTCATGTGGGAATGATGATAAATGATGTAGGAATGGCTTTGGAATGGTTGATTTTGGGTGAAAATTGAAAATAAGAGGTATTTTGAGGGCTGGGTAATGAAGAATTGCCCTAGGGTTTTGAGACTTCTCAAGGGTTTTGAGGTTTTTGAAATAGGGAAGATGAACCAGGCTTTTATAGCCTGAGAATTTACGTTCGAACGTTAACATAGTTTGAACGTGTGTAGAATGATTTTAAACAGATTGTTCGAACTTGGATGGTGTTCGAACGTTGTGAGCTCCCAGTACTTTTGAGTTTTGTCAGAGACCAAAGTTCTATAGCTCTTCTCGTTCGAATGGTCTATTGGCGTTCGAACGTTGAGTTCTTGTTCGAATGGTCTATTGGCATTTGAACGTGATGAGTTCCCAATACTTTTTGATTCCATCAGAGGCTTCATCAAAGGCTGAGTATTGCAAGCAAGTGACGTTCGAATGTTGAATCAAAAATCAAAAATTTTTTTGCACTACATTATACACAATCAGAGAGGTTTATACACATAAGTTAAAACCAAAAATTTCATGGCGTCTCAAGACAAGTCCCTACCCACGCTTTTGGTTGGTATTTTGGGACATTCCTTAGTCTGTCCATATTTTCATTTTAGTCAAAAGAGTTTGTACAAAAAGAGTTTTTTACACTTTTTACAAAAATTCGGACCCTTTGGCTTTCATCCCAACAAAAGTACAATTTCCTACAGAGAATAATCTAATCTGAGTCTCACTCCGTATCTGTGTAGTTCGAACAACCAGTGACTCTTCCAATTTTCTCTCTCACAAAATGGTTAAGCAAAGTACTGGAATAGCATGGCGTCTCAGGGTAATCCTTACTCAGCCCATTTACTATCTAGTCTAATCGATCGAGTGCGCGACCAGAAATTGGTTTAGAACACTGATTATACCTTTTCTCGTGAAAGACTCTGCCACACTGTTTATAGGCACCAAGCCTTTTGGCATGACGGCGTTTAGCAAAAGTGCTTCTGCCACAAAGGGGTTTCGCTTGTTCTTCTTGGATCTCATTCTTTCTTACCAATCTTGCTTTTCTCATGATCACAACATGCACATCAAATGAAAAAGTGCGTAGAATTTCTAAACTATACCAAAAAAGTTTAACATCCATGCTTTTCTACACTTTAAGACTCAATATCTGATTCTTTAACGTTTGCCAGTCACAAAGACGATTAAAGCTGACTCACAAACATAATCATTAATTTTAACAAAATACAGGGCAAGATACACAATATTATCAAAAATAGCAACAACAACAACAAAAAAATTTACGGGCACAAAATATGAACTGTAGTTCTCACCCCCTAACCTAACTGAACATTGTCCCCAATGTTTCAAATTTACCAGTGTATGGATCATGGAGATGAGGTTGAAAGGTAGAGATCTGTTCATCTACCAACACCTACAAGTAAAATACACAAATTAATCATTTCTATGCAGATCTGGATTTTTGCTAGGATGAAAACCCTTGATTGTGAATGCGGACAGAAGAAGAACAATCATGTACAAATAGAGTAAACAAATGTAAATCATGAGACAAAGGACTGGGTCTTTGGGGAGTATGGACATGGGGCTGTTGGGAGTTGGGTTGTGTTGCATAGAACAACACAAAAGAAAGAAGAAGAAGAAGAAAGAAAAAGGGAAAGGTGGTGGGGAAAAAAAAGGAAAAGGGGGTGGGGACCCTTATAAAGTCGTTCCTGTGGGTCGGTTTTGATTGGGTTTTTCTTGACCCGACCCCTTTTTGTGTCGGTAGGTACGAATCTCAGAGGAATATTCTAGGTCCATAAAAAGAATGGTTTCTACATTTTTAACAAAATCCTCCAAAAATGGTTTCAACCGCTGACCATTAACAATAAAGATATTACCGTTCGAGGGGTTTTTCACTTCTACTGCTCCGTGTCCAAATACCTTTTTGACAATATAAGGTCCAGTCCATCTTGACTTCAACTTATTAGGAAAAGGGTGGAGTCTTGAATTAAACAACAGGATTTTTTGAGCAGTTTCAAAAGACTTCCGCACTATATTCTTGTTATGAAAAATTTTCATCCTAAATTTCACAATCATAGCATTCTCATATGTTTCATTTCTCAATTCCTCCAATTCACTAATCTACAGTTTCCTTGACAGTTGGGTCTTGTCCAGGTCAAAGTTCATTGCTTTAATGGCCCAGTATGCCCTATGTTCTAGTTCCACAGGTAAGTGACAAGGCTTGCTATATACTAATCGATAAGGAGACAGACCCAAAATTATTTTAAAAGTAGTGCGATATGCTTAGAGTGCATTAGTTAGTCTTGACGACCAATCTTTGCGGTCTGGATTTATCATTTTTTTTAAAATTAATTTGATCTCCTGATTAGCCAATTCTGCCTGTCCATTAGTCTGTGGATGATAAGGGGTTACAATTTTGTGAAAAATTAAATATTTTTTGATCAAATTTTAGAAAGGACGATTGCAAAAATGAGCACTCCCATCGCTAATGATTAATTTTGGAATTCCAAACCGAGACAAAATATTTTCTTTTAAAAATTTGATCACCGTTTGGTGATCATTATTTTGGCATGGAATTACCTCAACCCATTTGGACACATATTCTACAACCACTAAAATGTATAGATAGCCAAAGGAGAGGAGAAATGGTCCCATAAAATCGATGCCTCAACAGTCTAAAATTTCAATTACCAAAATGGGGTTTAAGGGCATCGTGTTTCTTTTTGAAATGCTCCCCAACCTTTGACTTTTATAGCAAGTTAAACAAAAGGCATGAACATCTTTGAATAGTGTGGGCCAGTAAAATCCACACTACAAGATTTTTGCAGCGGTTTTTCTTGATGAAAAATGGCCACCACATGTTGCAAAATGAAAAAATGTTATTAACTGTCTGCTTTCTTGAGTGGGGATGCAACGTCTTATGATTTGATCCTTAAAGTACTTAAATACGTATGGATCTTCCTAAAAGAAGTTACAAACCTCCCTCAGAAATTTCTTTTTGTCCATGGTGGTGAAGGACAGAGAGAGCGTTCCAATAGCAAGGAAATTAGCAATATCAACTGACCACGGGGTCTCATCAATTATGAATAGTTGTTCATAAGGGAATTCTTCCTTGATTGACAATCCATCCTCGTGAAGTTCATACGTTAATCTAGACAGATGGTCTGCCACCACATTCTCAACACCCTTGTTGTCCTTAATAATCAGATCAAACTCTTGGAGTAAGAGTATCTATCTTAAGAACCTAGGCTTAACATCCTTCTTTGTAAGCAATAATTTTAGGGCTTCGTGGTCAGTGAATATAGTAACAAAAGAACCAACAAGACAGGAACAAAAATTTTCCAAAACAAAAACTACAGCAAACAATTCTTTTTTAGTTGTTGAATAATTCATTTGAGCATCATTCAAAGTTTTGATTGCATAGTAAATCACGTGTGGTTTCTTTTCCTTTCTTTACCCCAGCACAACACCTACAACATAATCATTTGCATCACACATTAGTTCAAAGAGTAGAGTCCAGTCAGAGGGCTGCATTATTGGAACAAAAATTAACATGCCTTTAAGCTTATCAAAAGCTTTTTGGCATGCTTCATTCCAATCAAAGCTTACGTCCTGACTTAGAAGATGACACATGGGTTGTTCTATGGTACTGAAATCTTTTATAAATCTTCTATAAAAGCTTGCATGTCGTAGGAATGATCGGACATCCATTACAGTCTTAGGAGCAGGCAAATTTCCAATCAGATCTATTTTTGCCTTGTCAACTTTCATGCCTTCGGACGACACAATGTGACCCAAGACAATGCCTTGTGTTACCATGAAATAGAATTTTTTCCAATTAAGTACCAGATTGGCCTCCTGACATCTTACCAATACCTTCTCCAGGTTGGCCAGACATGAATCAAATGAGTCACCATAGACAGAGAAGTCATCCATGAACTCCTCCAAAAATTTCTCGACCATGTCACTGAACAGGCTCAACATGTATCTTTGGCATGTTGCAGGAGCGTTACAAAGTCCAAATGGCATCCTTTTGAATGCAAAGGTGCCAAAGAGGCATGTGAATATAATTTTCTCCTAATCATTTAGTGCTATCTTAATTTAATTGTACTCGAAATACCCATCCAAGAAATAGTAAAATTCATGACTTGTAATTCTCTCTAGAACTTGGTCAAGAAAGGGAAGAGGGAAATGATCTTTTCTAGTTACTAAATTGAGTTTTTGATAGTCAATACACATCCGCCATCATGTGACGACTCAAGTTGGTACTAGTTTATTTGCATCATTTTTGACCACTATGACCCCAGACTTCTTGGGCACGACTTGGGTTGGACTAACCCATTTGCTATCGGAGATGGGAAAGATTACCCTTGCATCTAAGAGTTTGAGCACTTCCATTATCACAACCTCCTTTATGTGAGGGTTTAGTCGTCGCTGCATTTGACGAGAGGATTTTGAACCCTCTTTCAGGTATATAGCATGATTATAGATCAACGGGCTTATAATTTTCAAGTCAGCAATGGTCCATCCAATTGTGCTTTTATGACTTTTAAGAACTTCAATTAATTTAGACTCTTGCAAGTCTGTGAGCTTAGATGAAATTACCACTGGGTATGACTCGTCCTCTCCTAGGAATGCATATTTGAGGTCAGATGGGAACGGTTTTAATTCAGGCTTTGGTGGTCTAACACTTGATGAGAGTGGTTTTGTGCCACTTGGTAAAAGTTCCTCGAATTTGGGGCCCCATGTCTCAACAGCATGAGTGGGGCAATTCTTTGGATCATCATTTGTTGTCTCAGATGTGATGGATTCTGACAGAGAAGGTATAGTGGGGTTTTCATAGAATGTGTTATTCTGATGTTCCTGAACCAACGACTAAATGAAATTTATTTCTCTCTCTTCTTTCTTCTCTCCTAGGTGTTTGGCAACTTTAAAAATATTCAGCTCAAGAGTCATATTTCCAAAGGTTAATTTTATAACCTCATTCCTGCAATTGATTAGTGTATTTGAAGTTGCTAGGAAGGGTTGACCAAGAATTATGGGAATTAGGTTCTCTGAATGCTTTGCTGGCTAAGTTTCTAGAATGATGAAGTCAATAGGGAAGACAAAGTCATCCACTTGGACTAGTACATCTTCAACAATGCCCCTAGGGATTTTTACAAATCTGTCTGCCAACTGGAGTTTGACACAAGTGGGTTTGAGTTCGCCCAGACCCAATTGTTGGTAGACGAAAAAAGGGAGCAAGTTGACACTAGCTCCAAGGTCTAACAGTGCTTGTTCGATTCTAAAATTTTCAATGACACACGACATAGTCAGACACCCTGGATCTTTGTATTTTGAAGGAGTTTCGTGTTGAAGTAGGGCACTAGCTTGTTCTGTCATGAAGGCATTTTTTTGAACATTTTGGCTTCTTTTGACTGTGCACAAATCTTTCAAAAACTTGGCATAAGATGGAACCTGTTTGATTGTATCCACAAGTGGGATGTTGATTTTTACTTGCTTAAAAAGCTCGTAAATTTCAGGCTGATTATTCACTTTCTGTATGGTTTTGAGTCTATGAGAAAAAGGAGTAGGAATATAATACAAGGGTTCTTCTTACCTTGATGGCTCTAGCTCTTGTTCAATCATGGGCTCGGGTTCCTCTTCCACCACAAGTTTAGGCTCGACTGGTGAGTTGATTGGGGTTGACTCAGGTTTTGTCTTGGGAATTAGCCTGTCTCGAATGGTCTTGCCAATTACCTTGCCACTCCTCAGTGTAGTGACAACTTGAACTTGGTCTTGTGGGGTTCCCATGATTGAAGGATTTCCCACCTGAAATTGGCCTTATAGTGGTTTTGGTTGGGCAGGAAACTTACCCTTCTCATGTGTGGTCATGGATTGGGTCAACTTTTGGGTGGCTTTTTAGATCCTCGAGAGATTGAGTGGTCTGAATTTTGAAATCAGTAAAAGCCTGAGTGAAACTATTGTTTTAGTTCATTTGCCTTTACATGAACTGATTCATTGTGTCCTCTAGGCTCCTTTTTTGTGGTGGGTGGTATGGTTAATATGTGGGAGGTCCTTGAGGTGCTTGAGGTGGTGGGTGTGAACCTTGTTGTTGGTTTGTGGTAGTTAGTTGTGTGTTTCTCCAACTGAAGTTCAGGTGGTTCCGCTACCCTTGATTGTATGTTTCAGAGTATGGGTTAGAGTAAGGCTTGTTGAAGTTCGAAATTGCATTTGTTTGCTCCGAAAGAACCTCTTTGAATGTTGCAATGGTAGGACACTCCCCAGTAAGGGGTGTCCTATTAGCGTACAAATCTCACACACTTGTTCTGTGGGAAGGCCAACATCAACTTGATGAACTTTTTTCATCTCTAAAGCTTCAAGCTTTCGAGATAGGGTGAACATTTTTGCTCTTAGGTCATCATCATCTCTCAAGACATACTTACCTCCTTGGGAATTATATGGTTTAACTTCAACAATGGTAGGGGAGGCTGTGTCCCACATCTGAGAACTATCAGATATGGTGTCAAAAATATTGAATGCCTCCTTCGGACTCTTATCCATGAACTCTCCTTGAGCCATCATTTGACAAAATGACGTAGTCTAGTGGGTAAGGAGTCATAGAAAAATCCTATCAAAGTTCAATTCTCAAAAGCATGGTGCAGGCAGGACTGGAGCAAATCCTTGAATCTCTCCCAACTTTGGTAAAAGGTTTCCCCTTCTTTAATTGAAAAATTCATGATTTGCCTTTTCAATGCATTAGTGTTGTGTAGAGGAATTTTTTTTTGAAAAATTCATTTTGTAGTGCCCACCAATCAGGTATTGAAAGAGTTTTTTAAAGAATTTAGCCATTGTTTAGTTGTATCTTTTAGAGTTTTATTTTTTGGCTAGCTCAGAATTGTCTTGAAACGCTTCACATACTTCGTCAAACTCTATTATGTACAGATATGAGTTTTCTATTTTGAGTCCATGGAATTAAGGGCGTAGTTGAACTGTCCCTTTCTTTACAATAAAGATGGGTGAATCTTCAGGAAAGATAAAACAAGAGGGGACACTATTTCTTGTGGGATTTAAATAATCCTGTAGAGTTCAAATGTTAGACACTTCCTCCTCTCTCGCAGGATCCTCTCCTTGTCTCTCATCATTTGCCATTCTACTTTCACAAGATTTTGCCACTGATCTAGATGAAGGTGGTTTAGGTTGATTCAGAAACCTAGAAGATTCTGCCAGCAAATTTTTATAGTAAGGAGCGTCCTCAGACATAAAAACAATTAAACCAAATTTATACATAGTGAAGCAAATATATATACAAAAAGAGAAGTCTTTTTACCTTTTACCTTAAAACACCTTTTATGGTTCCCCGGCAACGGTGCCAAAACCTTGACTTGATTCAAAATGTATACACTCAAGTGCAGGCGGTCAAGCTGTAGTAATAATCCGGTTAAGTCCGGAGTCAAATCCATAGGAAAGTATGATTGATGTTTTGAAGTAAGCAGTGACAGAGACTAAGTAACTGGAAACCTTGAGAGTTTGAAGTTATGAGGTTTGTTGGATAGAATATAAGATTCTTTCCAATTGATTTTTTTCTAGACAAAATATAAGATAAATTATTAAAGGTAACAACCACTCTTTAGTTCGAGGATCAGAACATGTAATTAATCATTCGGTTTATTATACTTGTATTTTATAACTCAATTAACTTCCATGTCAAAAGCAAGTTAATCGAAAGATAAAGATGGACTGTGAGAATTAAGCACATGATTCCGATGTCTTTCTAGAAGTTCACAAGAATTGTCTGTGCCGAGACTCAACCCATCTACAAACGAGAAAGTGTTTCTACAATGCATCCAACCATGACATTAATTTTCAATTCTTTAAATAAAACACAATAATGGTGAAGATTAAAATGTTGTCATGAAGATCTAACCGGGGTACTTGCCTTGAACCAATGAGTCTTTCTATGCAAGAACCATTTGTGTCATAGAAAGAACCCACGGTTATACAAAGTACTATAGCTTCATTAGATGCATTCAATCATTCAATAAGCAAGTGCAATATAAAAGCATTAAAACATAAAGGAAATGCACAAATATAACTTTCAGATAATTTTTACATATTCATCACCTTTTACTAAAGAGTGAATGATTAACTACTCACTCTTCATGGCTTTGGTAAAACTAGAAAAGTGAGTGATACTCATGCCTCCAAATAGAGGAGTTACAATGTGAAATACACTAACAAAATAGCCGATCTTCGATGAAGAATGAGTGAATCACGTCCCACCCTTCATGGCTTTGGTAAAGCTCTAGAAAAGTGGAAGAGTTTCACTCTTCTAAGAAAGAAGGAAGCTCAAGCAATGGAAGTGAAAGAAATGGACAATGGAAGTAGAAGAAAGCTAGTTACTTTTGGAGGGTTCCTTCCTCAACCAATAAATAGAGGGTTGCTTCATCAACCAACAAATGGAGGGTTCCTTCCTCAACCAACAAATGAACTATCTCTCTTGATACAAGCAAATATAAATGTAAGAGTAAGATTAACTATATGAGTGGGAGTCTAAGCCTCCATCCAAGCTCTCTACTAGTTCTTGGTCTAGTCTAAGCCTTACAAACCAAGTTCTAGTCTACTATAAGAACAATCTTCCCCTCAAAGGTTCCCCCAAGGGGAGTATTTATAGGCAAGGAGGAGGGGGGACAAGAGAGTGTGAAGGAATAATATATGCCGCCCAAGTCCAAGTGCAAGCCAACAAATCTGCAGCTTGCCTATGGCGACCGTTTGAACGTGATCTGGCATTTGAACATTGTTTATGTTTTTGCTTTATGGGCGTTCGAACGCCTAATTGGGCCTGAGCTTCTCACTCAAGTGGCCTGTGGTCTTTTGTGGAAACCTATTTCCACACTCCATTCACATCTTGGCGATTTGCACTCATCACCTGGTCCTCAATCAATTCAAATGGACATTCGCACGTGGTACTCAAGTACCTTAGGGTCTTCCTTCTTGGCTGCAACACACCATGTCTTAGTAGTCTGGTCTTCACATGTTTTAAGGTAATGTTTGAATGTTGATTGGCGTTTGAAAGTTCATGGCTTGGTCCAAGCTTTTCTAATTTTGCTCCAGAATACGCTGGTGTTGCATGAAAGTCTGATATTCATTATCTTTGGTCCCTTGTACAATTTATGCCCTGAAATGTCATCATTTAAATTTCATCAAAGTATAATTAGTCTTAAAAAGGCATGGAAACATGCTAGTTTTAACTACTAATCATTAAGCTCATCAAATAGTGCTTTTTGGCCTTCTTAAGTACTTGGCCTGAATTGTCTGCTAAATTCCAAGGCGATATGCACCAGTTTGCGACTTTGTTCCCAACTCTTCCTACCTCATGGGTGACACAAGCTTTTAGATAGGAGCCATTTTTCCTTCTACCAAGCTCCCCAAAAACAACATTCGAATTGCATATGTTAAGATATAGCTAGCGTTCCTTGTGAATCTAAATCAAACTTTTCCTTTGAGTATGATTAGGCCTTATAATGGTAGAACCTAGTGAACTGAGCATACTATTTCCCAACCTTCTATTAACTTTGGTTTTCTAATGATTTTCACTTGCTACTTTGTTTAGTTTAGTGATTGATATCTTAAAGAGGGTAAGTCTAGCCATTCAACTAATCCACTCGTGGAGTTTGAGTGATATAGTACGTGTGTGGTAGTTGAGACTTTGCCCCTTCTTCTTCAGTAAAATTGAGCCCTTATATTGATTATGCCAAACATAGCTTTAGAGGCTCTCAATAGATAGGGTAGCAAAATAGAAGCCTCACTACTAGCTTTTAGTCTTAAGATAGCAATGATGATAAGGAATGAATGTTCTACTATACTATCATCCATTTCATTAACACAACACTTGCTTAGTCTTTTTCTAGCTTTATTGTGAAACATGATTTGAAAAGATCATCATAAAGATTGTATATATCTTAATTCAAGCCTATTCCTTTGTGGTTAGACCAAGTGCTTAACATCAGGTTGCCTCCACATATGAAAGGTAATCTAGTTGTATTAGCTCATCAACTTACCTTAATGCAACCTTCCAGACTTGTGCATGCTATCACTTGCCTAATAGCTGCCAAAAGCATAGAAGCTTCAATGTTGATGGGCTTATTATCTCCTTTCTAAGGGAAAAACCAAAGAGGAATCACTCCTCAAGCAGTCACTAATAGTTGCGCCTTCCCTTTCACTTACACCATTTCTTTGTGAATGCTCTAATTTGCTCTTTGGCACGCTACTTCCTCTAGTAACTAGCTTTATATTCTCCTTAAGGCATCAGGTTAAGTAGGGATTTGGTCAATCTAAATAATAGACATAATGGACATAGAGTTGTGTCTATCGATAAAGCGTTGTATTCTTTGATAGTTATTTCTTAGTCATTAATTTCTACAACCAAATTCTCAAACATTCAAGGTTTTTGTTTTCTTTTGCCTATCACCTCTTGAAACAGTCATTTTCCCTACGGAGATGAACTCAGTAATCGAGCAAGTTACAAACATGATACGTTTCCTACTGACTTGATCTCAATCGTACACACCGAAGTATAAGTGGTCAAGTTGTAATATTTCTCGATGAAGTCTATGGTCGATTCCATAGGGAATTATCTATTGGAAACTTGGAACAAAAAAGAGTGAATGAAACCTAGAAAAAGATTGTAAAACAGTGGATTGTGGTGTGAGCTTAGTGATTAGAAAACTACTTGCTGAAAAACACAAATTTGTAACAAATGGAAAGACAACCTTTAGTTCGGGGATTGGGACATCCATTTCATTTCTTGAGATTAAGATATTTCTACCATACTACAATTAACCTCCGTATTAATGGTAAGTTAATTGGAAGGTATTTAATATAAAACAATAACAGAGAAACCGATACGTTTACTAGAAGGTAATATCACCATACCATAACCAATTACCCTAGCAAATCTGAAGGTATCCAACCGTTCAAAAGTTCACTTGAATAATCAATCAGAAGGTTTATTGTTTAATGAAAAATATAGTTCCGGATAATGCATTGACTCGAAAGCATTGGATATGGCGAGACTTAACTTGTCTATAACCAGTCTCCCAACTTTTACATAAAACCCAGCTTAGTAATTCATTAAATCACATATGAAATACATAATAAAAGGATGAAATGGAAATAACAATAAACCCTAGCTTGGTACTTGCATGAACCACGAGCATAACCTAAGTTACATATTAGGAATACAAAGTACAAAATATTGAAGTAAGTATCATCCATCAATTAAGGGAGTTATATAACAATAAAACATAACTGAAAAAATACTATTATCATAACTCAAGCAATGTTACACACGTCCTTCCCTTCTCACTAAGGAGGTATTGACAAACTACTCACTCTTCATATGTCATAGACAACCTAGAAAAGTGGATGATCTTCATTCCTCCAAGTAAGGTTGGACTTACAATACAACACAATACAATTAAAACAAAGTTCCTAACTCTTCCTAGAGGTTAGATTGAAACACACAACCCTTTCTTTGTCAGGGCAAGGCTGGGAAAAGTCAAAGAGATTCAACCTTCTAGTTAAGAAGAGACCTTCAAGAAATGTAGAAGATAGACTAGGCTAGAGAAGCCTTAAACTAAAACCTCAAGGACAACGAATGGAGAATGATTTGAAAATCTGGCGGGAGGGGGTATTTATAGAAGAGAAAGCGGGCGACAGTTGCTGAAAGGACCAATCAGATTCTAGGTTACATTATCTGACTAATGGGAAGGTGGCTTCTTTAAGTCAGTTAAATCACAGTCCGAATGCACACTTGGATCGTCCAGACGACGACTTTTCTGTAGAAATTCGGCAACTTGCTTTTGGTCTCTTTTGCTAATGCTGGGCCCCACCATTCGAATGGTCTTCAACGTCCGAATGCTGATAACATTGCCGCAATCCTCCTTTTTTCACTTTAGACCATTTGCTTTCTAATTTTCATCTTTTAGACCTTGTATTTTCAAAACAAAATATTTTCACCCATTATTAATAAATATCATTTAATCTTAACCCTTTAATTATTAAATTGATGTAATTAACCCTCTAATCAAATACAATAATGGTATCTTTTTAGGGTTAATCACACCCCCAATCAAACATTACTAGTCCCTAGTAACATAAACAAATAAAACATACAACCACTTTCGTAAATTTCACGATTGCATTTAGCCTTTGCAATTATCCTTTAAACCCCCTAGGTCACCCTAGTGGACAAATCGTATCTCATGAAGGTTTCCAATGAAGCTACCTACAAACTTCAATGGTTGGGAGAAGATATTATACACTAATCACACAGAAAATTATAGCAGTATTCCATCATTTTTCAAATACTTACCCATTCATCCCAATTTAAGAATAACACATCCTACTTGTGAAACCATTCACCTCGTTTTTATGAAAAACCCGTGTGTGCAATTCTTTACTATTGAAAAATCTGGAGAATAAAATAGCTCTTCTCACAACTTTTAAAAATTTGCCTCAATCTCAATCCTTTCTTGGAAATCACTCAGCAAATATTACTCTCAGCTTTTAGTGACTTGTCTCTTGAAATCCACATGTGATATGAATAGTGTAAATCACAGCAAAATATTTCACATGTAAAAATAAATCAACTGTTTTAGAATGAAATTTTATTTTGGCATAATCTCATGAACAAATATTAACACTAAATTAAGCAATATTATTAACATCCCCATGCATTAGATGAAATAGAATCCCTCATGCAAGCACATTCTGGAATCAAAAAGGACTTCCTTAAGGTTGTAACATGGCTAGAGGTAATTGGTTAATAAAATGACGGATAATAGGAATTCAAAGAAGACTATTCATTTGTAATGTAATTTTGCGCATTTTCTTCATTTCTTCTTCATTTTATCTTTGAATAAATCATCTCCTTTCATTTCTTTTCTATTCCTTTTCAATAAAATTAACAACTCACTTGCTTGATTTGTTGCTTTTGCAATTTTTTCTTTCTACTTTTCTCATTTTTTTCTTTTAATTAAGCCTTTTATTTTTCTCAATCCTCACACTTTTTTCTCTTTTTCTCCATATAATCTTCTATTAAGAGAGTGTGCAAGAAATTAGATAGCCAAGGAAGGGATATTTATTATTTCATTGGCTTGGTAAAAAAACTAAGCTTTAAAGAAAATAACTTTTATTTATAAGCTCAATCACGACTGACTAAAGATATTTTTGCAAAAGAAATGAATAAGCCTCAAATAATAGTCACAAATGAACTAAAATCATTTTTCAGAATGTATTGCATGCATAATTCTTATATGAAATTGTAAAGGGGATTGTTAATACATTATTCAATGTGTGCTAACCAAATCAAAATAATGAGATTATTCAAGGATCGACACTGAATTGAAATTATTACTTGAGTAATTGTTCAAAATCCCTCCAAAGAAGATAGGCTGAAAACTGCACCTTATTTTTACATCTCCACTATGTGTGTAAGCTTCCAAAGAATCATGTTATTCTAAAGATTTTTGAAAATAGCCATTCATATTGTGCAGTGAATGGTAAGTTTTAAATAAAAATGTAGGGGTGACGCACAAGTAAAACATGAAATTCCTCAATGGGATGGCAAGAGTTATACCTTCTAGTTGATAGAATGCTAAAATAATTTCACAGTGATTTGCATGTAATATTCAATCCTAACACATAAAACTTTTGCACTCAAAATATTACTCAAACTGATTAGCCGCAATACATCAAAAGTAGTTCTAATTAAAATCCAAAACACATAACCAAACTGAAATTCAGAAACCAACAAAAATCAAAATTTAAACCAAAAACAATATCCATAGTATGAAAGTAATGTAGCAACTGGAAGTAAATAGTCAAGACAGAGAGAGGGAGAGAGAGAGTAGATCCAAATATGCCCAGTCAAGCCTAAGCTGACAATGATGGTCCATGGCGGTTCTCTTTCTTCAATAGTCTTAGAATCTCCTACTGAATAGTCACCATCTCTTTTTGGGTGGTCTTGAACTTAGCCATCCTCGTCTCCAAGCCTAATAGAATTTTCCTATAAGTTCAGTCTTCAATTGGGATGTATGGTGGCTCCTCTATGATGACCTGCTGCTGAAATGCTTCCTCCTCCTCATTTAAGTCATTCATTGGATGGACTAGCAGCACTTTCTACTGAACTCCTCATTGTCGCTTTTGACTTTTCTTTAATGAAGGCATCTGGATGTGTCAATCCCTCTACTGTAGTTCATGTTGATCTGCAACAACACCCTTGCTTTGACAAATATTAGTCACCAAAATAGAAAAAGGGAAGTGAAGGTTTCTTATTTTCCATAGTCAAAATCATCTTGTACATAATCAATGTGGGGAGATCAATAGTAAGGCCAAAACCAAAAGCATAAAGAAATAGATCCTTGTCAATAAAAATTTGGTTTTTCTGTGACTGGGGCATCAAATTAGCAACAACAATTAAATTCATCATGTGATACCAAGAGGTTTTCTCAAAGGGAACAGGGCATTAAGCTCCTATCTTATAGACTATATTAGATTAAAAATAGTGGCCACAGTGACTTGAAATACCACCCCCCCCAACAAAAGTTTCAAGCATCATATTCTCAACAACTTGGGCATTACTATAAAATTTCCTAACCAAACATTCATATGCAATACCCACAGTTCGCATATATTAAGTCCAACCCCTTGTTTGTTCAAATGCATAAAATCTTCATAAATCACAGCTCATTTAGTAATAATAGATTTTCTTTTAAAATAACGTTTATACTAGAGTTGTTGAACAATATTCTGAAACATGTCTTTATCAAATTCAGACTGAACATTGGGTTGTTCCTCTAGAGTCTACGATTCTAGAATTACTATGGGTGGTTGATGTGCTCCTCGTATGGGACAACTTGTTGAAACATCTCCTTTGTGAGCAATGAACTTCTTTCTTGGACCCTTGATTTTTTTTTCTTGAAAATTTGGCAAAAAGAATGGTTTGAGATGAGTTTAATCAGTAAATGCCTCCAAAATCCCATGGGTAAGTGTTTAATTAGCTGACAATGAAGGAAAAATGGATTTGTATTGAAAATATGAGGTTTTGGGAAGGATTCCGGATTGGTTTTCTTCAAAAAGCTGTTGCGAGGGAAAATTTGATGAGGGATTCATGAACTAGTGCTTTTATAGGTAGGTAGTCCTATTTGGATGCCACCACTTCCATCAGGACAATGGCTTTTCTTTGGTTTTTGATTTTTCTTGCTAGTTCAGCTTCCTTGTGTGCTACTCTTTGTTTTCCCCTGTATTTTTGATCCTGCATTCAAAAAACATCAATTAGTTTTCATTTTTTTTCTAAATTAGAATCAAAATAACATGCAAATTTAGGTAGTTAAACATTCCTAATTTAACACACCAAATTTTAAAAATAACACAAAACCCAAAAAGTGAACATCCTTGATTATGACAAAATATCAATTTTCATTAGATTCCTCTAAACTCAAAGAGGCATTGAACCGAGAAATCTTACACCTCCTATATTTTGTAAGCATTGGACTGAAATAAGATGGGGTCTTAAGGTAATCCTTGCTCTACCCTTATTTAATCTAGTCGATACGATCTAATGCACAACTTGAAATTAGTTCAGAATTGTGATTAAATTCTCTCATATGCATTAATTGACCACACTTCACATAACTACAAAATTGCTTTGCTTGGTGACGATTGGCATATGTAATCTTTCTAAACAAAGGTTTTGCTTGACTTCCAAATATTTCTAACTTTGTCACAACCCTTACTTTTATCATAATTAGAGAATGTACATCCATTGGGAAATGTGTGTAACACACCACGTCTAAGCCAATAGATTTTTTCATCCATTTTTAAAAAATTTGAAATTAAAAGACTCACTATGTGGTTTTTTGATGTTTGCCAATCATAAAGACGATTTAACAAAAAATTCAACATATTCCAAAAATACAAAAAATGTGAACTTATTCCCCCCCTAACCTAAATTTAACATTGTCCTCAATGTGAAAAACATATAAATAAACGCTTAAGAGGAACAAGTGATGGGAAGAAACATGATTCACAACGTAACCTAACCTACAAAATTGACAAACCATCAGTACAACTATTTACAAATATTTTACAAAAGAAATTTATTCACAGAGAATATTGTGGTTCTATTAAGACAATGGAATCCACATTCCTAACAAATGCATCATGAAATGGTTTGAGTTTCTGGCCATTTAATTTAAAAGTGTTTCCATTTGATGAATTTTCAATTCCAATCGCCCCATGTTCAAATACTTGTTTAACAATGTACGGACTCATCCACCTAGACCTTAACTTATCAGGAAATAGATGGAGCCTCAAGTTGTATAACAGGACTTTCTAGGATGGTACAAAAGATTTCCACAAAATATTTTTATCGTAAAAAATCTTCATTTTGGCCTTGGCAATTTTTTCCCTTCCATATGCCTCCTTTTTTAGTTCTTCCAATTCACTAATCTGAAGCTTGTGGGATGCACTTGTTTTGTCTATATCAAAATTCATCATTTTAATTATCCAATACGCTCAATGTTCCAATCCACAGACAAGTGACATGATTTGCCATAAACCAATCGATAAAGAGACATTACAAAAATTATTTTGTAAGCTGTGCGGTATTCCCAAAACGCATCAGTCAGTCTCAATGACCAATATTTGCAATCTAAGTTCATTGTTATTTTCAAAATATGTTTTACCTTCCGATTGACTATTTCAACTTATCCACTTTTCTAAGGATGATAAGGGGCATAAACTTTATGTGAAATCAAATATTTTTTCATTAGGTTTTCAAAAGATTGATTTCAAAAATGTGCACCCTCATCAATTATAATAACTCGAGGAATTCTGAATCGGGACAAAATACTTTTTTAAAAAAATTTGACCACAGTGCGGTGATTATTATTTCGACATGGAATTGCCTCAACCCATTAGAAAATATAATCAATAACAAACAAAATGTACAAATATCAAAAGGATGAGGGGAATGGTTCCAAAAAATCAATGCGTCAACATTAACAAATTTTGATAATAAAAAATAGGGTTTAAGGGCAACATATTTCTTTTTAAAATACTTCCCAACCTTTGACATTGGTCACAGTTTAGACATAAAAAAACATCTTTAAAAAGAGTGGACCAGTAAAATTCACACTGTAAAATTTTAGCAGCGGTTTTCTTTGAAAAAAATGTCCACCACAGGCTTTAGAATGGTAAAAAGAAATAACCTGACCAATTTCATGGTTGGGCATAAACGCCTTATGATTTGATACTTAAAGTATTTGAATACATAGGAACCTTTCCAAAGGAAATTGTGTACCTCTCAAAAAATTTTGCTTATCGATCAAGGTATAGTGAAAAAAAAAATAGTACTTGTAGCGAAATAATTGGCAATATCTGCATACCATGGTACCTCATTTATTGCAAACAATTGTTCAAGAGGAAAAATTTTTTTGATTGGCAATGGATGCATACCATGCTACCTCATAATTTAGCCTTGACTCCCTTTTTTGCCACCACATTCTTGACTCCCTTTTTGTCTTTGGTAATGAGATCAAAATCCTGAAATAGGAGTATCCATTAGAGAAGGCATGGTTTGACATCCTTATTTGTGAGCCGGTACTTCAAAGCTGCATGATCATTAAACACAACAATTAAGGATCCAACTAAATATGATCTAAATGTATCTAAAGAAAATACTACAACAAGCAATTCTTTTTTCTTTTTTTTTTGTGGAATAATTCATTTGCGCATCATTCAAAGTTTTACTTGTGTAGTAAATCACATGAGGTCTCTTATCTTTTCTTTGTTCTAAGATAACTCCTACAACATACTCACTAGCATCACACATAAGTTCAAAAGGCAAAGACCAGTCACATGGTTGCATAATTAGTGTAGAAATAAGCATGCCCTTAAGTGTATCAAAAGATTTCTGACATGCATCATTCCAATCAAATAATACATCCTGACACAAAAGATTACACATTGGTCTAGACATTAAACTGAAATCTTTTATGAATCTCCTGTAGAACCCTATATGACCTAGGAATTATTAAACATCTTTTATAGCTTTTGGTGGAGGGAGACTTCCTATCAGATCAATTTTTGACTTATCAACTTCAATTCTCTTAGTAGAAACAACATGACCTAAGACAATACCTTGTGTAACCATGAAATGACAATTTTTTCAATTCAAAACAAGATTTTTCACCTCACATCGAGTAAGGACTTTTTCAACATTTTCTAGAAACAATTAAAATGAATCACCATAGACAGAAAAATCATTCATAAAGACTTCTAAAAATTACCCCACCATGTCACTAAAAATACTCAACATACAATGCTAAAAAAGTGGTTAGAGCGTTAAACAATCCAAATGACATCCTTTTATAAGCAAAAGTGCCAAAAGAACATGTAAAATTAGTTGTTTTTTAGGTCATCAATTGCTATTTCAATCTAGTTATAGCTGGAGTACCTATCCAAAAAATAATAAAACACATGTCTAGCTATCCTCTTTAGAACACCGTTTAAAAAGGGTAGAGGAAAATGGTCCTCCCTAGGAATAGAATTTAACTTTTGATAATTGATACACACACGCCAACTAGTGATTGTGCGCATAGGGACCAATTAATTTCTTGATTTCGCACTACAGCGACACCAGAATTTTTGGGTACTACTTGTGTAGGACTGACTCATTTACTATCAGAGAAGATCTGATAGTTTAAGTACTTTAGTCCTAACAACTTCCTTAAGATGTGGGTTTAACCTACGTTGTGGCTGTCGGGAAGATTTAGAGTCTTCTTCCAAGTATATGCAATAAGTACATAGAAGAGGACTCATTCCCTTAATATTGGCTACTATTCAACCAATTACACATTGATGATTTTTTATGACCCTTGCCAATTGAATTTCTTGTGAGTTTGACAATTTTGAAGATATCATAACTGGATAAGTTTTATCCTTCCCCAAGAAGACATAAATCAAGTCGGCCAGAAGAGGATTCAACTCTAGCTTTGGAGCCATGACACTAGATACCACATCTTTATTCCATTAGGTGATAACTTTTCAAATTTTGGAACCCATGTTCCAATAGTGGACATACATATAATAAACTCAATTATTTACAGACTTATTCACAGACTCAAATAATACATGTGACTCTTTCCTTTCTACTGTAGAAATTTTTAAATAGACTATGAGTCAATGACTTAATGCCATTCACTTCTTACAAATCGTTCTCCTCCCTAGGCTACTTATCAATATCGAACACATTCAATTCTAATGTAATGTTACCAAATGAAAGTTTCTTGATTCCATTCCTACAATTAATCAAAATATTAGACGTAGCAAGGAATGGTCGACCCAAAATGACAAGAATTTTTGTTGTGACATGCAAAACTGGATATGTATCCAAAACAATAAAATCCATAGGAAAAATAGAATTTATCAACTTGAACAAGAACATCCTCAACAACTTCATGTGGAATTTTCATAGATAGGTAAGCCAACTGCAATGTGACATTTGTGGATTTTAACTCACCCAACCCTAACTCCTTATAAACTGTTATAGGAGTAAATTGACGTTATCTCCAAGATCAAGAAAATCTTGCTCAATCCTGAATTTTTCAATTATGATTGAGATGGTGGGACTCGCAGGATCTTTGTACTTCATAGGAGGATTGTGCTAAATAATAACACCAGCCTATTCAGTCAAAAAATGCTCTTTTTTGTACATTTATCCTTCTTTTCACTATGCAAAGGTCTTTCAAAAACTTAGCATATGATGAGACCTACTTGATTCATCAAATAGGGCATATTACTCTTCACTTGCTTAAACAACTCAAAAATTTCAACATGATTGTTCAATGGTTGAGGTTTCTTGACTCATTGAGGAAAAGATAAAGGAACATGATTTGATTAATCTTTTTTGTCAGACAACTCTGTTTCCTTTTGAACAATAGGTTTAATCTCAACTAGTTCATTTACAGGGATTGACTCAACCACTGATTCAAGGATTTTGGCTTTTATGGTCTTGTCAATCTCTTTACCACTACTTAATGTGGTAACTACTTGGACTTGGCCCTAAGATGAGAATTTTCCATCTCCATTGTGCTCAAATACTGGTCAACTTAGCTCTGTGACTTTTGATGCAATCAAAGGTCTGTGGTGTTTGCGCCTTGAAGTCATTGAATGCATAAGTAAACTGAGTATTCAAACTTATCTAACATTGAATGAACTGATTCATGGTAGTTTTCAGACTTTTTTTGTGTGGGGTTTGGTAAGATAGATATGGTTGTTGGGCCTGAGGTTGTGGTGAAGGTCGTAAAACCTGAAAAAATTTGAACTTTTTATAAAAAAAAAAAGGCAAAATGGTAATTTGCTATTTCCAGTATAACCTAAATTTTTTTTGGAACTCGAATGATAAAACAGACTCCACTATTGGGTTCGTCTTGCGAAACCTAGTTATCGTGTTAATTTTTGTCAAATTATGAGACATTTTTTGCGTTTTATGAGGCGGTCGAGTCTTAGATGAACCAAAAATGAAATTTTTAATAAAATTTTAAAATTTAGAAAATAATTTAAAACAAGTTAAAATAAAAATATTTTGATTTTAAACCAGGGCAAAATTTAATTATTTCGGGGCAAAAACGGACCCGGGAATAAGGGATGTGTGGCGCGACGTGGGCCAAGCAATTAAAGGGTATAAATAGGGGAGAAAATCAGATTTCTTCCTTATTCATTAGCTGGGTCTTTACGTTGGAAGAGAAGAGATGGAAAAATAGGAGAGCTCCACCTTCTCTCTATGATCTACAGAGATTCGTAGTACAAATCGACTCAAGCCAAGAACAAAGGTTGTTCTCCTCAATGAGAGCTACACAACCATACCAAAAGGGAAGAATTTCACTGAAGATTTAAAAATGAAATTTTTAGGAATTTCAAGGTTGAGCTTGGGCGGTGTTCTTGAAGGGTTCCACTACTCTTTTTATACTTCAAGAGGTAGGTTTTTCTTCCTACTTAGGTTTATTCCCAACTTAGACTTGAAATATGAAATGGGTATTGAAATGGATAGGTTGTTAGATGCATTTTAACACTTGCCTATTGTTGTTGTTTTGATGAAATTGATATAACATGCTTGGTAGATCTGGTAAATTGAAATCATATGCTTATGATGTGATTTACAATTGGAAATGTAAATGTTAATATGTGCTTGTAATATATTGCCATTGTGATGATTTAGGGAGATTATGTTCTTAAGATGTAATCACTCATGGCATGTGTTGAAACATGGTAGAAATAGTTCATGTGACATTCATTACATATGGACATAATATTGATATCACAATTGCTCATTACATTGCATATGTATGGAGGCATAACATTCATGGTCATGAGTGTGGGTGTGTGTGCATGTTGTTGGGTCAATCACCACCATTGGTGGTTGACAATTGGACTTGGTATAGTTGGACCAACGTTCAACAGAGTCACATGGGTTACATGAAAAATTTGTATTGGGTATAACAAGAAGGACTAGATACCCCCATGGGTGCAATATCTGATTACTGGTTTATACACTTCTGTCGGTGCAAATCCAAAAAAGTGCGTCGGTATTCGAAATTGGCGATGAGACACGAAAACTCCGCTACCCAACAAAGACACATGATTTTGTTTTATAAAAAAATAATCATTGGAGGTATAACATCAATGACATATTTATTATGCATTGGCATTACATTGTGTTGTGGGAGCCGGTGAGGGCTTGGATTAAAGTGCATGAGTGAGTCTCTTCTCATTTCATGGCGTGGCATGGTAGAATTCCAACATTGAATTGCATGTTCTTGTTTGGGATGGTTGTTGCTTGTTAAATGTTGCATATGAACATTTTATATGCACATAGATTGGGGAGTAGCCTCTTTAGAGATACCCTATTGAGCATGACTCACCCTTTATGAAAAAAAATTTAAGGAGCGGGATATACATTGGTGAATGGCTCTCATTCAGGCCTTTAAGTATGAAGAAAAGCCGAGATGTGGCTTTATTTTGAGTTATTACAAAATCATTATGAAAAACTTCATTATACATGCGTTTGATGGATATAAAATGGATTGGAGTGGATTGAAAATTGAAAACAGGTGAAACAGGCAAATCTTGGCACACTTGCCCGAAGATGTGGTCCAGTGGGCCAAACCTACCGGTAGAACTATGCAAACCTACCGGTAGGTTTTCTAAAAATCTAAAATTTTAAGAATGCTTTGTTATGCTTTCAGGCTTTGTATTTTTTTTATACAAATGATGTAAATGGACAATAATGGAGTATAAATTGTGGTATATTGGGGGCCTCAGATGGGTCATGTGATTAAATGTACACAGGTTATGCATTTGGGAGTGCCTGGTACACGAGAGACTCTGCTCAAATATCGTGTTTTGTGATCCTGGTTAAGGGGATGCTAATTACATGATGTTGGGTTGTTCCACAATCATGGGTACTTCCACGAGTTGATTAGTGATCAACAGTTGATAAAGGACCCCCCGATTTTAAAGGCGTCATAGCTTGGTATCAGAGCTTAGGTATACGATTTAAATAGGGCTTGGTGGGGTATAGGCTAGACCATTGCATTCATTGTGTATTTCATGTTATTTGCTTTAAATACTACATGTTATGTGCTATGTGTTATGTGTACATTTCTAGTTATTCAGCGTACATTTCTACTATCTCGCTTGAGACCTTGGAAGAGCCATTGCATGTGAGTTCTTCCCTAGGGACTAGGTGAGTGTTGATTAGATATGTCGGGGTTGTGAGCTAGAGATCTTGGAGATTTTACTCACCGTAGACTTTAGGGTCATGGACATGTCGAAGTTTGATGTCATCCTTGTGATGGACTGGTTGACGACACAACGGATCATCATTGATTGTGATTGTAAGAGGGTCACTTCCTACACACCGAAGGGTGTTTGTTTCAATTTCCAAGGGAAAAAGCATGATGTTTTACCCTAAGCCGTGTATGAATCTTGATGGCACGAGCAGTTGATGGGTTGGCTAGCAAGCCTTACCCTGGATGACGAGGTAAGACAAGAGTTGGGTCTACCTCGGGTGGTTTATGAGTATGAGGACATTTTTTTGGAAAAATTTAAGGAGTTGTTGAGTGTGTCCTCACCATGGCTATGAGAATTGACTCTTAGTGATCTATTTTTATGAGGGACTTACACCTAGAGAGCACCAATTTGTGGAGATGATGTGTAATGGTGAGTTCTAACAGAAAGATCCTAATGAGGTCATAGAATACCTCAATGAGCTTGCTGAAAAAGCTTGCACTTGGACTGGACCTAGTGCTATTGAAAGCACAAATAGGTCACAACCTCTAGGAAACCCAAATGGTGGTGGAATTTACCATCTCAAAGAAGAGGATAGCCTAAAGGCTAAGGTTGAGATGCTCACTTGGGAGCTAGTTATGTTAAAGACTAAGGAGTTAAAGCCAACACACGTGGCTAATCATGTAGAATCTTTTGGACCATGTTTTGTGTGTGGCCGAGTAGATCACCTCACCCAAGAGTGTCCCACACTTGCTGAGATAAGAAGGATGCATGAGGAACAATGTAATGCCTTAGGCATGTACAAGAAACCTTTTATACCTTACTCTGATACCTATAATCCGGGGTGGCGCAATTACCCCAATTTTAGCTAGAAATTTGAAAACCAGCCGCTTGCAAAACTCCCTAGATCATATCCTGCACCTTATCATGCACCTTCATCTTCTAGGAGTCCTTTAGAAGACACTTTGCATGTTTTTATTGAGGAACAAGGTAAGACTAACCAAAATTTTGAATCTTTGATTTTGCAAGCTGTTGAAGGAAACAAAGAGATAAAGAGACAAGTGTCCAAATTGATGAGCTCCTTGAGTGTGAATGAGCGAGGTAAGTTCCCTTCTCAAGCTCAGTCTGCACCTCATGGTCAACACATGGTGGAAGAGAATTTGAAGGATGTGAATGCCATTGTGACACAAAGTGGTGATTCATTACACATCTCAGCAATGGAAAAATCAGAGGATGTAGAAAAGGATCAAGATAGTGGTGATGCCAAGCTGCCCAAGGAACCTAAGGTGACAAAGAGTCTTGTTAAGGTACTATTCCCTCAAGCTTTAAAATCAAGCAAGCGAACTATGGATCCTAACAATGAAATCCTAGAGAACCTAAGGCAGGTAAAAATTAATCTTCCTCTTTTGCATGTGATTAAGCAAGTTCCTACTTATGCTAAAGTTCTTAAGGATTTGTGTACAGTTAAGAGGAAACACCATGTGAAGAAAACAACGCTCTTGATAGAGGAAGTTAGTGCCCTAATTGAGCAGCGAATTTCTCCCAAGTATAAGGATCCTGGTTGTCTAACCATTGCGTGCAGCATTGGAAATCATGAGTTTGGGTAAAATTTGCTAGATTTAGGAGCTAGCGTGAATCTAATGCCATATTCTATTTATTTGCAGTTGGGGTTGGGAGAAATCAAACCAACCACTGTGATATTGCAATTGACTGACCATTCATTCAAAGTACCTCAAGGTGTGGTAGAGGATGTTCTAATGCAAATTGACAAATTTTATTATCCTATTGATTTTCTAATCCTTGGCATTAGCTTTGTTGTTGATACTACTTCTAAAATTCCTTTGATTTTAGGTAGGCCTTGTCTTGCCACTACTAATGCTCTTGTTAATTACAAGAATGGGTTCATGAAGTTGTCTTTTGGAAACATGGCTCTCGAGGTGAATATTTTTCATATTGCAAAACAGCCAAAAGATGATGACGAGAGCCACTAGACATACATGATTGACTCACTCATGGATAGGGGAGTTTCTCCAGCTCATGATTTTGATCCCCTTGAGTATTTTCTTGTTCAATCTAAGTTTGATTCTATGAGTGACCCATCTGATGTAGTTTATATGTGTGCTATTTTTGTTAGGACTCAGGACTATGGCACTCAGGCATGGCAAACAAAGTTTGACGAGTTGCCTGAGAAAGGTGAAAAATAAATTCCTTCAAGAGTAAAAGCACCCAAAGTTGAATTGAAGCCTTCGCCTAAGGGCTTAAAGCATGATTCCCTTGATCCAGGTGATACTTTTCCTATTATTATCTCATCTGAATTGTCTGAGTCTCAAGGTGAGAAATTAATTTCGATCATAAATGAGCAGAAGTCAGCCTTAGGTTGAAGCATTGCTGATATAAAATGTGTCAATCCCCTGGTATGTTCTCATAAAATTAATTTGGAAGAAGGAACTAACCCTCGTAGAGACCCCCAGTTTAGGCTTAATGCCACTATGAAAGAAGTGGTGAAGAATAAAGTGTTGAAACTATTAGATGCAGGAATCATATATCCTATTGTTGATAGTAAATGGGTAAGTCCTACACAGGTTGTTCCTAAAAAGTCAAGTGTTACTGTGGTGAAGAATGACCTGAGAGAGTTAGTCCCTACAAAACTTGTGACTGGGTGGCGGATGTGCATTGATTACAAAAAATTGAATGCTATCACCCGAAAATACCATTTTTCCCTCCCTTTTATTGATCAAATTCTTGGGCGTGTGGCTGGTTGCCCTTTCTATTGTTTCTTGGATGGTTATTCTGGTTATTATCAAATTGAAATTGCATTAGAAGACCAGGATAAAACTATTTTCACTTGTCCGTTTGGCACTTATGCTTTTCATAGAATGTCATTTAGATTGTGTAATGCACATGCTACTTTTTAACATTGCATGATGAGCATTTTTAGTGACATGGTTGAAAATTACATGAAATTTTTTATGCATGACTTAAATATTTTTGGATCTTCTTTTGATGTATGCTTATTGAATTTAGAGAGTGTTGACTCGTTGTGAAAACAAGAGCATATTATTGTCACTTTATGGTACTTTCAGATATTGTCTTAGGGCATATTATTTCTTCTAGGGGAATAGAAGTTGATCAATCTAATATTGAATTAATCTCTAAGTTGCCTACACCTAGGACAGTAAAGGATGTGAGATCCTTTCTTGGTCATGCGGGCTTTTATAGGAGGTTTATACAAAATTTTTTAACCATATCTAGACTATTATGTGACCTCCTAGTGAAAGATGTCCCATTTGAGTGGAAACAATCTTGTCAAGAGGCCTTTAAAATGCTAATTGGCAAGCTTACCTCAGCACCCATAATGCAGCTATCTGATTGGACTTTACCTTTTGAGATCATGTGTGATGCTAGTGATTTTGTTGTATGTGTTGTTCTTAGACAGCGAAGGGAAGGGAAGCTTTTTGTCATTTACTATGCTAGTAGAACTCTAAATAGTGCTCAAATGAATTATTCTACCATAGAAAAAGAATTGCTAGTTGTATTGTTTGCTTTGGATAAGTTTCATTCTTATTTGATTGGTTCTCCTATTATTATTTTCACAGATCATGCATCCCTTAAATACCTTCTCACAAAGAAGGATGCTAAGGTACGACTAATATGGTGGATTTTACTTTTGCAGGAATTTGATATTACTATCAAAGACAAGAAAGGAGTGGAGAACGTAGTGGCTGACCATCTCTCGGGACTCACATTTGAGGATACCTATTTCCCATGAGCATTTACTTTCTATTACTTCTCTACTATGGTTTGCTCATATTGAGAATTATTTGACTGTAGGTGAGATACCGGTGGATTGGAGCGCTCAGGACAAGAGAAAGTTCATGACTGAGGTACGAAATTTCTATTGGGATGACCCTTTTCTTTTCAAATACTGTCCTGACCAAATTTTAAGGCGTTGTATCCCTCATGAGGAGATTGCCAGCATCTTGAAATTTTGTCACTCCGAAGCTTGTGGGGGCCACTTTTCAATGAAGAAAACTGTTGTAAAAATTCTACAGTGTGGATTTTATTGGCCCACCTTGTTTAAGAATGCAAACATCTATTGTCGCTCATGTGAAAAGTGTCAAAAGTTAGGAGTTATGTTCCGTCGTAATATGATGTCTTTAAACTCAATTTTAGTGATTGAAAATTTTGATTGTTGGGAGATTGATTTATGTGACTATTTTCTCCTTCTTTTGGATATTAATATATTGTTGTTGCAGTAAATTATGTGTCAAAATGGGTAGAGGTAGTAGCTTACAGGAGCAATGATAATAAGACAGTAATTAATTGCAAAGAGAATGTGTTATCTCGATTTGGTATACCACGTGCTATTATTAGTGATCAGGATACGCATTTTTGCAACCGTTCTTTTCAAGCTTTGATAAAAAAATATGGGGTCGTACATAAGATCTATATCGCCTATCACCCTCAGACAAGTGAACATGTAGAACTTGCAAACAAGGAAATTAAGCAAATTTTAGAACAAAGGGTCAACCCGGATCACAAGGATTGGTTTTTGCAACTAGTTGATGCGCTTTAGTCCTACCATATAACATTCAAAACCGCTTTAGGCATGTCATCTTATAGGCTTATTTTTGAAAAGCCTTGCTACTTACTTGTGGAGCTCAAGCATCGAGCCTATTGGCCCATCAGGCATTTCAATTTTGACATGGGAGAAACATGTAAGCTTAGAAAATTTCAGTTGACCGAGTTAGTGGAGTTGAGAAATGATGCTTATCAGAACTCTAAAATCTATAAGGCTAAAATGAAAGTGTTTCATGATAAAAATATTTTAAGAAAAATGTTTAAGCCTAATAATCGAGTGTTCTTATATGATTCTAGACTCCATAAGCACCCCAAAAAACTTAGGTCTAGGTGGACCGGCCCTTTTGTAGTGAAGAATATTTTTGCACATGGGACGGTAGAAATAGAGAATCCTAAGGATGATCGGATCTTTAAAGTAAATGTTCAACACCTTAAAGTATTAATTGATAGACACGTTTTGAATGTGGAAGACATTCCACTTGAAGATCCGGTCTATCAAACTTGACTACACCACGTAGGTATGTTCCGAATGCAGTAGAAATAGTTCATATGACATTCATTACATATGGACATAATATTGACATTGCAATTACTCATTACATTGCATATGCACGGAGGCATCACATTTATCGACATGAGGCATGAATGTGGGTGTGTGTGCATGTTGTTGGGTCAATAACCATCCTTGGTGGTTTACAAGTGGATTCAGTATAGTTGGACCAAGGTTCAACAGAGTCACACGGATTGCATGAAAAACTTATGTCAGGAATAACAAGAAGGGCTAGATACTCACTCGGGTGCAAGACCCGATTACTGGTTCATATACTTCCGTCGGTACAAGTCCAAACAAGTGTATCGGTGTCCAAAATCGGCGGTGAGACACCAAAACTACGATACCCAACAAAGACACATGATTTTATTTTATAAAAAAAATAGTCATTAGAGGTATAACATCAATGGCAGATTTATTACACATTGGCATTGCATTGTGTTGTGGGAGCTGGTGAGGGCTCAGGTTAAAGTGCATGAGTAAGTCCTATCTCATTTCATGGCGTGGCATTGTAGAATTCCAACATTGAATTGCATGTTCTTGTTTGGGATGGTTGTTACTTGTTAAATGTTGTATGTGAACATTTCATATGCATCTAGGTTGGGAAGTAGACTCTTTAGGAGATACCTTATTCAGTGTGACTTACCATTTATGGGAAAAAATTTTAAGTGCGGGATATACACTAGTGGACGGCTCTCATTTGGGCCCTTAAGGATGAAGAAAAGCCGAGATGTGGCTTTATTTTGAGTTATTGTAAAATCATTATGAAAAACTTCATTATACATGTATTTGATGGATATAGAATGGATTGGAGTGGATTGAAAATCGAAAATAGGTCAAACAGACAAATCTAGGCACATCTATTAGTAGGTTTTGAGCATACCTACTGGTAGATGTGGTTCAGTGGGCAAAACCTACTGGTAGAACGTCACTTTTTCTACGGTAGAACTTTTCTAGTTGGCAAAACCTACTTGTAGAACTATGCAAACTGATGAGTTCGTGAAAGTGCATTCTAAATATTCCATTATTGGGTTAAAATGCTAAAATATGAATAGAAATAATTAGATATAATTTATATTATTGAATTAAATATCTATTCATACTGAGATATATTTGAGCATGATTTTATAATAATTTAAATCTTAAATATTGCATTATTGGTTGGTGAGAGATAATTTACAATTAGATTTTACACTTAACATTTTTGGGACTGTAGCATTCGGCTTTTATATTTGTTTTTATTTTGATGGCAGCCCATGGAGTAAAAAGGTTGAAACTGATGCTGCTGTCACGTGGACCCATCACTCAGCAGATTTAGGCTTTAGCTTTCCCAAATACAAGCGATTTGGGCTTTGGGGGTTGAAATAGAGAGGCTGAAATAAAAAGGGGAGGAAAAGGGTTTTTCAAAAGGAGGGGGTGTACTTTTAACTTCTTCATTTTTTTCTTTGGGGGCTTGGAAGACAAAAACCAGGGAGACGGCTATTCTTGGCTTGTAGGGCAGACGTAGATCAGGGAGGAGAAAAAAATGCCAATGCCTGCAATTTTGCTCTATTTATTTGGGATATTTTTATTGTTTATTTTATTTATGGGTAACTAAATTCTTAGGTAGAGCGAGGGATGAACTTGCACAATAGATGGTATTTTATTTATTTTTAATTTATGCATTTGATTTCTAATTAGTAAAAGTCTTTTGTTTTAGCATTCTCAATTTATTGTTGATGCTTTCTTCTTCGAATAGACATAAAATTTATTCTATTTGTGGATTTAGTCAGTATTTCCTGATTGAATGGATTAACTCTTTGATTAGGTTTGGATCAATTATTTATCTATATTAATTTAATTTTTTGCTACAATATTGCTACTTGAGTATATTGTCATTGTTAGACTTTGTTAATAGTGATAATAATTTACGT
Organism: Ilex paraguariensis; assembly: GCA_963454935.2. Classification (NCBI taxonomy): domain Eukaryota; kingdom Viridiplantae; phylum Streptophyta; class Magnoliopsida; order Aquifoliales; family Aquifoliaceae; genus Ilex; species Ilex paraguariensis. The sequence continues at coordinate 349,914 of CAUOFW020000914.1, forward strand.
ATTTTCAAAGTGGTGAATGATTTTTAAAAGGGATACATTTGGTTTAATCTTAGTTTATAAATCTATACATTCTGGTTGGGAATTGAATTCAAAATAGAGTTATTTAATGAATTAAGAATAATTAAAATACCAAATTTGTGGAAGGAATTCTCGACGCTTTACTGTTTGTCAATTTTGAATACTATTTTTTTTCATTAGTCACTTTACTTCACTTTAATTTGCATTTAAAATTAATCTTTGTTCTCCAGTAATTGCTTGGTGTTTTCTGTTGTTGTTCCCTAGTCTCCTAGCATCACCCTCAAATATGTGTATGGGGCTTATGTGTGTAAGGGAGAGTCACTCTCCCTCGAAATGATGTGGGAAATGGGGCAACGAAATAATGGAAAATGAAATGAACAAATTGTTTGGAATGAAATGTGTATTAACAAAAGTACTCCCCAAGTACATGGATTCTTTTGAGTGTCGTGTTTTACTTGAAAAAGTATTCCAAGGTCGTCTCCTCAGGGAATGAAAGTTCAAGTGTGTGAAAGTAATTTTGTGAACAAAAGAAAAGGTGTAAAATCTTGTAGTTGGTTTTGGTGAGTTTTGTTCTTAATGAAAATGCAAGAAAATAAGTGTTGGCTAATCCAAAGAGGTCATTCTAATGGGAATCCCAACTCAACTTGAAACCTTCCTCCAATGGTGCATAGATGAACGATTGATTCGTGAGAAGCAAGGGACGAGATGGTGAGGATCCAAGCATAAACTGTGACCAGGCCTATGAAATATCAAAGACTCACAACCACATCCACTCTCAACCTAGTCAAATTGAACCATCATACACCGAGAGGAGGAAAGAAAATGAGTTGAAATAACATGCCCAAGAGGAGGTCTCCCTTGGATTAGCCAACTTAAAATCTAGCTACTCATGAAAGCAAGAATGAAATGCATAATGTAAAGAGACATAATATTGAAACGAAGATTAGAACTCAACTTAATGCAAGAAAATTTAAACTAAGAAGAAAATATGCAATACCCATTTAAAGAAAAACTTGAAGTGAAAAAACTCATACACAATGGTAGATTCTAAGTTACACAACTAAACTTGCAATGAACTTGAAATAGCTAAGATTAAAGTACAAGAAATAAAGATTGCAAGATATTTAAAGTTTACTACAACTGAAATGGAAAGGAAAATGCAAAAACATAAATTCCTATTACACTATTCATCTTCTTCTTCCTTGGATTTTCTAAGCTTAGGTAGTCATCCCTTCATTGGCTTGTGAATGTTGAATATATGGAGTGCGAGTCTTGCATTTTCATCCATGGTGGTCCCCCCAAGGCGTGTGCAGGCCACCCATCAATAGGGGGCTGAATTGATGCATTGCACAGGCTATGACAAGCCTAGCCTGCAACTCTCCTGGCTGCCCCCTTCTCTCCCATCCCCATTAATGCCATTATCATCAAAGTCTTCCACAAGGGTGTAGCAATCATGTAAATGTATAAGGTATGTCAGGGGACAAGTGGGGGAATCAATGGTGGGACCCCCAAGCAAGTGGAGCATGGTTTGCAGGTGTTTTGGACTGTTCAGCAGACAGTACTGGTACTGTGTACCGGTACCCTGAACTCCAGAGACAGAACCGTACCAGTATCGCATATTGGTACTGTTTCTACTGCAGACCAGTTTTCGTAGAAGCATCATAACTTGTGATACAACCATCCAATTGAGCTAAAATTTTTACACAATATAGGAGACATCCAGATTTACAACGTTGATGTTTTGCACATTTTCATATTCAAAGCAGATCATGGTAAAAAAGGAGGCAAACTGAGTTACTACTACAAAATGGTGTGGGTGCTGATGCCTATGTTACCAAACACCAATACCTCCTAGATTTCTTTCGCTTTTCAGCCTCCAAATCCTCATGTAATGTGTCCATCTCTTCACCACACATCCACACATAGTTGCAAGGTTCTAAAATATATCATTTATGCTATAATTACCTGTAACATCAAAAATTCAACATTATTGACAGCCTTGGCTAACTCTAAGTACTTAAATACAAAAGTTGAGTTAAAATGCATGTAATGAGGCCTTCAATTATGCAATATTATGTGCTCATCACACCCCCCAACTGAAGCTTTTCTAGTCCCTAGCAAACAAAATGCAAAAATTAAGCAATCAAAGATAAACTTAAACTAATTTCACAATTGCATTTAGCATATGCAACAAGCCTTTAAACCCCTAAGTGATCCCTACTGAACGAGTTTTGTCTTGTGAAGGTTTTCAGTGAAGGTACCTACAAACTTCTTTTCCTAGTATCCAATATTTAAAGCATATTCCCTTATATTGACTAGCACTGGGATGTCAAAAATAACTTTGTTCAACACACCCGAACTAATCACACAAGAAACACATCATAGCTTTAAATGTTATTCTAGAGTATACACCTACACATTTCCCTTCAAAAATCGTGTGTGTGAAATGAATATGTAATTTAAGTATTTACTCAACGAAATCCACATTTACTTAGCTATCCATATTCAGCTTTGATGCAAAAACTCACCAAGGGTTTCTCTCAGTAATGAATCACACTATGATTATCCTAGCATACTCTCCATGTGTATATGTGAGATAGAATATTATGCACAAACTGAAGTATGCATAAAAATGAAACAACCTTGGCATAATCTCATGAAAGGAATGCTAGGGCAATAGATAGCAAAACCAACTTCTCCTTTTTCTTTAAAAGTATGCATCCCCCATGGTTCTCTAGATCATTTAGGACTTTCATAGGTTGTAATGAGGTTTCGGGGTCATATCTAGGTAAATGAACAAAGGATATAGGATAACAAAGAGGGTTGTTCTGAGTGCATGACCTTTATTTCAAAAAGATCTCCCTTTCTATGGGATTTTTAGTCAACACCATCACTTCACTCTTTATTTCTTATTCTCTCTTTTCCTTAACATTTTTCTTTTTGTTTTGTCCCCTTTTCTTCTTTTCACCCCTTTTTCTCCTTTTCTTGAAATATTTTTTTCCGTTCAACTCTTTGAATTGAACTTCATTCATCTCTTTTGTTGAGTTTCCGCCATACTTTTTTTTTTTTTTTTTTATGATCATTCATACTCAGCTCTAGGAACAACCAAGCTGAGGTAGATTTATATCATTTTGCATTGGCTTGGTCAAATTTGTGGCATAGAAATGAATTTCAAATAAGGCTCAAACAAGGCACTAGGGATATAATTTCACAATGAAAAGCTAAGGCTCAAATCATTTCAAAGATGGCCTAAGATCATTTCCAAATAACCATCGGAGAGCACATTGCTCAAGACAAAGTCAATCAACTACCCAAACGCATCTAACCAAAACAAGGATAATGAGATTATTGAACAAATTTTGAATTTGAAAACTTGTTTCTTGAGTAAATATAAGTTCCCTCCAAACAAGAATTGACATTAAAGCTCACATGAATTCTTACTCATCTCCACTATTCATGTCAAGTACTAAATGTGAACTCAATCCGTAAATTACCAAAATTACAAGTTCATGGTGCACTTATGGTTGAGTTCAAAAGCAAATAAGTATGTGATACTCTTAGCAATAGGATAAACTTCTATAATGTGTTCATGTATTTAAAGTTCAAAATGAAGATCAAATTATCACAAACCCAAATCAATTAGGGTAGGGGAATATAGTTCAATATTGGATATTTTTCACAAAAATTGTCCAAAATTTTTAAAATTTTCACATTTTCCATTATTCTATACAAAAAATGGTGGAAAATGTAAATGGTGCACCCCACCCCTCATCTTGAACTATGCATTGTCCTCAATGCACAAGGGATCATGCAATGAGAAAAATGAAAGTAACATGGGAAATGAGATACAACCCTTCTTTTTGTATACACATTAAAGAGAAAACAAAAATGTTTGTTCACACCCCCCAACTTAAACTCGCACATAATATTGAATGAGTTTTTCAACGATGATACTCAAAATGTAATGAGTCCAAATTAGGGAGAGGTAAGCAACTTTTACACTACAACATCAAGAAAGAAAAATATAAAAATAAAATAAGTCTAACTAATATGTACATGAAAGGAAGACAAAAAGGGCTCATGTCAATTCGGCTTCAATTCGGATATGAGCTTGTGCTCATTAATTTTTTTTTATTTTAAAATATTTTTGTTGTATAAATGCCCTTTCTAACCCATCTATCCAAACATAGCAAGGGTAATGATTCAAAATTCTCAACCAAACCAAGGTGTAGGCAAGTTTATTCAATTCCAACAATGGAGTATACAATTTCTCTTTAACAATTTCTACACTTAACTCCATTGCAATGCCCTACCCAATTTGAGAAATGTGAATCTGAACACTACTATTTGATGGCAAAATGACCTTGGGCTCATTAGCCTCATGTGAGATAATAACTTCATTACAATTTTCACAATCAAGAGTGGTGGTAGATTCAACATCAATATGCATTCCATTGAGATGATCATCCTCAATATATTTACTATGCTCAAGATATTTTTCTATAGCAGTTATAGCATCAGTCAATGCACTAATTTGTTGGGTTACTTGGGCATTGAATTCCATTTGGTATTGCATAAAATCGCACAGAATATTTTCCAATTCTTCTTCGGTTGAGTCCCCCACATGTTGGATAGTGGTAAAATTCATTTGGTGGCGTGAGATCGGATGAAAAATTATAAGGTTCATTCTTCCAACCATAACCCAGATAACTCGGTGTAACATCGTGGTCAAGGTAAAAGTTTTCCGAGGTCAAAATTGAATTTGAACCTTTGCATGCAAAGTCTTGAATCGGATAATTTATTGGGCTCTAACTAGTGATGTGTCCATACTCACCACAAATCTCTCAAACATTTTCAAAATAAGGGACATTTATTGGGCACTCCCTAGAGATGTGTCCATACTCACCACAAATCTCAAAAATATTTTCAAAATAAGGGGCATTTATTGGGCACTCACTAATGATGTGCCCATACTCATCACAAATCTCACACACATTTTCATAATATGGGACATTTAATACATTATCATAAAAATTATAAGACATTACATAAAACACAAGCTATTTACAAACTATTTACAAAAAGAGACAACTTACCTTGGCCCTTGATGAAAATTACGAGACTTACCTATGCCGTCCAAAATCACCTTCGAACTCGACGCTTAACCTTTCCCCGTAGCAACGACAAAAATGATTGGTGTTTTCCGTTGTTGTTCCCTAGTCTCCTAGCATCACCTTCAAATATGTGTACGGGGCTTATGTGTGTAAGGGAGTGTCACTCTCCCTAGGAATGATGTGGGAAATAGGGCAACAAAATAATGGAAAATGAAATGAACAAAATGTTTGGAATTAACTGTGTATGAACAAAAGTACTCCCCAAGCAGAAGGAGCCTTTAGAGTGTCATCTTCTTCTTCCTTGGATTTTCTATCCTTAGGTAGCCACCCCTTCAATGGCTTGTGAATGCTAAATATATGGAGTGTGAGCCTTGCATTTTCGTCCATGGTGGTCCCCCCAAGGTGTGTGTAGGCCTCCCATCAATAGGGGTCTAAATTGATGCATTGCACAAGCTAAGACAAGCCTAGCTTGCAACTCTCCTAGCTGCTCCCTTCTCTCCCATCCCCATTAATGCCATTGCCTTTAAAGTCTTCCACAAAGGTGTAGGAATCATGTAAATGTCTATGGGATGTCATGGGACAAGTGGGCGAATCAATGGTGGAACCCCCAATGAAGTGGAGCATGGTTTGCAGGTGTTTTAGACTGTTCTGCAGATAGTACCGGTACAGTGTACCGGTACCCCGAACTCCAGAGGCAGAATCGTACCGGTACTGCATAACGGTACTGTTTCTACTACAGACCAATTTTCATAGAAGCATTACAAACTTTGATACAACCATCCTATTGAGCTAATATTTTGACACAATATAGAAGCTATCCAAATCTACAACTTTCATGTTTTGCACATTTTCATATTTGAAGCAAATCATGGTCACAAAGGAGGAAAATTGAGATACTACTACAAAATGGTGTGGGTGCGGATCCCTATGTTACCAAACATCAATACCTCCTTGATTTCTTTCACATTTAAGCCTCCAAATCCTCATGTAATGTGTCCATCTCTTCACCACACATCCACACATATTTTCAAGGTTCTTAAATCCATCATTTATACTATAATTACATGTAACATAAAAAATTCAACATTATTGACAACCTTGGCTAACTCTAAGTATTTAAATACAAAAGTTGAGTTAAAATGCATGTAATGAGGCCTTCAAATATGCAATATTATGTGCTCATCACACCCCCCAACTTAAGCTTTTCTAGTCCCTAGCAAACAAAATGTAAAAATTAAGCCAACAAAGATAAACCTAAACTAATTCCACAATTGCATTTAGCACATACAACAAGCCTTTAAACCCCTAGGTGATTCCTAGTGGATGAGTTTTGTCTCGTGAAGGTTTTCAGTGAAGGTACCTACAAACTTCTTTTCCTAGTATCCAATATTTAAAGCATATTCCCTTATCTTAACTAGCATTGGGTGTCAACAATAACTTTGTTCAACACACCAAACTAATCACACATGAAACACATCATAGCTTTAAATGTTATTCTAGAGTATACANTTACCACAATATAAAAATTCTGAGTTACAAACCTTTTTATAAGCACATGTAAAACAAAATATNTCATTTCCTTTCAAAACTCATGTGTATGTGAAATGAATATGTAATTTAAGCACTTACTCAATGGAATTCACATTCACTTAGCTATCCAAATTTAGCTTTGATGCAAAAACTCACCAAGGGTTTCTCTCAATAATAAATCACACTATGATTATCCTCGCATGCTCTCCATGTGTATATGTGAGATAGAATATTATGTACAAACCGAAGTATGCTCACATATAATCCAAAAATGAAGTATGCATAAAAATGAAACAACCTTGGCATAATCTCATGAAAGGAATGCTAGGGCATTAGATAGCAAAACCAACTTCAATTTTTTCTTTAAAAGTATGCATCCCCCATTCTTCTCTAGATCATTTAGGACTTTCATAGGTTGTAATGAGGCCTTGGGGTGATATCAAGGTAAATGAACAAGGGATATAGGATAACAAAGAGGGTTGTTCCGAGTGCATGACATTTATTTCAAAACAACCTCCCTTTCTATGGGATTTTCTGTCAACACCATCACTTCACTCTTTATTTTTTATTCTCTCTTTTCCTTAACATTTTCCTTTTTGTTTTGTCCCTCTTTTATTCTTTTCACCCCTTTTTCTCCTTTCCTTGAAATATTTTTTTTCATGCAACTCTTTGAATTGAACTTCATTCATCCCTTTTGTTGAGTTTCTGCCATACTTCCTTCTCTTTTATGATCATTCATACTCAGCTCTAGGAACAACCAAGCTGAGGTAGATTTATATCATTTTGCATTGGTTTGGTCAAATTTGTGGCATAGAAATGAATTTCAAATAAGGCTGAAACATGGCACTAGGGATATAATTTAACAATAAAAAAGCTAAGGCTCAAATCATTTCAAAGATGGCCTAAGATCATTTCCAAAAAAGCATGGGAGAGCACATTGTATTTCAAGACAAAGTCAATCAACTACTCAAATGCATCTAACCAAAACAACTATAACGAGATTATTGAACAAATTTAAAATTTTAAAAATTATTCCTTGAGTAAATGTAAGTTCCCTCCAAACAAGGATTGACTTTAAAGCTCACATGGGTTCTTACTCATCTCCACTATTCATGTCAAGCACTAAATGTGAACTCAATCCGTAAATTGCCAAAATTACAAGTTCAAGGTGCACTTGTGGTTGAGTTCATAAACAAACAAGTATGTGATACTCTTAGCAATAGGATAAACTTCTATAATGTGTTCATGTATTTAAAGTTCAAAATGAAGATCAAATTATCACAACTCCCACAACAATTAGGGTAGGGGAATATAGTTCAATATTGGATATTTTTCACAAAAATTGTCCAAAATTTTTAAATTTTCCATTATTCTATACAAAAAATGGTGGAAAATATAAATGGTACACCTCACCCCCCATCTTGAACCATGCATTGTCCTCAATGCACAAGGAATCATGCAATGAGAAAAATGAAAGTAACATGGGAAATGTGATACAACCCTTTTTTTTGTATACACAATAAAGAGAACAAAAATGTTTGTTTACACCCCCCAACTTAAACTCACACATAATATTGAATGAGTTTTTCTACGATGATGCTCAAAATGTAATGAGTCCAAATTAGGGAGAGGTAAGCAACTTCTACAATACAACATCAAGAAAAGGAAAATATAACAACAAAATAAGTCTAACTAATATGTACATGAAAGGAAGACAAAAGGGCTCATGTCAATCCGGCTTCAATTTGGATATGAGCTTGCACCCATTGATTTTTTTGATTTTAAAATTTTTTTGTTGTATAAATGCCCTTTCTAACCCATCTATCCAAACATAGCAAGGGTAATGATTCAAAATTCTCAACCAAACCAAGGTGTAGGCAAGTTTATGCAATTCCAATAATGGAGTATACCATTTCTCTTTAACAATTTCTACACTTAACTCCATTACAATGCCCTACCCAATTTGAGAAATGTGAATCTCAACACCACTATTTGATGGCAAAATGACCTTGGGCTCATTAGCTTCCTGTGAGATAATAACTTCATTAAAATTTTTACAATCAAGAGTGGTGGGAGATTTAACATCAATATGCATTACATTGAGATGATCATCCTCAATATATTGACTATGCTCAAGATGTTGTTCTATAGCAATTATAGCATCGGTCAATGCACTAATTTGTTGGGTTACTTGGGCATTGAATTCCATTTGGTATTGCATAAAATCGCACAGAATATTTTTCAATTCTTTTTCGGTTGAGTCCCCCACATGTTGGATAGTGGTAAAATTCATTTAGTGGGGTGAGATCGGATGAAAAATTATAAAGTTTATTCTTCCAACCATAACTCAGATAACTCGGTGTAACATCGTGGTCGGGGTAAAAGTTTTCAGAGGCCAAAATTGAATTTGAACCTTCGCGTGCAAAGTCTTGAATCGGATAATTTATTGGGCACTTACTAGTGATTTGTCCATACTCACCACAAATCTCGCAAATATTTTCAAAATAAGGGGCATTTATTGGGCACTCGCTAATGATGTGCCCATACTCATCACAAATTTCACACACATTTTCATAATATGAGGCATTTAATACATTATCATAAAAATTATAAGACGTTACATAAAACACAAGCTATTTACAAACTATTTACAAAAAGAGACAACATACCTTGGCTCGTGATGAAAATCACGAGACTTACCTATGCCGTCCAAAACCACCTTCGAACTCAACACTTAACCTTCCCCAGCAATGGCGCCAAAAATGCTTGGTGTTTTCTGTTGCTGTTCCCTAGTCTCCTAGCATCACCCTCAAATATGTGTATGGGGCTTATGTGTGTAAGGAAGTGTCATTTTCCCTCGGAATGATGTGGGAAATGGGGCAACGGAATAATGGAAAATTAAATGAACAAAATGTTTGGAATGAAATGTGTATGAGCAAAAGTACTCCCCAAGCACAAGGAGTCTTTTGAGTGTCATGTTTTACTTGGAAAAGTATTTCAAGGTCGTCTCCTCAAGGAAGGAAAGTTCAAGTGTGTGAAAGTGATTTTGTGAACAAAAGAAAAAGTGTAAAATCTTGTAGTTTGTTTTGGTGAGTTTTGTTCTTATTAACAATGCAAGAAAACAACTGTTCGCTAATCCAAAGAGGTCATTCCAATGGGAATCCCAACTCAACTCGAAATCTTCGTCCAATGGTGCATAGATGAATGATTGATTCGTGGGAAGCTAGGGACGAGATAATAAGGATCCAAGCATAAACTGTGACCAGGCCTACAAAATATCAATAACTCACAACCACATCCATTCTCAACCCAGTCAAACTGAACCCACTTACAGCAAGAGGAGGAAAATAAATGAGTTGAAATAGCATGCCCAAGTGGAGGTCTCCCTTGGAATAACCAACTTACAATCTAGCTACTCATGGAAGCAAGAAGGAAATGCATAATGTAAAGAGACATAATATTGAAATGTAGATTACAACTCAACTTAATGCAAGAAAACTTAAATTAAGAAGAAAATATGCAATACCCATTTTAAGAAAAACTTGAAGTGAAAAAACTCATACAACAATGGTAGATTCTATGTTACACAACTAAACTTGCAATGAAATTGACATAGCTAAGATTAAAGTGCAAGAAATAAAAATTACAAGACATTTAAAGCTTACTAAAACTAAAATGGAAAGGAAATGCAAAAACATAAATTCCTATTACACTATTCATCTTCTTCTTCCTTGGTTTTTCTATGCTTAGGTAGCCACCCCTTCAATGGCTAGTGAATGCTAAATATATGGAGTGTGAGCCTTGCATTTTCGTCCATGGTGGTCCCCCCAAGGTGTGTGCAGGCCTCCCATCAATAGGATGAATTAATGCATTGCACAGGCTAAGACAAGCCTAGCCTACAACTCTACGGGCTGCCCCCTTATCTCCCATCCCTATTAATGTCATTGCCTTCAACGTCTTCCACAAGGGTGTAGGACTCATGTAAATGTGTAAGGGATGTTAGGGGACAAGTGGGGGAATCAATGATGGGACCCCCAAGCAAGTGGAGCATGGTTTGCAGGTGTTTTGGGTTGTTCAGTAAACAGTACCGGTACTGTGTATCGATACCCCGAACTCCAAAGGCAGAATCGTACCGGTAATGTTTCTGCTGCAGACCAGTTTTCGTAGAATCATCATAACTTTTGATCTAACCGTCCGATGGAGTTGAAATTTTGACACAATACAGAAGACATCCAGATCTACAACTAGCATTTTTCACTTTTTCATATTCAAAGCAGAGCATGTTCAAAAAGGAGAAAAACTGAGGTACTACTACAAAATGGTGTGGGTGCTGATGCCTATGTTACCAAACACCAATACCTCCTTAATTACTTTCACTTTTAAGCCTCCAAATCCTCATGTAATATATCTATCTCTTCACCACACATCCACACATAGTTGTAAGGTTCTAAAATCCATCATTTATGCTATAATTACTTGTAACATCAAAAATTCAACATTATTGACAACTTTGGCTAACTCTAAGTACTTAAATACAAAAGTTGAGTTAAAATGCATGTAATGAGGCCCTTGAAATATGCAATATTATGTGCTCATTAGTAATCATTTAATATTTTTTTTAATTTCTTTGTTCCTTCTACTATTCTTTTAATTTGTGTCTTTGTGGAATCGACACTTCAAAGTCGTGCTATAACTACTGCATTATTCTTTGGGCGTAATCACACACCTACCGGTAGGTGTTTCAAAAATCTAAAATTTTAAGAATCATTTGTTATGCTTTCGGGCTTTTGTGTCCTTTTATACAAATGATGTAAATGAATAATAATGGAGTACAAATTGTGGTATATTGGATCTCAGATGGGTCATGTGATTAAATGTACATATGTTGTGCGTTTGAGAGTTCCCGGTACAAGGGAGACTCTGTCCAAACTTTGTGTGTTGTGATCCCGGTTAAGGTGATGCTAATGACGTGATGTTGAGTTGTGCGACGATCACGGGTACTTCTACGAGTTGATGAGTGATCAACGGTTGATAAAGGAACCTCAATTTTAGGGGCGTCACATAGGTGGACCTTGTTGCTGACTTACAAGCTATGCATTTTTTCAGTTGGAGTTCAGGTGATTCTACCTCCCTAGACTATAAGTCTCATATTATGAATTGAAATATGGCTTATTGAAGTTGAAAATGGCATTGCTTTGTTCCACCAAGATTTTCTTAAATGAAGGGATGTTAGGGCACTCTCCCGTGGGATGTCCTGACAAAGCACAAATTTTAAACAACTAGTAAGTAAGAGACACAACAAAAATCTTATTAACCATTTTCATCATCTCTAGAGCCTCTAGCTTTTGAGACAAAGTAGCCATTTTGACCCTCAGGTCGTCATTTTCTTTCAACATATATTTCCCTCCCTAGGATGTGGATGATCTAGATCAACAATATTTGGTGAGGCCAAGTCCCACGATTAGGAAATCTAAAAAATGATGTCAATAAACTCAAATGCCTCGTTAGGATTATTTTCCATGAATTCTCCTTGGATTATCATTTCTACAAATGAATGCAATGTAGTGGGAAGGACATCATAAAAGAAATAGGGTTCAACTCTCAAATGCATGATTTCGGCAAGCTTTGAGAAGATCTTAAATCTCTCCCAACACTGGTAAAAAAAATTTTCCTCTTTCACAGAAAAATTCATAATTTGACGTCTCAACATATTGGTTCAGTGTACAAGGAAGTATTTCTTGAAAAATTAGTTTGTAAGACTTGTCAACTTGGAATAGATTGAGATTTCAAAGAACTTAGTCATTGTTTAGCTTTATCCTTCAAAGAAAAAGGAAAAAGTTTCAATCGAGCCGTTTTAGAATTATCTTGCAAAACACCATATACTTCCTCAAAATCTCTCATATGCAAATATACATTTTCAGACTCAAGACTATGAAAATGCGGTAGAAGTTGTATTGTCCCAATTAAAATTTAGAAAATTTGTGGAAAAAAAAAACATGAGGAGATACTAGTGCGTGTGGGATGCAAATATTCTCTCAAAGGCCTTGTATTCTAAACCACCTATTGATATCTTTGATCATTATTAGCCTAGGGTCTTCCAAATCATGAATACTTTCTAGTAGAATGCTTAATTCAAAAGATTTTGATGATGCTTGTGATGAAGATTATGAAGAACTAGACTAATTTGTAGACCCTACTTACTCGATAGGCATAAACAAAAATGATCACAGGATAAATGATTTCAATCTATAACACAATCTAGGCAATTCCCTTTCTCTATTTTCACAAACCACCATAACTCCCCAGAAATGGCGCCAAAAACTTGACTTGATTTCAATCGAACATACCCAAGTATAAGTGGTCAAGTTGTAATATTTATCTGTGAAATCCGAGGTCAATTCCATAGGGAATTATCTGTTGGAAATTGGGAATAGAAAAGAGTGAATGAAACCTAGAAAAAGGATTATGAAACAGTGGATTGTGGTGTGAGCTTAGTGATTTGAAAACAACTTGCTGAAAAAAATGAATTTGCAACAAATGGAAAAAGGCACTATTTAGTTCGAGGATTGGGACATGTATTTCATTGCCTAAGATTATGATATTGCTATCATACTACAATTAACCTCCACATTAATGGTAAGTTAATCGGAAGGTATTAAATATAAAACCGTAACAAAGCAACCGTTAGGTTTACCAAAAGGAAAGTGCACCAAACTAGAATCAATTACCCTAGCAAACCTAAAGGTATACAATCGTACAAAAGTTCACTTGAAAAATTGATCGAAAGGTTTATGGTTTAATGAAAAATATAGTTCCAGATTATGCATTGACTCTAAAGCATTAGATATGGCGAGATTTAACCCTTCTATAACCAATCTTTCGACTTTTAAATAAAACCCAAATTAGTAATTCATTAAATCATATATCCAGTACATAATAAAAGGATGGAATCAAAATAACAATAAACCCTAGCTCTGTAATTGCATGAACTTGAGCATAACCTAAGTTACACATTAGGAATAAAAAGTACAAAACATTAAAGTAAGTACCATCCATCAATTAAGGGAGGTATATAACAATAAAGCATAACTGAAAAATTCAATTATTATAACTCAAGCAATGTTACACAAGTCCTTCCCCCCTCACTAAAGGGATAATGAAAATCTACCCACTCATCATAGTCATAGACAACCTAGAAAAGTGGGTGATCTTCATTCCTTCAAGTAAGGTTGGACGTACAATACAACACAATAAAATTAAAGCAAAGTTTGTAACTCTTCCCCAAGGTTAGATTGAAACACTACCACCTTTCCTTTGCTAGGGCAAGGCTAGGAAAAGTGAAAGAGGTTTAACCCTCCAGGTAAGAAAAGGTCTCCAAGACATGTAAAAGAGAGACTAGGCTAGGGAAGCCTTAAACTAAAACCTGAAGGATGAAGTATGGAGAATGATTTGAAATCTAGTAGAAGGTTGTATTTATAGAAGGACTAGTGGGCGACAGCTGCTGGAAATGACCAATCAAATTCTAGGTTGCATCATCTGACCAATTGAAAGACACCTCCTTTAAGTTGGTTTAAGCACTGTCTGGACATTGGTTTTTCTCTAGAACTTCAGCAACTTGTTTCTTGGTCTCTTCTGCTGATGCTAGGCCCCATCATTCAAATGTTCTTCAATGTTCGGATGCAAATAGCATTGCCTCAATCCTATTTTTTTTGCACTTTAGCCCCTTAACTTTCAATTTTCCTCTTTTAGACCCTATATTTTCAAAACAACATATTTTCACCCATTAGTAATACTATCATTTAATTTTAACCCTTTAATTAATTAACCCTTTAATCAAATACAACAACAGTCACTTTTTAGGGTTAATCATCTACTCTTGGGTATTATTTGATAATTTAATCTATTTCTAAGAGGCAAACATTTTTGGCATTGTGTCTGGAAAGCGTTTTGATTCAAGAGGTGATTTGGATGATCGTCAGGTAAGTCTTGTGATTCACATAACAAGCTCAAGTGCATTCTCTACTGTACTTTATGTTTATTTTATTGTTTTTCTATTTTTTGTTTATAGTTTTTCCATTTTTTGTTTATAGTTTTAATTTCTTTTGCATGTTGGCACGAGACACAGTTCACAATAAACTTATAAGACTCGACCCCACAAACATTGTTGACATGGAAGGGTTAAATAATGAAAATCAACCAAATGTGAGAAATCAAGGGATTAATATTACACTAGTTCCTCTCATTCGTAATCCTGGGAATGTTGGAGATAATCTCTCACCAATTCCTCCTTTGAGGATGATGAAAGAATACCTCCAACCCACTCGCTCCTTTGCACCCTCATGTATACTTTTATCGGTGTAAGCAAAAAATTTCATAGTAAAACTTGGAATACTCTAGCTACTTCCATAATTCCATGGTGTGGATAGGGAAAACCCCTTTCCTCTATACCAATGAATTTGAGGAGGCGGTTAGCACATTCCTTGAGCAAAATGTGTGTGAAGAGGTAGCGAGAATGAAATTATTCCCATTCTCTCTGAAAAACAAGGCAAAAACTTGGTTCCACTCTCTTAAGCCCTAAACCATGGCTACTTGGGGTGATTTACAAAAAGTGTTTTCCGAGAAATTTTTTCCAATCTATAAAACAACTACTTTAAAGAAGAAAGTTCAAATTTTTTTTCTGAAAAATCAAATATACAATTCTATGACTACTATGAGAGGTTCAAGGATCTCTTAAATGTCATTCCACATCATGGATTTGAGACATGACAACTATTGAGTTTCTTTTCTGAAGGAATTATATCAGCTCATTGCCAATTCACAGGCATGATGTATAATGGCAAGTTTTTAAGCAAATGACCCGAGAAAGCTCTAGATTACTTACAGAGCTCAGCAGAGAATGCACAATCTTGGGAACTTTCTAATCCTACTGAGTGCTTAAAACAATCTATTCCATCCCATTTTATTAGGGGTGAAAAATATGTTTTAAGAGATCAAGATGAATTTCTAGCCAAGATTGTTCATCTATTAAGGTAAGTGGACAACTTAGAGGTTAGGAAGGTGAATGAGGTTGTAACTGTGCCTCAAGAGGAGTCCTATTCTTTATGTGAGTCGGTTGAGCACTCTGTCAATGAGTGTCCAACCTTACCACCTTGTAATGAGGTCCTCCATGAGCAGGTGAATGCCGTCAATCAACCAAGGAAACAATATTCTCCTTACTTTAGCACATACCATTAGGGATGACGTAGCCACCAATATTTTAGTTGGGGAAATGACACCTCAGGTCAAGCTTCTACCTCTATGTCTTACGTCGCTCCAAATCAATTAGTGTTCAGTCCTAGTCATTCTTTAGGTCCCCAATCTATGCACCCACCAAAACAAGAGTTTGTTCAGAACCCATCATCACATGGGTTTGCTCCCTAGGGACAAACCAGTTTACCTCCATACCAGCCTCCTCACAAATGGAATATTGAGGATGTTTTGTACTAGTTCATTCAAATTCAAACCGCTATTAACAACCAGACCAACCAAGCTTTGAATGACATAAGATCTTAAATGACCTAGTTAACCAACACCATGGGTATGATGCAATAAGAGAAAGGAAAATTCTCTGCATAGCCCTAAGAGAATCCCAAAGGTCATCATGCCATTGAGAGTTATAATGTCATTAAAAATAATAAAAAGTAGCTTAGGTCAATCACCGCTCTCAGGAGTCGTAAAGAGGTTGTTAAGACCATCCTGCCTAAAAAAGAAACTCAAGGTACTTCCAAGGATGGTAAGTCACTTGAGTTGCCTACAGTTGTTCAATCTGACGATGTAGTATGTCCCATTCCTACTCCCTATGCTCACCATTTGAAAATAAATGTGAAACAATTGAACAATGATGAGATTCTTGATTTATTCAAGCAAATGAAAATAAAATTCCCCTCTTTGATGCCATTCAACAGGTGTCATCATATGCAAAATTCTCAAAAGACTTGTGCATCGTCAAGAGTAAGTTAAATGTCCAAAATAAGGCATTTCTAATTGAGCAGGTAAGTACTATCCTATGAACTAACACTCCACCCAAGTATAAAGATCTTAGCTATCCACCATTGCTATTACTATTGGGGACTATTGGGTTAAACAATCACTTCTAGACTTGGGTGTGAGTGTGAATCTCCAACCTTTCTCGGTCTACAAGCAATTAAGCTTGGTAAAGTTGAAGCCCACCTCAATCACTTTCCAGCTTGCAAACCAAAGTGTGAAGATACCAAGAAGGGTAATTGAAGATGTACTAGTTCAGGTGGATATGTTTTATTTTCTATCAATTTCATAGTATTGGGCAGATTCCTATTGCATAGATTGGACATTGCACTTGTTGCTAATCCTATTGCATAGATTCTCATAATCTTAGGATGCCCATTCCTTATCACTTCAAATGCACTGATAAATTGTAGGAGTGGTTTTATGAAGTGTACTTTTGGGAATATGACTGCTGAATTTAATATTTTTCATGTAGCAACTTGTCTGATTAATTATGTGCTTGATGAAGAAAACTCTGAGGTCGTCTTCTACACTAATTTGCTTAATAATTCACATGAGTTATATGGAGTTGAGAGACAACTAATTAAAAATTGTTCTATGGTTAAGTTAAATCTCGAATGAAGTTGGGTGTTGGGCCATTGGAGCTTGATTGATCCTCTGCAATTAAAAAACTCTTGTGTAGGTTAGATTAGTTAGATAGCTTCTTCCTTTCCTTAAATAGTTTTGTTATTTTCATTTATGCTAATTTTTTATTTTTCTTATTATGAAGTTAGTTTAATTTAAATGCTTCTTTTTAAGTGTTTTTCCCCTTATCTTTTTAATTTTCTCATTGCATTATCATTCTTGCATTAAAGACAATACATATTTTAAGTTGGGGGGTGAGGCTTACATCACTATTTTGTTCCTATTTTTTCTTTTTAGCTATTTTTAGTAGTTTTTAGTGAAAATTTTGAAATTTTTTGAAAAAAGTATGTCTATTTTGATGATATTTATTGTTTATTAAGAGTTGTGGAAGTTTGGATTTGCTATTGACACTCAAATTGTTTGCATGTTGTTACTCTATGGACTTTTATTCTATGCTTGAATATTATGGTTATTTGTGCATTTGGAACTCAAATTTTGTTGACTATGACCATGTAGTTTCTATTGAGGTTTATGGGATGAGATTTATGTTTTGAAAAATCTTGACATTTGTAGTAGAGATGCATGTATAATCTTGTGAGTCTTGTGGTTATCCTTCTTAGAGGGTTATAATACATTTACTTGGATGATATTCATTTCAAATCTGTTATTTTTCAATAATCACACTATTCTAGTTTTGGTTAGGAGGATCTGAGTAATTTGTTGGCTATATCTCAATAATAAGCAACAATTTTCCATGCTTTTAGAAAAATGATTTTAGGCCATCTGTGAACTTTATTTGAGCATTAAGTTTGTTCTTTCATTTCATTGTTTCTAGAATCCGTGATTGAGCTATGGTAAATTTTCATTTCTTTACCTCAAATATTAGTCAAGCCTAGTATAAAAAGATATATTCCTTGCCTCGGTTATCCCTAAATCTGTGTTCACATGATATATGTATGGAATTTTAATAAAATTTTCAATCATGAATGAATGAAAAGGAGAAAGAAAAAAAATTAGAATAGATGAAAGAATTGGAAAAAGATGGGATGAAATGTGAAAGAATGTTGAAAGGTGAAAGCCAAAGTATGTGTGAATAAAGAATGAGGGATATGAGCTTTTTATGTTGTATCAAAAGAAGAAGGTAAGTGTAGAATACAAAATTTGTCTATGGTTGAGTATGTATGCTTTAATGTCGAAGAGTTATATCAATTGCATTACTGCTATGCCTTTTAACATTCATTCATGAGATTATGCCAAGGTGGGTTCGTTTGACTTATGCTCTTTATTCTGGAGAAATATGTGAGTATAAATTTTTTCGGTTGCATAAATTCAATCCTCACATAAACATGTCAGTGAAATAGCCATTATAGTTAGAGAATTCTTTTCTGAGTGTGGAAACTTTGGTGAGTTTGTCATTGAAACTAGCCTTGGATAGCTAATTGAAATATGAATTTTGTTTGATGAATCTCTTAAGTGCATGATCATATCATACACATGAGTTTTAGATGGTAACATGATTATGAATATTCTTGCATAGCCTTGAAGTTTGTAGTGGAGCAGTGTATGAATTAAATTTGAGTAAATATCGTGTGTTTCTAGTTTCATGGTGATTAGGAAATAATAATTTAATTCCAGATAAACAAAGTGAAGTTTGTAGGTTTCTTCTCTAAAAACCTTCGTGAGACAACACTCGTCCACTAGGGATAACCTAGGGATTGAAAGGCTTAGTGCATAGGCTGAATACATTCATGTTTCCTGCAAAAGTGGTTTTGTATGTCTAATTTTTCATTTAATTTTCATATTTATTAAATTTTTTATTATATTTTAAATTCCTTTGCATTATATTTGCTAAGATATATCATCAATTGCATTGTATAAACTTTATAAATTTTGGCACTATGGAAGCTGATTAAAGACTCCATTGGGTGCATTTTGAGTTTTAGGATTTAGAGTTTTAGTTAGTTTTATTTTAATTTTAAAAAAAATTAGAAATTTTTTTGAATTCTACACAAGGTTACCAGTAAGTTGAATATTCCTTTCTACCAGTAGAACTCTATACTGTCTAAAAAATAATAATAAAAGGGTTGTACCAGTTAAAACACTTTTTATTCTTTCAAAACCCTTGAGACCCATTCCCATCAGACCCCTCTATAGGTTTTGAAAAACCCTATGAAAGCCTCCCAATTCCTCAAATCCCTCAATTATTCCATAGATCTTTGATTCCTCCTTGAATTTTCGGTATGGCTCCAAGAAGGGTTTCAAATTCAAACTCTCCAGATGAAGTCTCCATGGCCGCTCTACTTTTTAGATGGCTTCTCTTTGGCTCCATGACTCCAATGGTGGTGGTAGGTATGGCAAGAACAATGGGTAACCAAACCTAAGCCAAAGCCAAAAATTAGGCTAAGGATAAGGATTCGACGAGGCCAAAAGGAAGTGCCAATAACTATCTCTAATTTTGAGGGAGAGAATGAGCCTCATGTGCCCAATAAAAGTAAGAAATCTAAGTAGAAGGAGACAATTGATAAGAGAGGGGTGATGTGCAAGAGGATGGTTAATGCGGAAAGCTTGGGAAAATACTGTGGTTCGAGACATTATTGACTATGGGCTCAAATTGTTTTTAAGCTAGTTGGGGGTATATCTTGTCTCTTTTCCATGAGTTTTACATAGATTTGACCATTGATGTGGATTTGATGATATTGAGGAATGACAGTCACTCTGACAAAGATATCTATATACATGGACTATAAGAAGCCTGAGCCACCTAAGATCGACTACCCCCATATAGAGTTTGCAACCAAAGACCCTTTTGAGTATGCCAATGAGATGTGTGAGAGGCCGGAGGATTTTAAAAGCACTTTCATCCATAGCCATCTGTAGGCCAACTATCGATTATTGAATAAAATCCTTCACTACAATGTCTACCTGAAGGGCTCGGAGAAGAAGCAGGAATACTGAAGATTGTGCTTTTACATGAGTTCATGACAGGGATAAGGATTGATATTGCGCTAATGATTTGGGGCATGTTGAGAGACTGTTGCACGACTCGGAGAATAAAGGGGAACATGCCCTTTGATAGTATGATTACCAAGCTCTACTAGGAAGCTGGGGTGAAGAAGTTGGCATCCAACATCCTTTGACCTCCTGAGTTAGGCTTATTAATAGAGTAGGGGAGAGGAAGAGCTCCATGATATTGAAGGCTAGTGGGTTTAAGACTAAGAGAAAGGTTGTTCCTTTTACCTCCGTTGATGCTACTAAGATAGTCCCTACTTCTCGAGCTACTATGAACCAGAGGGTGAATAAGCTGGAGGAGAGATTAGGTGGAATAGAGAATGAGATGAGAGTTACATGGCGTTCTCAAGAGAGGCTGGAGTAGAAGGTGGATTTGTGTGTGAGGATTCTGAAAAGGCTCTTTAATGGTGCTTTTCCAGGAGAGGCATTTCCAAGGGAGACTCCAACACTTGCTTCTACTCCTACTCTTGCTACTGGACCAGGGTCTGGTCTTATTGCTTCCACACCTCTCAGCGCAGCCATGGAAAGTATTGAAGAGGAGGACACTTTTGAGGAGGATAAGATTAAGGATGATGAGGAAGGGAATGCTTATGATTCTGAGTGATGGATGATCCATAGTTAAAATTAACATCTTACTATGCTTTTATAAGATTAATTATGCTTTGATGGAATTTAAATGATAACATTTCAGGGGAAAAGTTGTACAAGGGCCTAAAGTCAACAACATCAAACTTTCAAGCAACACACACGTGTTCTAGAAGAGAATGGAAGAAATAGGGAACAAAGCACCCAAGTTTGAATGCCAGTACACGTTCGAACGCCATCTTGAAATAATTGAGGACCTCCAGGAGATTGCTAGGGTGATGACACGAGGCTTGTTGCAGCTAGATACTGTGGAGGACAAAAGCTACATGAGTACCACATTCAAACTTCAATAGCGTTCAAACGCTCATCAAAGAAGAAATGTTCCCACGTTCGAACGATGTTCGCATTCGATCATAAACCCCAGACAAGCTACAGGAAGATTAGATTTCTATCCAGATTTTGTGGCATTCACTTGGACTTTAAGCACTTAGGTCTGTTCTTTTACCCCCCCCCCCTATTTCCTATAAATACCTTCCCTTGGAACTTGTTAAATATCATCTCTTGGGAAGTGGAAAAACTCTCCAAAAGTAACTAGTTTTCTTCTACTTCATTATTAGTTTCATTAGTTTCTATTGTAAAAGCTTTTTTCTTCACCTAGAGGAGTGAACCTCTCTCTCCTTTCTAGTTCTCTTGAAGCCTAGAAAGGTGGGTAGTGTTTCACTCATTCTTTGTCGAAGATAAGCTTATTGTGTAGTGTACATTATTTTGTACCTCCTCTACTTTGAGGGATGAGGATCACTCAGTTTTCTAGCTTTTCCAAAGCCATAAAGAGTGTGTAGTTTCTCATTCACTTTTTAGTAAGAGGTGATGGACATGTATAAATTATTTAGAACTTATGTTTATGCATTTCATTTATACTTAAAGTTTTATCTTTTGATTGTTTATTGAATGATTAAATGCATCTAGCAAAGCCGAGATACTTTGTACAATCATGATTCTCTCCTAAGACAAGTAAACTCTTGACATAGGAGGATTCATTGGTTCCTTGCAAGTACTCAAGCTAGGTTTTCATGACAACTTTTCAATCTTCATTATTATTGTACTCTAAATAAGAATTGATTAATATAATAGTTGTTGGATGATTTGTAGGATTACTTGCTTGTTTGTAGACAGGTTGAGTCCCGGCACTAACAATTCTTGTAAATCCCTACAAAAACATCGGAGTCATGCTCTTAATTCTCATAATCCATCTTTATCCTCCAATTAACTTGCTATTGACATAGGCTTTAATTGAGTTGTCAAGCACAAGTATAATAACTGAATTATTAACTACATGTCCAAATTCTCGAACTAAAGGGTGACTCTTTCATTTGAGAGAATCTTATATTCTATCTAGTGAACTCTATAATTATCATAACTTTAAATCTCAAAGGTTCCAGTCATTTCGGTCTCTATCACTAATTACTTTAAAACACCAAGAGTAGTTCCCTATGGATTTGACTCTGGACTTAACTAGATTATAACTACAATTTGACCTCCTACACTTGGGTGTACACATTTTGGATCAAGTGAATGGACTTAGGACCTATTTCTCTACTTTAATGTTTTCTTTTGATTTTTCTTGTCTACTTAGTATATAGGTCCTAGAAGAAATTTAGCATGTTTTATTTTGGGTAATGATAACCTAATAGAAGAAAATTACTATTACATTATGCCTTTTTGTAGCCAAGAGCACATCACAAATATATATGAAGTCTTTTTGATTCCATTGGCGTGTCATTATTACTTTAAACATATGCATTTCAATTTAATGATGTTTTTTATGTGATGGAATATGCTTTGGAATTTATAGTGTAATGTTAGGAATTTTTATGATTGTTTCTCTTCAGTTTGCTAAGGGGCTAGCAAATTCTAAGCTAGGGGGCATGATGAGAACATAATATTGCATATTATAGGCCTCATAGCATTCATCTTAGTTATGTTATTTACTTAATCCTTTGTTTTAGTTTATTTTTGTATTTTATGGATAAAATTGGTGTTTGCAGGTGAACTAGTGTAAAGGCAAGATTTTGTACACATTTCAATACTATAAAGGACTTGAAGGATGAACTAGGAGATCCAGGAGTCAAGCCAAGAGAGGTACAAACATAATTGAAGAAATTGTCTAGTCTACTGGTATGTCTTCTACCGGTTCAACTAGAGGAAGAAATTGGTTCTACTAGTGGTAGTTCACTCCTACTGGTAGAAGTAAAATAAAGACATATTCTACCAGTAGGTTGATACTATTCTACCAATTGCTGAGAAGATCTACTAGTTCGTGCAAAATAGTGAATAGTTCTACCGGTTGGTCGTTTTGTGCTTCCTACTAGTAGGTTGCTATAATTCTACTATGAGAACTATTTTTGGAAAGGCAATCTGCTCGAATATTAGAAGGTGTGATTGGTGTACTAAAAGAGAAAAAAATCAACACAAGCTCTCCTCTAAATACCCAAGCCTAAACAAGAGAGGGGCATCGGTTCTTTCATCGTTCAATTCACCACAAAACTGTTCTTCTTTCCTAGGGTTTAGAATTAGTTTTTTTTCTTCGTTCAAAAGTTCTTCTCCATTGTTTTAATTATAGGCTTTGTTCAATTTCAAGTTCTTTAATTCTTGCAATGTGATTACTTTCAAGTCTAGCTTTTTGAACAATTTACATTCTTGCAACTCAATTCAAGGTATTTACTTTCACTTGCAATTTCAATTCAAAATTTTTTTTTTCGCTTTCAATTACAACCATGTCTTCTTTAATTGCTTTTGTTTTCAATTCTATAATGTGTGAGTAGCCATTTTCTGGTTTGATCGAATAAGGGAGTCTTATCTGTGAATGGGGATTTTGACTCAATTAGGGTTTTTCCAATGATTAAATATTTGAGTTATTTGAATGATTAAAGTTGAAAAAATTTCAATTGTATATTTTTTTGCTTACATGTAGACAATTAAGTTTGGCATAGATAATTCTTGGAATCACTGCAATAGAAGTGAATGTAATTATTTCAAAATTAATCAATTAACTTGAATACATATTTGTTATTTACATTTGAGTGTTAATCAAATATTTTCTGTTTGAGTGGGTGTGAGTATAATCTCAAGTGAGTTATAGAAATTGTATCAATACTTGGTCATTGTGAGATGAACTCTACCGATTAACTGGTGTTTCCTTTGATTGTTATTTCTTAGTCAATAATTTCTACGACCAAATTCCCACACATTCAAGGTTTCTGTTTTCTTTTGCCTATCAGCCCTTGAAACAATCGTTTTCCCTGAGGAAACGACCTCGATAATCGATTGAGTTACAAACACGATACACTTCCTATGCTTGGGAATTTTTTGATAATTTAACCCATTTCTAAGAGGCAAGCACCCTCCAATAGCCACCACAATGGTTGAACGTGGTAAAACTATTGTTGAACCAAAATCTCTAAAGACTTGGTCCAAAAGTGAATATGAGTTTGCATGGTGGAACTCGAAAGGCTTGAATGCAATATTTAATGTTGTGACACCTTACGAGTTTTGGAGGATCTCCAATTGTGAGACTTCTAAAGAGACATGAGACATCTTACAAGTTTCTCATGAAGGAACACCTTTAGTGAAGATGTCTCTTCTCCAAAGGTTCACCTCTCAGTTTGAGACTTAAAGATGCGAGATGATGAAAAATTTAACGGTTTCTATTCTAGATTATTTGATATTATAAATTCATCCTTTGCATTGGGAACCAAGGATGATGACTCTGTGATTAAATGAAAAATATTGAGATCTCTACCGGAGAGGTTTCATGCTAAGGCGATGGACTTGGAAACCAAAGTCAATTTGGAGACAGTGTCAATAGAAAACCTAGTTGGTTCTATTTTGAATTTTGAGATGAATCTCCAATTGCCCAAGAAAATCGAGGGTCATGATATTAAGCTTAATATGAGAAGATGAAGATGAATCCAAGTCACCTTATTTGGAAAAAGAAGACCTAGCCCACTTTGTAGAAAGTTTAGGAAGTTTATCAAGGCTAGAGGAGTTAAGTCTTTATGGTTGAAAGGCAAGACGATTAGACCTAAATTTCCCAAAGAAGAAGGAGAAAATAAGGGGGAAAGGAAAGAGGGGCAAGTACCTCAATACAACAAGTGTTAAGGGATTGGCCACGTACCATGGGAATGTTCTAATTGGAAGAAGAAAGATATATAAAAGAGAGAAAGTGAGTTCGAGCCAAGAATGAGTGAGGATACTTCCTCTCACAAAGATGAGGAAGATTTTATGGCTTTAATAGGCTCACATTCCCCATTCCCTTGAAGAGAAACTTCTAAAGGTGAAGTTAAGAGACAGAGTCTTCAACCCATTTCTCGAGCTAATCTGAAAGATTTTAAGAGCAAACAAGTGTGGTAGAGATGTAAGAAACTTGAGAAGCTCACCACATCAACTAAGTTGGAAGTCGCAAGAGCAAACAAGGAGGTTGAACCACCTAAGGAGTGGTGAGGTAAGAATATGTACCTAGGTAATTATTCATGCATTTCATCAAACATCCTAGGGTATATGATTTGTTTTCTTAAATGAAAACCCGAAAACAAAAGAAAATGAATAATCAAAAACAAAAGAAATTAAAAAATCCAAAAATAATTTTGATGTCAAGTTTGAATTTTTCTTTTAGGATTTATTGTAATTGCTTTATTTTTTTTTTAGTTTATTGCATTCTCTGCATATTTTTCTTTGCATATATTTAATTGAAAACTACAAAAAAATATTGGAAAAAAAAAAAAAGAAAAAAGATTTTCGCTTTCTTTTTTTTTTGGTTATTGAGCATGGTAATTGACACTTTAGTTTCCTTTATAATTATTTCATCATTAAATCAAAGTTGAAACATTCATTGCAATGAGTCATACCAGTGGATTAAGAAGTTGATGACATAAATCTTATTGCATGATTCATGTGCCAAAGTTTCTTTCATCCTAGCGTGTTTAGATAATGTTTACCTTTGGAAAAAAAAAATTATAAACCAAGTACATGCCAACCATTTACCTTCATACTTAGGAGCCTTGTTAGTCCCTTAAAAGATGTCAAAGGTCAAATGTGAGAAAAACATCCAATTTAGTCAATCCTTAAAAGGCGAGGCATAAATAAATAGCTAAAAACAATTGCAGTTGAATTGTTGAGAGTACTTATGCTTAATTCAAATTGCTCATTTGCAAAGCTCATGCTAAACATGTTTAGAAACATATTTGCTGAAGTATAGAATTTACAATCATGTTAATTGAAGTCATAAGAGAATAATGAAAAAAAAGATAAGAGGATTTGTCTAAACAGAAAAATGATTAGGACACTCATTAACTAGTCATTTATTCATTTAAATGATGCATTAGAATTTCACGTAGAGCTAATTAGTGATTTGAACTAAATGGAATCCTAATTGTGTAGAAGTTTGATTTCACACACGTTGCATTTAAATTAGTCAAAGTTGAACAAAATTTGAATGTGTGAGAAAAATTGAACAAAGTGAAGGAACATTGCTCTAGGATGTATGAAATTGAGCACAATATTATTTAATACGCCTTAGAGTAAAGTAATGAGATGATGAAATTTGGATGGAGCTATTATAATGCGAACATATATGATTATCATGATTAATAACATTGTTCATTTTAATGTTTAATTTGAAAATTGCATTACATTTAGATCCAATTTCATCCATGCATATGTATTTAGTTGCATTTAGGTTGTATATACAACTGTGCATGAGTTTGGGGCTATAGAAGTAGTTGAGAGCTATTGGCAATAAGTCCTTGAATCTCTCAGGCCATCCGGTCACTACTTTTGATCCATTGCACTTCTAAATAAGAAGGAGGAGTCCGAGTCACCCAAATTTGGGCATTTGGATTGCACCTTGCAGTCACTTGACCTACTTAGGAGACTTTAGTGTAGGATCATTTGGGAGTTTGAGTGTTTTATTCATTCATGATCTGTACTTAAGTACTCTATTTTTTTTGTCTTTTTTTTTTCAATTTTATTTGTTTTGATTAGTTTTCATTTGTTGTGACATACTCTTAGTCTTGTTATTTGATGTTTTATCATTTGGAATAAGAGTAAGGGAGAGTTTGTTGTAATACTTAGGGAGAATATATTTACAAACTTGGCAAGAAGTCAACTATTTTGCTTTGTTTATTTTACATTTTTTATTTTAATTGTGAACACCAACTAAATAGGAGAACTTGTTGTGTTTGGCATTGCTATATCAATAGGTTCTCAATCATATGGGGCAAATTAGTTCTTAAATATTACATATTTGCACTTACATGATGTATATATGAATATGTCATATGCTTCACTTGGTTCTTACCATACCTAAGACTGTGTTATTTAATTCTCTAACATATGATGCTTTTAGCAAGGTTTTGATTTGATAGGTGATATACATGATTATAATCTTCAAGCTACATCTAATGACACAAATCATACACTTAGATAGAAACTTAGGACGTATACATCAGTGTTGAGATTAGATTTAAAATTTGTTTTGTTCAATGGTTTATGAGTTATAATCTAAATTTCTTACTTGTGTATTTTGTCATGAAATGGCCAAAAGGGAGATCTTTAAATCATACGTTTGTAACTGACTAATTTTGTGCAGTCCATTGTACATCTCAACTTATTCTATGGTCATGATACCGCAATGATTGAAGATCCAAAAGTGTCATTGAAGGGAAGAGATCAAGCATCAAAACTATATCATTTGCACTCTGAGTGCACCTTCAATCTTAGGAAAAAGGTGATGACCTAAAGGCCGATTCCTTGGTTTACTAGACTTATGAGGATTAGAGTTAATATATAATTAAATTAATCTGTGTAAGGCTTCTAGGTGTTTTTCAACGAAAGGATTTTCTAAAATCATTTTATGTTTTTGAAAATATAGTTTGAGCCATTAATGCACCTTTCTTGAGCAACACTCTTCAGTGTTCAAGAGGACAAGGTTTTTGCTTGATTTTAGTCTTAAAAAAGTAGTAAGGAACACTATGCTGGCTAGCCTTCACTAGAGCGATCTCTTTACTTAGGGGGAGAAATGGAGAAAATGTCAAATGGAGGAAGAAGCAGGGACTACTTGCTCGAGTGGTCCCAAGGTCGATTGAGCGATCTGATTTTCCTAGGTTGGTTTGAAACGTGCTTTTCATTCCCAAGACCACCACCCACCCTATGACCACCCTCCCACCGATTGAGCAGTCGATCATGAATTTGAGTTGTATTGCTTGCCAAAATTTCGCTTATTCCAAGCCTATAAATAGGGAGTGTCTTTCTTATTGCGAGGGTACGCCTCTTGCGAGTATTTTGAGAGAGGCATTTGGGTAAGTATGTGGCTTCCTTGAGTGAGTCCTTTCTCTTTCTATCTCTCTGGATGGCAGGCCTTAGTTAGTCTAGTCCGTATAGTAGTTAGCCCCGAAGGGGGCATGCTGCAAGAGCGTAGGTCAGTGATAAGCGTAGGAGGAGTGCCCGAAGGGCAGCGGCAGCAGTGTGGTTCCAGGTGCCGTCGCTAGATTGAGATCTGCAGGGTGGCGGGGACTTCGACTGCCTTGTATCAAGTGAAGAGAAAGGGGTGGTAGGCTTAGTAGGGCTCGAACCTACAATATAACCGTTATGAGCGGTACGTTAACATATCTTCTATCTTGAGAGCTTCAACCACAACCCTAGATCACTAAACCCAAAGGCTATCATCTTTTGAAGATTACTTAAGGCCTAAACAAACTGTGTAATGGAGAGTTCAAGTGAAGCTATCCAAGACACTAAAGAGGGACTTTCAATGGAGAGAACTATTGAAGGAAATGGGCATCTAGCCATGTGGATTTGTTGAGGTATAAGACTCAAATATTGGTAGATTGATTTTGGATTAATGGATTAGGCTTTGGTGAACCCTAAAGAAGATCCTGCATTTACTTCAAGAAGGGTTTTTGCGTCAACAAATTGCTTGTGTTCATTCTTGTTGATTATTGTACACACTTGTAATTTGATGCACATGCGGGCACTATGTGTTTATTTTAATACTTGACTAAATGCTCATAATTGCTTGTTTGGCTGGCTACGTTGGTTGGGATCCCCGTGAGAGATTAAGTGTTGAGTGTTTATTTGAAAAAATCAATACACAAATCTTCGTGAGGTTTTTGGGTTGTGGTGGTAAGTAAGTTCTCACTTAAATTGCTTTATCATTGTGAGAAGAGGCAATTAAAATTTGTGTTTGTCTAAGTGAAATTTTTAATAACTTATTCACCCCCCACCCCCCTTCTACGTCAAACATGCGATTCCTCATGTATAATCGAGTCAAAACATTATACACGTGAAGTATTGTATTTTCCCCACACTCTCATTTGTTTTGTTTTTTCCCTTTTGTTGTTTTATTGGAAAGAAAACTAGTCAATACTATCTGTACTCAAATATTACTCAAACAATTTCACGAATTTTATCATTTCTACATAAGCATTTTCCTAAAATTAGCAACTACTTGCAAATTTTGAAAAATAAGATGACTAAAGCGCCACTCAAGAGGACTAAAATGGGCGCCAAGGTATAGTTCCATGACCCAACCTAATATCTGACATCCCCATTCAAGAAAAATCAAGACGATAAGCTCGAGTTTTTTTCTTGGGGCCCACATTGAAAAACTTTTATCTAATGTGCCTAGTGCTTGACACTATTGTCAGGAAAAATATTCAAATTCCATGAAGTCACTCTGAATCTTGTGCTGCAACTAAACATATGGTCAAGAGGTTATTGCAAATTGAAGACCAAAGAAAAATATGGTGAAGAACCTCAAGTTACATTGCTACACATTTGACGGCTTCTTGGATCCTATCAAGCTTTGGTGAGGTCAATTGACCTAGATACCTAATTTTCCTAGTTTGGTTTAACTTAGGTTGTAAACTAAATTTGGAATGTGAATATTAAATCCGTTCATGACTTTTGTGGTTATTAGGGTTAAAATGCTTTTAAAATTTTAGGGTTTTACTTTTTGAAAATAGTTTTTGGATTCAATAGATGGAGGCGTTTTAGGTACACCCTTGGTACTTAGAGGGTTAGTTTAGAGCCATGGTTTTTCAAGAAAACCAATGGATAGTGCTCTCAGTATGCTCTATGGACTTCAAAAAACAAGTAGGGGATGCAATTTCAATTTCAGTTGCCAATGTGCTCTCTGCAACGATCAAGCGTTGCCCCCAGGTTGAATGCAATATGGCTTTCTAGTAGCCAACTCTCCCTGACCTCTCCATAGAGCTTGAGCACTGCTTCGCGGACAGGTTTCCAAACTGTCCAAACTATTTCTTGTTCCCAATTTCTACATAAAGAAGGTGGCATCTATAACCTAAATATGGGACAAGGGAATTACTACTCTAGGGTTTAGAGAGGCTACTCGTTCATCAAAGAACACACCCTAGACAAAATCAAAACCCGATATCTTCAAGATCAAGAAAAAAACTTATGAAGAAATTGACCATCTATTGTTGAGGATCTTGAACGCCAATCAAACACATAACACACAATATTTAAGGATGAGACTCAAGGATCAATGAGAGGATTCCAAAGGACAAGAAAGATGATTCTAAGGATGGATTCTGCATTTCAGTTGTTGTGTTTGAATTTAGTTGTCAAAACGCTTGTGATGATGTTCTAGAGTGAAAATTCAAGAAAGGAAGCTTCTAGTCATGGAATTGGTCGAGGTGTAATCTTCGAACTGGAAATCTAAGTTTGAAACTAGTAGATTTGGTTAGGTGGTCCAGAATTGGTCCTGTGATTTTTTTGAGAGGGTTTTCACGTAAAAATTGCTCGTGTTATGTGCTTGATTTTCTTTACTTACCTACTATATGAAGCTGGGATCAAGTAGTTCTAACTACATATATTTTTGTATTCATATTTGCAATATGAACTTCAATTCCACTAGATAATTTGTTAACTACATTAATAAAAAATAATCCTGATTTCTACGTGATCAAGCTAAAAGAAATTGAAATCAAAGATGCTCGAGTTTGTGCGATATTTCTTATTAACCCACACAATTAACTTTTGCAAATTTTTTTATCTGCTACATGAAAGCATATGAAACCATCACAATCAATATTGGCAACTGATAATGGGGCAGCAAAACAGGATGTGAATTGTATGTTTGGGCAATTACACGAGCAATTCTCTTTGGACCTAATTTGTTACCTTATTTACTGGTTCAATCATTCTCTACCATTAGATTAATAGTGGACTTTACTATTAGTTGGGATCTACTATCTATTCAATGATTATGATGTATCGGGTGCACACATAAGGATAGCAAATTAGATTGAAATAGCATTTTTCATTCAACAATTAAGAGAATACTTATTGTGAATAGCTCAAACGATCTTAGGGTGGCGTGTTTCCCAGCTTGACTACTGGTTGGTTGTGAAAATTGTTAGGAAATGCATCTGAGTCATTGATTGGAATGAATTATCTATTAGGCCACCATCCATATAAATAAATCCATCATCAACTTAAATTTATGTAGTAGAAATCCCTATAAAATACTCTAAACTTTAGAGTCTAAAGCTTGCACATAAATTAACAAAAGTAACATAGGCAAAGAATTAAAAGTATCAGAGAGACAGAGAGAAACAGTGTTGCAATGGTTAAGTTTTATTGGAGCTTGTGATTCAGTGGATGCCCGAGGAGTGGGGGAGACAACTACTACTACTGTGCATGAAATTCTTAAATTTCATTCATTTCATCTCAATAAGAAATGAGCCAGTGATACACAGACATTATGATAACAAATAATAACCAAAAAAGAATCAAACCCAGTTGATATGGACATAATAACCAAATGTAAGAACACACAAACAATATGCAGATCTTCATGCAACACAATTACTTTGAGAAAATCACCCCCACTTAGATTAGAGCCATAGAAATTGAATCCACTCAAAAAAAAAAAAACAATTCAGTCATATAATTCAAGATCAAAATATATCGAATCCAACACATTTTTACGAACAATGTTAAATACAAAACATAACCCACAAGCCCAATTCATAAAATTCGCCAAAAATATATTTACTATAACATTTATCGAATATTTGGACAACTAAGAGACCCAATTGAAAATCAAGTCTGGTATTTGCCCACTAGGAAAGATTGAAAAATAGCTAGCCTACATGAAACAATAGTAGTGTAGGCTTTGAAGAATATAAACCAAGATCTNGCAATTACACGAGCAATTCTCTTTGGACCTAATTTGTTACCTTATTTACTGGTTCAATCATTCTCTACCATTAGATTAATAGTGGACTTTACTATTAGTTGGGATCTACTATCTATTCAATGATTATGATGTATCGGGTGCACACATAAGGATAGCAAATTAGATTGAAATAGCATTTTTCATTCAACAATTAAGAGAATACTTATTGTGAATAGCTCAAACGATCTTAGGGTGGCGTGTTTCCCAGCTTGACTACTGGTTGGTTGTGAAAATTGTTAGGAAATGCATCTGAGTCATTGATTGGAATGAATTATCTATTAGGCCACCATCCATATAAATAAATCCATCATCAACTTAAATTTATGTAGTAGAAATCCCTATAAAATACTCTAAACTTTAGAGTCTAAAGCTTGCACATAAATTAACAAAAGTAACATAGGCAAAGAATTAAAAGTATCAGAGAGACAGAGAGAAACAGTGTTGCAATGGTTAAGTTTTATTGGAGCTTGTGATTCAGTGGATGCCCGAGGAGTGGGGGAGACAACTACTACTACTGTGCATGAAATTCTTAAATTTCATTCATTTCATCTCAATAAGAAATGAGCCAGTGATACACAGACATTATGATAACAAATAATAACCAAAAAAGAATCAAACCCAGTTGATATGGACATAATAACCAAATGTAAGAACACACAAACAATATGCAGATCTTCATGCAACACAATTACTTTGAGAAAATCACCCCCACTTAGATTAGAGCCATAGAAATTGAATCCACTCAAAAAAAAAAAAACAATTCAGTCATATAATTCAAGATCAAAATATATCGAATCCAACACATTTTTACGAACAATGTTAAATACAAAACATAACCCACAAGCCCAATTCATAAAATTCGCCAAAAATATATTTACTATAACATTTATCGAATATTTGGACAACTAAGAGACCCAATTGAAAATCAAGTCTGGTATTTGCCCACTAGGAAAGATTGAAAAATAGCTAGCCTACATGAAACAATAGTAGTGTAGGCTTTGAAGAATATAAACCAAGATCTGTGTTAAATCCACATAAACAAAATAGAAAATGTGGTTTGTGCTGAGTTAGGAAATACTGGAATTACGTATCTACCAATTACCTTACTTGACCACCAACCTGGCTACCTCATTGCACAACGCATTGAGATGTGCAGTCTACGTTTTTATGTTGGTTTAGTCAAAAAAATCACCCATCATTCAATATGTTTCTTGCAATCAAAGTTGAATTAAGTTTTTAAAAGCATACTTAGATTTTGTCTTGAGATAAATTTTTTCAAGCAAGACATAAGTGAAGTTTCACAAGCGCAAATAGAAAGTTGCATAATTTTCAAACAACTATCCAATTGTCAACCATGTCAGAAAGTGATTTTCTACACAATCTAACCCATTTTAGTAGAAAAAATACAACTTGTCATTAATTTTTATTACTGATATACCAAAGAATTTCTCGATTGAAGGACGATGAACAGAAACATCCATTATGCTCCGAGGAGTTGCCTTCATTGTCAAAGGCAAATCTACAAGCATGTTTAGAGGGGCAACATGCATGTGTAGCAACAAGATACAAGCATACACACAAAAAAAATTGTAGAAACACAAATCATAGATGCAACTTTGCCCAAAAAAAGGTGCAGAAGCACAAAATACCAAAAATATGAAGGATCCTGAATGGACCTTAACAGAGGACAAAAGATTTTGAAGTTTCCTAAACTTACCTTGAGGATGGAAATAGCTAAAGTTGAACAGGCCTTTGATGATGCTTTTACTTGGTAGAGGGAAACTGAGGAAAGCAAGTGTCGGCTAGTTGGCAATCAGTATTTTTGACGAAGCAAAGAATGCATCAGAACATAGGGGGAATATTAAAATGGAGATGTGGAAATCCTATATCCTCTTCTTGAAATGCGTTTTGCTGAATAAAATGAAATAGGATTCAATTGAAGAAATAAGGAATTCATGAAATGATTCAACTTCCAAATTGGTACCTGATGCATTCAATGTAGCATAATATTAATGTTTAGAACTTGTAGGGTCTAACATGCTTTGTTTATAGCCTCAAGGGTTAGCCTAGTGGGTCAAAGGTTTGAATATCCCATGAAGTGTAGCCCTTTGGGGCCACTGCCTGTAGATTAACTTTTTGTTTGGAGAGGTGGCTTTGCACAAGGTCCAGGTGGACAAGGTAATACTGTGGCGACCTATTGCGACAACAAGGATATAAAAAAAAAATGCTTTGTTTATTTGCTGAATTTTCAATTGCTAACTTAATTACTGATTAGCACAAAACATGCATATACTATGTACTTTTACATCTCTTTTATACTTGCTTTTACAGTTAAAATGAGTGGAATTGCATCCCTTTTATACATTAATTATATGTACATCCAGACTATTACAACTTACACGTCTCATATATAATACTCTTTCAATTTAATCCTTATAACATAACACATTTTAAAATCTTCACTAAAGAAAACATCAACATTTCAAACATACGCGGACTTCCTCACCCCCAGCTAATCTGAAAAAGGGGAAATAATGTAGGATGAGCATCAACAGTTCAATAGAATAACTCAAATTTCCAAGCAAACGAGTTTGAAAATAATATAGTTTAGTATGATTGGGCAAAAATCCAAACGAGCATTTGATACATCTATATGAGAAACAATAAATATTGAGCGAAAACAGTTAGGTTTAAAAACAAAAACATGGTCCCAACATCAATATAGTGCCACACCGATGAGCAAATAATCCTAATAGACCACTCAGGATCAATACGATTCATACAAACATACGAACCAATAATTTAGGAGGCTTTCACCCCAAGGAAAATACGCTCCCAAGTCAATACAATCGAATTCAATACCCAAATCCGAAGACTAATAGGGTCACCGGGACATTTATGAACTCAATGAGAAACCCTCTACGGCCTCAATCTGGAACGTAAACTCTCTGTCACTCAAACTTGTGTGCACTTACATTTCATTTAAAAGGATCCTGGAATTTTTTTCAATATGAACAATACAATCATTTCCAAAACATTAGTGCAAACTACACTCAGAAATCCTGATCTGAGTCTGGATTCAAATCAATATTCCAAACACCCAATCATATATTTCAAAACATGCCCAAGAATCATAAATAACATATGAAATAATTTAGAAACAAGTTTGGAAAGCATCGCCTGTTCTAGAAATGAGAAACTCTACCAAACAAAAACTTGGGTACCACATATGCCAAGCTCGCCAAGTGAAAATTCAAACCTGCACCAAATAACAATTAAAATCCTTCTGTCCATTTTTCTTATTTTATTTTTCTATTTTCCTATCTTCATTTTATCTCTGTTAATCAATTTTAATGTCACACGTAGGGTTCTTTTCCAACTTAGCATAGGCGTTTAGCATCTTTAAACATTCTGCAGGAAACCTTCATGGGTTAAAACAACTCTTAACTCAAGTTATATAAATCCAATTCTAAACAAATATGTGGGAGATGAACATAGGCTCATAGGAATTCACTTTCACCAAAAATCACTATTTTTTAATACTAAAAACCTGTTCAAAGTAACTACTAAAACTAGGTATAAGTTGCAGAATTTTCAGGTTCCAGCAGGTCAGAATCTTCTTTAGAAATTCATCATAATTAATTTTTAACTTATTTTTACCTGGAACAAAAAGGAAAAGAATACTTACCTAACTAAATTTAATCTCTCAAAATTTCAGAATTAAGAACTAATTGTAGCATCAAAGTATTAACTCTAAATCGCCTTCCTTCAAAAATTGAGCGGGTCAGGGTTAAATTTAGAAATTCACCAAAAATTGAGTTTTTGTCCTTTTGGCATGAGACCAAAGCCAAAATAATCCTTTATGAATCTATGTCAAACCCTCAAAGTTTAAGATTCATAAATGAACTCTAACTCATAAAACCAGTTATGAAACTACATGTTGTCCAGATTTTCCAGAACAATTTCTATAGACTGGGGCTAAATTTCAGAAATCACCAAAAATAGTATTTATTTCCATTTTACATGAAACAAAAACTAAACGAATCCTTTTTCAGTCTATATTATAGCCTCAAAATTCCAGAATTATTAAATAATCATAGCGTATGAAATGAATAAAAAACTCACCTACTGTCCAGAATTGCCGGATCATTTCTTCTTCTTCTTTCTTTTCTTCTCCACTCTTCTCTTCCTCATGGTTCAGCTCCTTCTCTTCTTACCCATGCGTCTCTCTTTCTCCCACACCTAAGAACAACACCATGAAGGCCGTATCTCTTTTCCACCGAAATCACTCTTCTTTTCCCACCACTTCTTCTTTCTTTTCTACTTACAAACCCACACAACACACCATACCCTGCTTGTCCCTATTGTGTTTTCTAATTTGTTTTATATTTCCCTTGATGGCTGACTCATACCCAGCCCCCTTAGGTTAGTTACATGTTGCTAGAGTAAAATCATAATGCACGCCGTCTTTACACCTCATGCTTTATCACTTACAAGATAGACACCTATCCTTTTTTGTTTTATTATGTTTGACTTTTATTTCTCCAATAAGTTGTAAAATAGAGTACTTATGGAAGACTACCAACTGACCCTTACAAAAAATGATACTATTCCAATTCAAATCTTTCATATTCGTTAATCACAATCTTGCCCCAAAGCCTGATTCTAGATTTTTAAAATATTTATATTTATATTACACATTAAACCCAATAAACTTTTGTTATTAATAAAATTTATATTTATTTATTTATTTCAAACACATTAATTTAATGATCCTAAAAATACAAATTAAGTCCTTCGAGACCCACACACAACAATTTAAATTACAAACACCGAGCCTCGAACCCCTAGTCGGTTGAATTCGCTCACTAACCTCAATCGTTCTGATCCTTTTCAATTTGCACAATTCGAGTAGCCTGTCATTGCTAAATATTTTTTTTGTTATTTTCTCATCATAGTCATAACCTTAAAACGCATTCAAGGCCTTACTCCGCCTGACACAACTCAAAAAACCCGACTTTCAAAATCACGGTCATCACATCTCTTTACATTATGCATGTTTTTTCCTCTAGTATGAGTAGCTAAATTTTATGTTGGCTAATCCAAGGAAGAACTTCTCTTGAGTATGTCATTTCAACTCATTTTCTTTCCTCCTTATAGTGTATGTTGATTTGGTTTGACTAGGTTGAGTGTGGATGTGGTTGTGAGTTCTTGACACATCGTAAACTTGTCATGGGATATGCTCGAATCCTCACATTTTAGTCCCACATTTTTTATGAATCAATCGAACATCTAGACACCATTGGAGGAAGGTCTCGAGTTGATTTGGCATTCCCATTGGAATGACCCTTTCGAATTAGTCAACCCTTGTTCCATTTCATTTTAATCAAGAACACAATCACCAAAACTCAAACTCAAACTCAAAGATTTTTACACTTTACCCTTTTTCACCAAAATCACCTTCAACACGATTCACCTCCTTTCCTGAGGAGACGACCTTGGAATATGATTTTCAAGTAAAACACGACACTCGAAAATCTCTCTGTGCTTGGGGACCACTTTTGTTCACACGCACACACACTTGTTTCTCATTTCTTGCATTGAACTCAATTGAAAGTGACACTCACCCACATACATAAGCCCTTATACACGTTGTCCGGGTTCGTGTGCGGAGGTTAGGAACACAACGAATAATATCAAGTATTTTTTGCGTCGTTGTCAGGGAAGACAAGTGTTGAATTGAGAAGGTGATTTTCGGACAATAGAGATAAGTTCCGTGATCTTCATCATGGGCTGAGGTACGTTGCTTCTTGTATATAAGTTTGTTTGGGTATACTTTTATTTGTAGATAGTGTATTGTATGTGGGGACGGGATGAACAAAACCAATTGGTTAGACAACCCTTAGGCCCTAATGAATATTAACCAAGACCCACCTGAGGATGCGGGTGACAATCTTGAGAATGTAGGTACATATTCAAACGTTTAGAGGGGTGGGAGAGTGTAAGACGCTAGAATTCCTAATCTACGAATGCAATTCCCCCTCGTATGAATGAAGGGAATAACATCTAACTTGATCCTCCGGCGAGGTCAATGAGGGATTATCTTCGACCAAATCAAAGCACCACTACCTCATGCATCCTATTACCGGTCCAAGGCCATGACTTCCTAGTTAAGTCAGGGATGCTGCAGCTACTTCCTACATTCCACGGAATTGAAAGGGGGAACCCTTATTTGCACATAACGGAGTTTGAGGAAATATTTGCAACTTTTCTCACTAATCATGGTATGGAAGACATAGCTAGAATGAAATTGTTCCCCTTTTCCCTGAAAGATAAGGCAAAAACGTGGCTCAATTCCTTGAAACCTCAATCCATAACATCTTGGACACAAATGCTCTCTGAGTTTTTAAAAAAAAAAATTTCGATGCCTAAAACCACCGCTCTCAAAAAGCAAATTCAAAACTTTTTGGAGAAGTCCAATGAGCAATTCTACCAATGTTGGGATCGTTACAAGAAATTGCTACAATTTATTCCTCACCATGGCTTTGACATGGCAATTGGTGAGTTTCTTCTACGAAGGAATTGCACCGGGCTATCGATATGATGTGTAATGGGAAGTTTTTGAACAAGGATCCCGATGAGGCCCTAGAATACTTTGATACAGTGGCACAAAATGCACAATCATGGGATATCACGGATCCCACTGATGTATTGAGGTCTTCTCCCCAAGGTAGTAATCAAGCACATGGGGGAGGGATGTATGACTTGAGAGATCAGGAAGACTTGCTTTCCAAAATTGCCAAGTTGTCTAGGAAAG
This sequence comes from Ilex paraguariensis, assembly GCA_963454935.2. Lineage (NCBI taxonomy): Eukaryota > Viridiplantae > Streptophyta > Magnoliopsida > Aquifoliales > Aquifoliaceae > Ilex > Ilex paraguariensis. Next base: position 388,894 of record CAUOFW020000914.1, read on the forward strand.
TTGAGACTCTTGAGGTCAATAGGAGGCATGAGGTGTCCAATGTTTCAAAAATTAAGGAGTCTTGCTCAATTTGTGAGAGTGTGAAGTATTCTATATCGGAGTGCCCCAACATTCTGGCGCTTAAGAAAGTGTACCACGAGCAAGTTCGTGCCTTTAACCAAACGAGGCAATCATTTTTCCCTTACTCAAACACTTACAATTCGGGTTGGAGTAATCACCCAAACTTTAGTTAGAGAAATGAGAATTTCACTCCTCATGGGTCTAATGCATATACACTTCTCATGCCTCCTAAACAAAGACAATACCAAGGTCAAGGGCAAGCGTCTAACTCTCAATACTCCCAGTCCAATCCGCAAGGGTATTCATCGAATCCACTCCCACAAAATTTCTCCCAAAGTCCACCTCCACAAAAATTTTTCCAAGGACCATCCAATCCTCCCACCTGCCAACCTCCCCATAAGAGGAACTTGGAGGATGTGCTTTACAATTTCATCTAAATCCAAACCACATTTAACAACAATATTTCAGCTCAACTCACAAAACTGACCAATACCATATGGATATCACAACAAGAGAAGAGGAAATTTTCTGCTCAACCCCAAGAGAACCCTAAAGGCCAACATGTTATTAAGTCATCCGAGTCCACCAAAGAGAGTTGTGAGCAACTAGAGGCGGTCACCACCCGTTGAAGTAGCAAACTAATTGATGAGAGTATTATGCCAAAAGTCTCTCTCAATGCTAAATTTCCATTAGAGAAAGAAACTAAGAATGACACCAAGGGGGGTAAGGTGAGTGAGAAGAAAAAAATAAAGGTGAGTGAAAAAGAAAAAATTGTTGATGAAAGTGTACATGCATCCCCCATTCCTGCCCTTTTTCCAATTGTTTGAAGCCACCCATCAAGGTAGCTAACTATTCTAATATAATTGAGATGTTCAAGTAGGTGAAAATCAATATTCCACTCCTTGATGTCATAAAACAAATCCCTTCTTGTGCCAAGATTTTGAAGGATTTATGTACGGTGAAGAGAAGGTTAAATGTGTACAAGAAGGCATTCCTCACTGAACAAGTGAGCTCAATCTTGAGGACCAACACCCCACCAAAGTTCAAGAATCCCAAATGCCCTAACATTGCCATAACAATCGGGAATTATCGGGTGGAGTAAGCTCTTCTTGATTTGGGGGCGAGTGTCAACCTCCTACCATACTCGGTGTTCCAATAACTCCAGCTTGAAGAACTAAAGCCAATTTCAATCATTCTTCAACTGGTAGATCGTAGCATTCGAACACTGAGGGGGGTAGTAGAGGACGTTTTAGTCCAGGTCGATAAATTTTACTTTCCTATTAATTTTATTGTGCTTGACACTCACCCAGTTGCAAATCTTAACTCCCAAATTCTTTTTATACTTGGTGGACATTTTCTTGCCACATCTAATGTTGTGATTAATTGCAGGAATGGTCTTATGAAGCTAGAATTTAGGAACATGACTATAGACCTCAATATTTTTAACTTTTCTAAGCAACCGGGGGATGATGAAGAGGTACATGAGATCAACCGGATTGACATAATGGTGGAGGAGCACTTGGAACTAATGAGCACCTCAAATTTAGGAGAGGAGGAAAATGTTGATATAAAAGAGGTTGATGAGCAAGAGGAATTAGAGAGTTTAAAAGGGGTGGAAAAGTGGACCCCCTACATTTGAGAAGCTTCCGCACTAGGACAAGAAGATTTTTTTATTGAATGAACAAAAACCCATATTGGAATTGAAGTCATTACCATCCCATCTTAAGTATGCATATCTTGGGGATGACAAGACCTTTTTGGGGGTGATTAGCTCAACTTTGGAGGAGAAGCAAAAAGAGGATCGCTTGAAAATGTTGAGAAGGCACAAGGGAACGATTGGTTGGACAATTTTTGACATCATGGGGATAAGCCCCCTCATTTGCACTCATTGCATCTACCTTGAGGATGATTTCAAGCTGTCCTGACAACCACAAAGAAGGTTGAATCCAATCATGAAGGATGTGGTGAGGGACAAGGTACTTAAACTGCTTGATGTGGACATCATCTTCGTGATTGCTGCCAGTAAATGGGTGAGTCCCAATCAAGTGGTACCACAGAAATCGGGGGTCATTGTGGCACCAAATGAGGAGAATGAGTTGATTCTGACTAGGGTGATCACCGGTTGGAGAGTATGTATTGACTATCGGAAGCTCAACTCTTGCACGAGAAAGGATCACTTTCTTTTGCCATTCCTCGACCAAGTATTAGAAAGGGTAGCCAAACACTTGTTCTATTGTTTCTTGGATGGGTACTCCGGCTACATTCAAATCGAGATTCCATTGGAAGACCAAGAGAAGACCACCTTCACTTGTCCCAACGGTACATTTGCCTACCGTCGCATGTCTTTCGAGCTATGTAACACCCCTGTAACTTTCCAATGTTGCATGACGGAAATTTTTAGTGATATGGTGGAGAATATTGTGGAGGTGTTTATGGACGACTTCTGGATGTTCAAGATTCATTTGATGGATGCTTGGAGAATTTGGAGAAAGTTCTTGAGAGATGTAAAGAGAAGAACTTGGTTCTAAATTGGGAGAAGTGCCACTTCATGGTGACACAAGGAATTGTGCTTGGGAACATCATCTCAGCAAAGGGGATTGAAGTCAACAAATCAAAGGTTGAGACAATTTCCAACCTCCCCACACCGACAGTCATTAAAGATATCAGGTCGTTTCTTGGCCATACCGAATTTTATCGTCGTTTTATTAAGGAATTTAGTGCATTGGCTCGACCTTTGACCAATTTAATTTCAAAATATGTCTCATTTTTTTGGTCAGATAATTGTGAGGTATATTTCAAAAATTGAAAAGCATTCTAACTACACCTCCAATTATGCGACCACCCAAGTGGGATATACCATTTGAGCTTATGTGCGACGTGAGTAATTACGCGATTGACACAATGCTCGGTCAAAGGGAGGACAAGAGACTTTATGTAATATACTATGCTAGCAAAACCCTAAATAAGGCACAAATAAATTGTACCACCACTGAAAAGGAATTGCTAGCAGTAGCATTTACATTGGATAAATTTCAGTCCTACAACATTGGTTCACCTATAATAGTTTATACCGATTACTCTGCCTTGAAGTATTTGTTGTCTAAGCGGGATGCCAAACCGAGACTCATTAGGTGGATACTCCTCCTACAAGAATTCAATTTGACAATCAAAGATAAGAAGGGAGTAGAGAATGTGGTGGCAGATCATTTGTCCTTACTAGTGGTAAAAGAGGCCAATGAGCACATTCCTATCCCTAATTTTTTCCTTGACAAACAATTACTTTTGATTCATTTTATTTGTCCCTGGTATGCTGACATATGTAATTTTCTTACAACAATACAAAAACCACCGCACTTGAGCTCAGAGGATTGAAGAAGATTTATAGTGGATATGAAGTACTTCTACTTCGATAACTCATACCTGTTCAAATACTGCCCTGACCAAGTCATGCAAAAATGGATATCGAAGAATGAGCAGCGGGATGTCCTTGTATTTTGCCACTCGGAAGCATGAGGTGGTCACTTCTCTCCCAAAAATACATCGGCAAAAATTCTACAATCAGGTTTTTACTGGCCCTCCTTGATAAAAGACTATGTTTCATTATCTAAAGAATGTGATATGTGCCAACATTTGGGTAGTGTGACCCGAAGAAACATGATGCCCCTCTCTCCTGTACTTGTGTATAGAGATATTTGATTGTTAGGGCATCGACTTCATGGGTCTCTTCCCTATGTCATTTGGCTACCTATACATCCTACTAGCAGTGGACTACGTGTCCGAATGGGTGGAGGTTATCCCAACTAAGACCAATGACCACAGGGTCGTGGTCAAATTCTTGAAAGAGAACATATTTTTGAGGTTCGGGATGCCTCGTGCTATGATAAGCAATGGTAGATCGCATTTTTATAATAGGTCATTTGCATCTCTTATGCATAAATATGGTGTCACACATAAGATATCCACCGCATACCACCCACAAACCAATGGCCAAGCCGAGTTGGCCAATAGGGAGATCAAGAATATCCTAGAGAAAATAGTGAACCCAAATAGGAAAGATTGGTCATTTAGACTGACCAATGCCCTATGGGCTTACCGCACTGCCAACAAGACTGTCTTAGGTATGTATCCTTATCGGCTCATCTATGAAAAGGCTTGCCACTTGCCAGTTGAAATGGAACACAAGGCCTATTAGACCATAAAGACCTTAAACTTCAACATGAGAATAGTCGGAGAGAAAAGGAAGCTAGAAATGAATGAATTGGAAGAGATTCGAAGAGATGCTTTTGAGAGCTCCAAAATTTCAAAAGAGCGGACCAAGATCTTTCATGAAAAATTCATTGTGAGGAATCATTCGAGTCCAGCCAAAAAGTACTCTTATACAACTCTTGTCTCTCAATCTTTCAAGGGAAACTCTGATCCCGTTGGGATGACCCCTATCTTGTTAAGGTGGCCTACCCCAATGGAGCCATGGAAGTCACAAACCCCGAGGATGTAAGACATTCAAGGTCAATGGCCAAAGACTTAAGCCATTTTTTGAGGGTTTTGAAGGACAAGGAGTGGAAGAGGATTTGATGGATCCGGATTACCCGATCTTGTTAGAGGAGTGACTGTTCTTATGCTTTTTAGTGTACAATCATTTTTGTTTACTTTAATTGTTTATGTTACTTTATCTTTTCGTATAGTTCTTTTTTTCTTTGCCGCAGATATTGGTATTTTGTCAAAGTTCAAGTGTGAGGTGTTCTCTAACCTTACTCATCTGTTTATAGTCCTTCATTGCATATCATATCTTTTTTATTGCATTGAAAATAATGCATGAATCAAGTTGGGGGATGAGGTGCACCATTTGCATAATACGCCAATGTTTGTGGAGATTTTTTGTTGATAATAAAAAAGTTTGCGGTGAAAAGTCACCGTTAACTTATCATACAGATATTTGTTCACAATAGTCACAAATTATGTGAAAATTTTGAAATTTTTGTGAAATATCTGATTGCTGACTTGCATTCCCTTATTAAGAGTACTTTGGGTTGTTAATATGTTGATCTTTGTTTTGAACGTTGAGTACATGAGCACATTATAGAAATTCATCCTATGTGAAGTATCACATATGTATCTGCTTTTGAACTCAACTCTATGTGCTCCTTGAATGTGTAATTTTCATAATTTACAAATTGGATTCATATTTTAGGCTTGACATAAATAGTGGAGATGAGTAAGAACCTATGAGAGCTTTAGTGCCAATCCTTTTTAGAGGGAATTTACATTTACTCGAGAAACAATTTTGTTTTAAATTTCAAAGTTGTTCAATAATCTCATTATGCTTGTATTGGCTAGGTGCATTTGGGTAGTAGACTGACTTTGTCTTGATATTTACAATGCACCCCCGTACCTATCTAGAAATGATCTTAGGTCATCTTTATTTTACTTTGAGCCTTTGCCCTTTTTCTTGTGAATATTTTATCCCTAGTGCCGTGATTGAACCTTAATTGTAAATTCGTTTCCATTCCACACATTTGACCAAGCCAGTGCAAAATGATAAAATCTATGTCACCTTGGTTGTTCCTAGTGTTGAGTATGAAGAATCATAAAAGAGAAGGAGGTATGGTGTGGAAGCCCAAATAAAAGGGATGAATGAAAGTTGAAGCTCAAAGAGTTGAATTGAAAAAGATTGAAAATCCAAGAAAAGGAGAATAAGAGGTGAAAAGAAGAAAAGATTGACAAAAGAAAAGGAAAATGTTAAGGAAAATAAAGAAAAGAAACAAAGAGGTGTGGTGATGGGTTTGGACTGAAAAATCCCATGAAAAGGGAGATGCTTTTGAAATAAAAGTCTTTCACTCGAAACAACCTTTTTGTTATCCTATATCCTTCGTTTCTTTTGCCTTAATATAGCCCCAAGGCCCCATTATAACATGTGAAAGTCCTAAATGATCTAGAGAAGCATGGGGGATACATACTTTTAAAGAAAAAGAGGAGTTAGTTTTGCTACCTAATGCCCTAGCATTCCTTTCATGTGATTATGCCAAAGTCGCTTCATTTTCATGTATGAACTTCATTTTTTGATTACATGTGAGCATACTTTGTTTTGTGCACAATATTCTATCTCACATGTACACACGGAGTGCATGCCAGGATAACTATAGTGTGATTCATCATTGAGAGAGACATTTGGTGAGTTTTGCATTGAAGCTAAATTTGGCTAACCAATCAAATGTGAATTCTGTTGTGTAAATGCTCAAATTGCTTGTCCAATTCACACACACACAAGTTTGAAAAATGAATGTGTAGGCGCATGCTCTAGACTAGTATTTAAGGTTATAGTGATGCTCATGTGTGCTTAATTCGGCCGTTTGAACGACGTGTTTCGTAACCCTATGCTTAAAGGATAGGGGAATATTGCTTAAGTTTTTGATATTTGAATGAATTAGGAATGCCCTTATTATTTGCATTTGTGTCATATATTGTGGGTGTTCATTTTGGTAGTTAAATGTAGAAATTCATGCCTTGTTGAAAGCATCAGTATTTAAATCATATTGCAATTTCGGTAATAACTTGGGGCATGATGGTTCAAATTGCGGTTTACAAATGAAGCACGTGTTTTTGGTGGAGTAGAGGTTATATTTAGGGTGTTAGAATGTGTATGTTATTAAAAGAAGTGGAGCGGAAGTGATTTCAACAGCACGGGTTATTTTGCAAATAAATGAATGCCAACCGGTAGGTTTTGGCCACTGTTCCTGCTTCTACCGCAAACCTGCCAATAGGTTTTGCTCACTGGAGTAAAACCTACCGATAGGTTTTGTCCAGAATGCACAAATTAGGAATTTTAATCAAAATTTTTCGGTGAAACTCTTCATTGTCTCCCTAAATTACAAACCCTAAGGCATTTCCCTCTCACCCTAGGCATTCCTAAGCTCCCAAATCCCTCACCTATTCCATTAATCTCACAATTCTCACTGCTAGGTGTGTTGATTTAGTGGTTTTTAGTGAAGATTTGAAGATTTCCTCTTTTGAAATCGTAGTTTTGCCAAAAATTTCACAAGCCCATATCTCTTTTGATCTTTTCAAAACCTCCAAAATCTTTGCAATGGCTCACCATGGGAGGATAACTCAAGACATTGTGGACCCGATTAAGGGTGTGTTCTTGGCATTTTTGTCATTTTTATTGTTTGGGGCACTATTGCTATGCATGGCTCGCACAAAGCGCACTAAGCCTAGCTCTCCACAGCCCAAGGGTGCGAGTGCCCGTAAGAGGGATGGTGAAGGGTCTAGTGGAGACCGTGCTAAGCAACGAAAGAAGGCAACGAATGATGCTAGGTATCAAAGCATCTAGGAAAAAAAATGTTACTCGCGAGAGGTACATCAACCAGATTTCCCTAGGCCCAAACAATGAGGTTGTGAGGATCATCGAGGTCCACAAGATTGGGTTTTGGTTCAAGCCCCTGAGTGGGTTTAATTTGTCTTTATGTCGGGAGTTTTACCAAAAACTCAGAGTGGTGGATGAGTTTGAGATTTTGAGAACAAATATGAGGGGCAAGACTTTTGATGTGACCCTTACGGGAATTGCCACCCTCATGGAGTACGGGAGGCCATCTCCCTCCACTCTGGTGTACCCACATAATATCACTAGGGTCAACACCATCCCCGAATTTATGGCTTTAATGTACGAGGGCCCGACTCTATTTAAGGGAACAGTCTAAGTCAGGGGCCTCAAACATTATTATGGGATGATGAACAAGCTTTTGCACTATAACCTTCTTCCGAGGGGCAATGAGAAGACGCCTAACATTGAAAATCTTGCCCTCTTGGATGCGATGATGTCAGGAAAGGCTATGGATTTTTCACTTTTTATCTAGGAGGTGATGACGGACTTCGCCGAGGCTAGAAAGCCGAAGGCAAACCTCCCTTTTGGAAACTTGGTCACCCGCATGTGTGATCACTTCAAGGTGAAGAATTTTGCTTTTGACAAGATCACTCCTCCCGAGACTGGGACTACAGAGAAGGCGAGTAGTAGTAAGAGGTTAGCGATGAGCCGAGGTGAGTGAGCTACGGTTCTGAGGCCGGAGTCATCAGCCACGGGACCTTCCTCTGTTGGCCCATTTGTTTCTGAGCCATCCACTTCTACACTGGATCGCATGGTATCTCAGCCCCTTGAGGCTTTGGAGGAGATTGTGCACGGGATTTTGACGATGATCAATAGACTTTTTCAGCCTACATTCCCAGGAGAGCCGATTCTTGGTGGACCTCCACCTTCTGCCTCTGCCTCCTCAACTTCCAATGTAGTTGAGGTGGGGGATACTAATAAGGACACTGATGAGGAGGAAGGTAAGAGTGATGGCTATGATGATGGGAATGATGATGGTGATGAGGGTGGTGACAGAGATGATGAGTAGGATATCATTGTTTTTGTTTTCTTTTCTTTTGAGTGGGGTTGTACATAGGTTGGAGTGGAGTCATGGGCCTAGTAGAAGAGTCCTTAGGAATTTTAGGCCATTTTGTATCTTTTTGAACTCTATCTCCATGTACTCCAATTTTGAAAGTAAGTAATGAAATACCACAATTGTTGTCCCATCTTGCCCAAGTTCATTTTGTTAATTGCATTGTGATTTTTGTATTTTGAATGTTTGATGAATTATTTCTGTAAATGGATTGTTGAAATTTTATACTCGTTGGTTTGAAAATAACCATTGATAAATTTGAATTTGAAATAAGCATGAGATGTGAACTAACTTTCTAAGCTTGCAGGTTAAAAATATGGATAATGGGATTTTTGTCTCCAATCTAAAAATTCAAAACACCTAGTTAGGAAGTTTGGGTTAGATTCAGACAAGCACTTACATACTCCAATCAATACTAGCATCAAATTGAGTAAAGAAACTTTAGACAAAAATGTAGATAACATATTGTACCGTAGTATGATAGGTAGTCTACTTTGTCTCATTGAGAGTCAACCTGATATTGCCTTAATTGTTGGTGTAAGTGCACGGTATCATCTTTCCCTAAAGAGTCACACTTGCTTGCTATTAAGTGCATCATTAATTACATGAGTGGCACTTCAAGGTATGGTATTTTGTATACCTTTGAGACTAATGATGAGATTACTAGCTATTCCAATGTCAATTGAGCAAGGAATGTAAATGATCATAAGAGTACTTTCGATGGGTATTTTTACATTGGGAATACCTTAGTATCTTGGCAAAGTAAAAAATAAAATTTCATATCCTTGTCTACTACCAAGGCTAAGTACAACGTAGTAAAGAGTTGTTGCATGCAGTTGCTTTGGCTAAAACAAATGCTATTCGATTATGGGATTTATCATGATACCTTAACTTTCTATTATGATAATTCAAGTGCTATAAACATCATGATGAATCACGTATAGCACACTAGGCAAACCATACAGATATACGTCACTATTTCATCTGTGAACTTGTTGAAAACAAGGTGATATGTAAAAACTAAGAAAATTAAAACTTAATTTAAAAATGGCAAAATGGTAATTAGCCATTACGGTATGGGTTGAAAACCCAAAATTTTCTAGAACTTCGATAAGGAAATTGACTTCACCGTTGGATTCATATCATGAAATCTAGCTACCCAGTCAGCTTTTGTTGAATTTTAATATAATCTGATTTTTCATGTTTTACGAGACAATCTAGCATCGTGCAACTAAAATAAATGCAAAAAAANTGACAGAGATGATGAGTAGGATATCATTGTTTTTGTTTTCTTTTCTTTTGAGTGGGGTTGTACATAGGTTGGAGTGGAGTCATGGGCCTAGTAGAAGAGTCCTTAGGAATTTTAGGCCATTTTGTATCTTTTTGAACTCTATCTCCATGTACTCCAATTTTGAAAGTAAGTAATGAAATACCACAATTGTTGTCCCATCTTGCCCAAGTTCATTTTGTTAATTGCATTGTGATTTTTGTATTTTGAATGTTTGATGAATTATTTCTGTAAATGGATTGTTGAAATTTTATACTCGTTGGTTTGAAAATAACCATTGATAAATTTGAATTTGAAATAAGCATGAGATGTGAACTAACTTTCTAAGCTTGCAGGTTAAAAATATGGATAATGGGATTTTTGTCTCCAATCTAAAAATTCAAAACACCTAGTTAGGAAGTTTGGGTTAGATTCAGACAAGCACTTACATACTCCAATCAATACTAGCATCAAATTGAGTAAAGAAACTTTAGACAAAAATGTAGATAACATATTGTACCGTAGTATGATAGGTAGTCTACTTTGTCTCATTGAGAGTCAACCTGATATTGCCTTAATTGTTGGTGTAAGTGCACGGTATCATCTTTCCCTAAAGAGTCACACTTGCTTGCTATTAAGTGCATCATTAATTACATGAGTGGCACTTCAAGGTATGGTATTTTGTATACCTTTGAGACTAATGATGAGATTACTAGCTATTCCAATGTCAATTGAGCAAGGAATGTAAATGATCATAAGAGTACTTTCGATGGGTATTTTTACATTGGGAATACCTTAGTATCTTGGCAAAGTAAAAAATAAAATTTCATATCCTTGTCTACTACCAAGGCTAAGTACAACGTAGTAAAGAGTTGTTGCATGCAGTTGCTTTGGCTAAAACAAATGCTATTCGATTATGGGATTTATCATGATACCTTAACTTTCTATTATGATAATTCAAGTGCTATAAACATCATGATGAATCACGTATAGCACACTAGGCAAACCATACAGATATACGTCACTATTTCATCTGTGAACTTGTTGAAAACAAGGTGATATGTAAAAACTAAGAAAATTAAAACTTAATTTAAAAATGGCAAAATGGTAATTAGCCATTACGGTATGGGTTGAAAACCCAAAATTTTCTAGAACTTCGATAAGGAAATTGACTTCACCGTTGGATTCATATCATGAAATCTAGCTACCCAGTCAGCTTTTGTTGAATTTTAATATAATCTGATTTTTCATGTTTTACGAGACAATCTAGCATCGTGCAACTAAAATAAATGCAAAAAAAATTTATTTGTTAACCTCAAATAATAATTTAAACTTAGTTCAATAAAAATGTATTGAACTTAACACAAGGAGAGATTTAATTGATTCAAAATAAAATTAGACCAATTAAAGAGGAACGTGTAGCGCAACGAGAGCCAAGTTTTTCAGGAGTATTTAAAGGGCTATTTGCCTTAAATTTTGGAAGAGAGAGAGAGAGAAAGAATAAAAAATCTCAAAGTTCTCCCACCTTCCTTCTTTGATCTGCCAAGATCCAACCATTTGATCATTTTGGGCCAAGCATTAAAGCCGCTCTACGCAAGGAGAGCTATGCAATCATACCAAAGATCGTGATTTTCTCCAAAATCTCAAAGACAAAACTTGGAAGGCTTGATTTGGGATTATATTTACATGTGTTTTCCTAATAAGTGTTTGATAAAATGCTTATGAATTAAAGTATGTTAATTGGATTGAAATCATATGTGACGTGCTTGAGAAACTTTGTGAAAAATGGATATGTTCATTATGTGCTTTATGATATGATGAGCATGGTAATAAGAATTGAAATTATACAATTTAATTGTATATGTATTGGTAGCATCACAATCATGGGCATCTGATATAAGTGTGGGTGTGTGCATGTTTTTCGTCAAACACCATCCTTGGTGGGTTGACACATGGGCTTAAGAAAGTTGGATTTAGGTTCAGCTAAGTCACATGGGTTGTATTGAAAATAGATGTCGGGTAAAGCAAGAAGGGATAGATTTTCCCTCGGGTAAAACCCGGTTACTTGGTCTATTCACTTGTCTGGAGGTGAAATTCCAAAAAAGTGTGACGGTGTACTTGGAATTGGAGATATGATGCCCTCAAATGATGTGTCAATTAGTAGATCGTTCATGTGATGTCCATAAATTACCTACCCAAGTATGACACAAGATTTTATGAAATGGTCAGTGGATGTTTAACATCACTGGTAGGGGTTTGGAATATCTGGATCCATACGTATGACATAACATGTGTTATAAGAGCCGGTGGGGGCTCAAGTTTACATTGCATGCTTGAGTTTCCATCTCATGGTATGGCATGGAATTATAGCATTCATTTATGAAATATATGTGTTTGAATGGATGCTTGATATGATGACTTGCATGTTGTCCATTTCATATGCATCTGGGTTGGAGAGTGGTCTCCTTAGAAAATATCCTACTGAGCTTGGCTCGCCTTTTATAGGGATACATTTCAAGCGCTGGACAAGCTGCAGTGGACAACCCTCACTTGGGCCCATATTGACAACAGAGCCAAGTTGTGGCTCTTAAATTACATTTTTGTAGTCCCTTGTATATTTCTATATTGGTCTTATATGAATTATGTACAAAACTTGTACTTTGACAAAGTCATGTAATAAGACTCTCTTGGATATTATTCTTTTGTAAACAAATGAATATAATAGACGTTGTATGAGTTTTTGTGTTAAAGGTTGAAATTTGAAAATTTTAGAGAAATTTGGGCCTTAGGTTCCAGTACCTCAAAAGTACCTAGCTTCCATTAGGCTCAGGCACCGGTACCCCGGTAACAATGGGCTCAGCATAGGTACCAGTACCCCATTGACAGTGGGCCCAAATACCATTACCAATTCTTATAGGTACTAGTACCTGGCTTCTAGAAGGCTTAGCTACCGGTAATACTTATCAGAGGTACTGGTATCTCTTCCCGAAAATTGATTTTTGAACTTTAACGCTTTTGAGCCTTTATATCTTGATCTTTTTTCTTTGGATGATATAAATAGTTAGATTTTAAGTCGTAGACTTTGAGATGTGGACCTTGGAATGGTAATATGATTAATATATGCACAGGTTACATATTGGATAGTCCTCCCGTGCAAAGGAGACTCTGCTCAAATTCTGTGTAGTTATGATCCCCATGAATGGGGTGTAACGGCGTGGTATTAGGTTATACGGTATCTACGGGTATTCTATGGGTTAATGAGTTATCAACAAGTTGAGAAAGAACCCCCAAATTTTAGGGCGTCACATGATATCTTTAGAGTATTTCAAAATTCAAGACCAACTTGCCAATCTTCTTACAAAACCCCTGGATTCTCCTAGATTCGAGAATCTTAGGAAATCCCTAGATATTTGTGCTCTTGAGTGATTGTCTGTTGAACTTAGACCTAAAAGCTGAAATGTTATATCATGTTGTAGGGACTGAGTTGTTTGTAGATATATTTTTATTTGGTATTTGTTATTTGTTTTCTATATGATAATACAAAAACAATAGATAGATGAAAATCCAAAAATAAAAGAAATTGGAAAATCCAAAAATTTTGATGTCAATTTTTATATTCATTTTTAAGATTTAAGTTAATTTCTTTACTAGTCTTTCCTTTGTTTTAGTTCAAGTTTATGCATATTTTTCATGTATTTGTGTATTTCAAACATTGGAAAAGAAAAAGCCAAAAAGATTTTATTTTGTTTGTTTTTCTTTGTTCATAATCATGGCAGTTCACACTTTGGTTTGCATTGTAATGATTACATCCATAAATCAAAGTCGAAATGTGCATTGTTATGAGTCATATTAGGTAAATCTTATTGCATAATTCATTAGCCAAAGTTTCTTTCACCCTAGCGTACGTGGATAGTGTTTGCCTTTGAAAAATTGATAAACCAAGTACATGGTTGTCATTAACCTTCACATTTAAGAGCTTGATTTGTTTGAAGCATTAATGATCTTAAGTGACTTTAAGTGCTAATGATAGGTGAGCACATGACTAAAGGTTAGTTAAATCTCAATCTCTTAAAAGATGCCGAAGGCCAATTGTGACAAGAAAGCTCAATGTGGCCAAATTTGAAAAAGTGAGGCATAAATAAATGAATAAAAATAATAGCACTTGAATTGTGAAAGTACATATGCTTAATTGTAAATTTTTCATTATTAAAACTCATAGAGCTCATGCTAATCTTGATTAGAAGCACACATAAAAAGTACGGAATTCACTATCGTGTTGATTGAAGATTGAAGATTGAAGCCATAGAGTAGAAGGGATAAAAGAAAGGGGGAGTTGTTAAAAAGAAAATTATTAGGACACTCACTAATCGGTCACATATTCACTTAGACAATGCATTAGGATTTCATGTTAAGCTTATTAATGATTTAAAATAAGCGAAATTCTAATTGTGTTGGAGTTTGATTTCACACACATTACAGTTGAATTAGTCTAAGTTAAACAAAAATTAAACACGTGTGAGTGGAATTGAACCAAGTGAGGAAATGTTATTCTAGGATGCATGAAATTGAGTGTCATATCCTTAAATGTCTTAGAGTAAGTATTGTGATGGTGAATTTTAGATGGAACTACTATAATGCTAACATGTGTAATTTCATGATTATGAACATTGAGCACTTATTGTGTACTTTGAAAGTTGCATCACATTTAGATTCAAATTCATCCATGCGTGGGCATATAGTTGCATATGGGTTGTACATACATCCATGCGTGATTTTAAGGCTAAACATAATTGAGAGCCATTGGGAACATGTGATTAAATCCCTCATGCTATCCGGTCACTACTTTTGAACTAGTGCACTTCTAAAAAGGAGTCCAAGTCACCCCAATTTGATTTTGGGAATGTGATTACAGCCATTTGAGATGTTCTTTAGAGACTTTTAGTCTAGGTCATATGGGAGATTGATTGTGTTTTTATTCATTCATGGCCTGTACTAAAATACTCGTTATTTTTGTTGTTGACTTTTCCAATTTATTTAGTTTTGATTGTTTAATTAACCTTTTCGTTTGTTGTGACACACTTTTAGTCCTAATCTTGATGTTTTATCATATTTTACTTTGAGTTATATATCTTTTTTGTCTCATGCTTACTTTATGTGCATGATTTAGCTAGTTGCTTTGCATTTATACCTTCTTGTGATTCTATGATTCTATGTCATGATTGTTTTATGTTGTCATTGAGTTAGCATTTATAGCAAATAAGATAAGAATATGTTGGATAACTTAATTTTGTACTGTGCATATTGCATGTTGTCATTGGGTTGACATTTGTGACAAAAAGGGAGAGAATATTTTTGATACATATGAGAGGAATCAAGGAGATTTACTCTTAACTAGTCTAGAAATGTTACCTGTGAAAATAGAAAATGAATGTTTGCTCAAATACTCAAGGGGAGTAAATTTACAAACTTAGCATGAAGTCACCTATTGTGAACAACAAGGGGGAGAACTATAAGTGTTTCATATTGATAGATTAATAGGTTCTCAAGCATATTGGCCAAGTTAGTTCTTAATATATTACGTATTTGCGCTTGCATGATGTATGCCCTATTTTTAACTTTGTGATTTTCAAACTTGTGATTACGTTATGTATTTCTCTAACATATAATTTTTTTTACGAGGTTTTGGTTTGAGGGTAATGTGTATGACTATAATCTTCAACCTTCATCTAAAAAATTAGATCTTGTACTTGGATAAAAATTTAGGATGTGTGCAAGAGTGTTGAGATTAGATTTACAATTAGTTTTGTTCAATGGTTTGTGGATTGTAATCTTAATTTCTTACATGTGTATTTTGTCACAAAATGGCTAAATGGGGGGATTGTTTGATAACATTTTTTAATTGGCTAATTTCGTAGAGTCCATTGTAAATCTAAACCTTTTCCATGGTCATGACGGTATCAAGATCCAAAAGCATCATTAAAAGGAAAAGACCAAGCAGCAAAGCAACATCTTCAAATTTTGTATACACCTTCATGCTTTGCACAAACGTAATGACCTAGAAACTTAAGATGAACCCTTACTTTTAACTTAGGAAGATTATGATAAAAATAGAATTGAAAGCAATCTGAGTATGGAATCATTTTGTATTTTGAAAACATAGATTGAGTCATTACTGAACCACTCATGAGTAACACTTTTTAGTGCTCAAGGGGACAAGTTTTTTGCTTGGTTTTGTGCTTTAAAAACTGGTAGGGACTGATCTTTGATCGTCAACCTTTTCTAGAGTGTTCTCTTTATGACTTAGGGAATAAGATGGCAAAATGCCACGGAGGAGTGTACAGAGCTCACTTGAGTGGTCCTTTATGATCACTCGAGCGGTGTATGCTCCTAGACAAGTTTGAGACATGATTTTCATTCTAGTGCAAACAACCCTGTTATCACCCTCCCACCGATCAAGCAATCGCTCGCGAATCTAAGTCTTCTTATTTACTAAGAATACCCCTATTTGGGACCTATAAATGGAGAGATCCTTACCCATAACTACGTTAAGCCTCTTGTGAGATTTCTAAGAGAGAACACACATCTTCTACATTGAGAGCTTCCACCACTAACTTAGATCCCTAAACCTAAAGACTATCGCTAGAGATTACTATATCTTTGTGGAAAGAGGTAATTATGGTCATTTAAATTTTTATTGGTAATTAATTGAGTTAAAATTGAAAAACTTATTCACCCCCTCTAGGTAAAGTGTCTATAGCTCCGCCTGTATAATTGTGAGGGGAGATCCACATCAAATTGTTGTTGAGAGTGTAACATTGCATAATTGATAAGCCAATCCATCCATTTTATGTTATTGATTCAATGTTTAAGTATTTGAATTATGATAAGTTAGAATTAAATGTTGTATTTTGAATTTGTAAGTGCAAAGAAGATGAAGAAGAACATGTTGGAATCAAGTTAGAAGATCATGAAAAGCATAGGAAAGAATAAGATTGGAATTTAGAGGAGAAAAGCAGAAAAATGGAAAAGAGTAGCTAGAATTGGTTCTACGAAGAAAAGAAGGCCTAGAAATGGTTCTCAATAGGTTTTAGGAAGGACAAAAAGTCTAGAATCGGTTCTCAACAAGTTCTACGAAGGCCAGAAAGCTTAGAACTGGTTCTACACAGGTTCTACACACTAAGTCAGTTACGAACTCCCAGGTTCCCATTTCTTCGCCATGAACTTACTTCCACCCATTTGCACACTTGATGGGTGGCTCCTAACTCCGAACCAAGCACTCCCATTGGACGGCTTCACCTCCCAACAACAAAGCAAGCATATTCGTTGGTTAACATTGGGGGAGGGAAATTCTTTGAGGAAGCTTCCACAACCCAAGCCTCTCATATTAGCCAATGGGAAGTAGGAATGAAGAGGATATATATATATAT
This sequence comes from Ilex paraguariensis, assembly GCA_963454935.2. Lineage (NCBI taxonomy): Eukaryota > Viridiplantae > Streptophyta > Magnoliopsida > Aquifoliales > Aquifoliaceae > Ilex > Ilex paraguariensis. The sequence continues at coordinate 406,080 of CAUOFW020000914.1, forward strand.
ATATATATATATATATATATATATATATATGTGTGTGT